>JAVJGG010000027.1:8087233-8104372 GCA_035590195.1 Aviceda cuculoides | reverse complement strand
CACCGCTGGCGGGGAGCCGGGGCCGGGGCGGGAGCTGCTGGGGGCGGATCGGGGGTCCAGCAGCCCCCGGTGCCCCCCGGGGGGGGAGCGCCCTCGGGGTCGTCCGGGCCGTTCCTGCCCAGAGCCCTGCCAAGGGCCGAGCGTCGGGCAGAGTGGGCTCCGTACCCTGCAAACGCGGCCCTGCTCCGGGACTGACTCCCAAGTGTTAGAGGAAAACGTGTCCCGCAGGGAAATCCAGTCCTGTGGGACCCTCCGAAACTGCCCCAGTGCCAATCGTCAGCGTGGGCCAATTCGGACAACGGTCAGATAAAATGTAGCTCCTGGAGGTTTTCTGTAGGGTGCTGCAGGGCTGGAGAAAGAAACCTCAGAGACCTTAGATGGCTTGGAATTTGGAACCAAGGAAAAGAGAAAATAACTGCTAATTTGATATTAACAAAGAGAATGATCTTGGTAGCCAGATGCAGGCATAACAAGGGCAGCAGGCAGCTAAGGGCAGGACAGAAGTAAGACTCACGGTTGTTTTCCCTTTGAAATATTGTGGGCTTTCTTACAGCTGTAAGAAACCTTTCTGGTATCCTCACTACCGTGCACAACCTTGATTTCACTGCTGAAGCTGGTTTTATGAGAGAAAATAGTGTAGCAGAAAGTATAAAGAGTGAATCAAAGAAGAGTTACTTGCCTTGTGAAAAGTCACTAGGCATTACTATTCTGGAGCTTGAGCTCTGTTATTGACAGTAAAAAAATTAAAAAGGCCTCTTATAGTGTCCTTTAAACCCCCATCTTTAAGGAAAGCTTCTGAGGATGGAGGCCATGGCCAGCCAGGCATGAATTAGTTGGATCAGCACTGCAGCCCTTACCTTGGACTTTGATTGTCAAGTATTGCTGTCAGGCCCAGGTCTGCGTCACACGATCTGTGCTTCACTCAAAACATCCAACCAAGAATGACTTCTATTAAATGACACTTGATTACAACACAGTAAAGAGTCTCTGCTTTTTAAAACACTGGGACCAAGGATGCTGTGTTAAAGAGGGTGCGTAAGGAAAGCTAGGTGGTGAAATGTTATGCATATGACTTGTGAGATAATAAAAGTACTGCTGAAAATGGTGTATTTGCCTCTGCATATCGAAGTAAAAATCTGTCCTGTATGTTGCACTTAGTACTGAGCTTGGTTTTGTGAGGCGTGTCTAGAAGTAGAAATGCTTTCATCAGTAGGGATTTAAATAAAATTTAAGCTTGATCTAGTAATTTGTGTAGATAACAATTACAAGAAACTAGACTTGCGCATGTATCTTAAAAATGGCAGAGTGAATTTGGTTTTGCTCTCAGAGGTTTAGAAAATGAAGTCAGATATGTGAGGTCTTTAATCTAAGAAGAAATGTCTGGAAGAATCAATTATGTTTTATAAAATAATACCCAAGTTTGATGGTGGTAAATGGAAATCCTTGAAAGAAATCCACAGCTCCTGTTGCTCAGTACTGCCACAGCAGTTTTCATTTACAACCAAACAAAGTCTGTGGTAAAACTGAGTGCTACCTTTACTTTCCTTCATTTTTGTTTGCTTGCTTCTCTGTCTGAGGAAGTATGTAATGCTTTATTCGGAAAGGAGAGGGGAATCCTGGCAAGGAATTCTGACAGAGCACAAATCCAGGGGTGCAGGCTTATTGCCTATGCTTTGCTTAATGCCTGGCTAGTTGGCAGAAGGTACGAGAGCCAAGTATTAACAACTCTGGCATCTGTGAAGCTTCAGCTGTAAAGAAGGGTGATTCTGATAGCATTCGAAGTGATGAATGTTACAAAGTGTGCGTATGTGTACAAAACATTGATTCTTGTGGATTGTAAAGTAATGTGAAAATAAAAGCTTCATAAAAATAGGAAAATAAATACCATTGTAACTTTCTCAACAGAGAAACAGGTTTTAGCTTATTTCAAGATAGCAGAAATCTTGGCATCATCTTCCAGTAATGTCTTATGGCTTTCCAAAGGCTGTGTCTGCACCTCTTCATTCAACAGCCCCTAGGCGCCTCCAGAGGCTCTGTCTGGATCTATACTTTTAATAGTCTGCTTCACTCTCTGGCATTGCTTTGTCTAACCGTGTTTTGATGTCATCTCTATCTGGATTATATAAATATTTAATATTTATCCCATATATATATATATCAAAATCCACAAGATCCTGGAGTAATTAACTCAATAGCTTAACTATGTGTGGTGAAAAAAAAAATTGTTTCACTTACTGAAAACCTGCTCTTACATAATTTCATGGGACGTTCCTGAGTCCTCACCATTGTGAGTAATAGCTAATTGTCTTTCCCTGTTCATCTCCTCCATGAATGTTCCATCTTTTTTATTCTGTGCTGAAAGACCTAATTAGTTGAACCTGTGCCATGCAGGAGCTATTATGTACCTTCACCGCAATTTTTTGTGCCTTTTTTACAGGAGCAGTCTGAGTACCTGCACAGTTTATATATGCACAGAGCAATGCTTCCTGTTGCATTCTCCATAATTTTCTAGTAACTCCTATTTACTTGTTTTCATTTTTCGGACACCTCAAAGCAATGAAATGACTTTTTCACAGTCATTCCAAGATTATTTCCTAAGTGTTTGTAGCAACAAGAACAGCACCTCCTGGGGTACATATATGCCCATATTCTTGAACGGGTGTACTTTGGATTAATTTTCTCATTGTTTCTTAGTTTGCACCAGCAGACACTGAGGTTCATTTGCCATTTTATTACCCTGTTACTCACACTGGATAAGATCTTTTGCTATTCCTCAGTCAGGTTTAGTTTTGACTACCATGAAGCATGACTTTTATAATGTGCTATTCTCAAGCATTTTGATTTTTGCTAATTCATGTGTGTAGCAACCTCCTTATTCATCATTTTTGCTTAAAATGAGGCTCTTTCAACATCTAGCAGCTTACTTGCTACTTGCCATGCACAATTACTGTTAATCAACTGGAAATGCAGCTACAGACTCAGATCATACTTTGGAAATAGTCTTCATTTCTTTGAGGCTGAGCAACATGTGTGTTACACCTGACATTTTTGCACCAACATCAGCAATAAAAGCACCTTCCCATTTCAACTCAGCATGTGTAACCAGTTTGTCTCTGCATTTACTTTTCGAACACTTGTTTTAGTCATACTAAGACAAAAATTACCATACCTGTTTAGCCTTTGAGCAAACCATTTTGTCTCCTTCGATATCTTTACACACATATTAGTGTTTGAAATAGGTACACAGCCAATATTTTCATATTCACTTTAATTGCCCCCCCCCAGCCTTTAAAAATTAAGCCTTTGCATTTTATACAACAGTGCCTGAAGTGTCGTTGGCAAGGTCTGGCTAATACAGACACATGGTCGTAGGAGCTCGAATCCATAAAGCCGTAGCTTCCACGTCTATTATACAACACTGAATTCTTAAAGCTTACACAGCCCCTGTGTGTGGTACACTCTGCCTCCTCTCTTCCCACACAGAATAAATGGGCTCATGTGTAATTTTCAAGGAACATTTTATTTACAAAGAACAAACTTTTATTGTTTGACAGAAATACTTTGTTTGCTACTTCATCATCTTTCAGCTTTTTAAACAGGAAACTGTTAATTTGATAAGAAAACCACTGTGGTTAAGTGCTGTAGGAGGAAGATCAGAGAACGGGAGGCTGATCTGAGTGTGAAAACAGCACTCGGTGTCTTTTTAAACCCAACTTAATGTAAGGGCTGCAAAGATCCTGGTTTGTATCAGTGTTGCTGCAGGTCACTCCCACCCGCAGACATTGATCCCATAATCCTTACAGTCTCGAAAAGCTTCTCTGTCAGGCCAAACTTAAGACCACTGAAAAAAAAGAAGCCAGGGCAAAAGACATCAACCCTTTCTTGTGTTCACTGCCCAGTACAAACAATTCAGGAGGTTCCTGGAGAGGGCCACAGCACCTAGTCTTCTACCAGACAGTTCCTCAAAATTATTCTCCAAAGTTACTCCACAAGAGAGCGTGAGCCCTCTCTTTCCTGTTGGTGAAATCTTGGCTGTGCGGGTTAGCAAGGAGGTTTAACAGGTTTCATCCTTTCATCCAGCTGTAAAAAATAAATAAATAAATAAAAGCGAGAGTGTGACACTAAAGTGTCAGCAGCTGCCTGCTCCCTTGCCGCACTCCCCTGTGGCGACCGGAATTTGCTTTGTTAGTGGCCGTTTGCCTTTTCTGCCCGATTCGAAGGGATTAGCGTGGTTCCCTCCACTTCCCAGGTCCTTTGCCCAAGTCCTGCGGCTCCAGAGACACCTTCCCTGGACTGCTGCCTGTCCCCCCGGGGGGGTCCGGGCTGGCCCCCCTGCCCAGGCACCGGCAAAGGAGCGTTTACGAAGGAGGGTCGTGATTTTCTTTGCTTCTGGGAAGGTGCTTCCCGCTGTCCCTCGGAAACAATCTCCCCTGAAGGAGAGGGAGTGCAGGGAAGAGGCCAGTGCTAGGGGCAGACCTTACTTGGGACTAATTCCCAGCCTTTGTCATGCATATGGTGTGCCTGCAAATGCGCTCCGAGAGTTCAGGCACAGTTTTCTCAGGTTTGCCAAGAACACTTTAATCTTTGATGCTTATCTGAGGAGGTTTTGTTCTTCTGTATCCCTTGGAGCACACAGAGCACAGAAGAAACCCGCATCAGTTTACTTACAGATAAGAATGGGAAGAAGCCGATGCGACAAATCGGTGGCAAACGCTGGAGCCTGGGGAGAGAAATTGCTGAAGGCGGTATTGATGGGGCAGCTGTAAAGGCTGCAAAGTACAAAGGGTAGCGCCGGTGAAGCCTGAGGAGAGGCTGGATGCCAACAATGGGAGAAGGACTGATCCTGTACACCCCACGGAGGAAGGGGAAGACGTGGGAGGGGAGCGTTGGAATTAAAATTTCTGCTCTGTGTCGCTGGACTCGGTGACAGGAGCTCAAGGGGAATGGAGGTGAGAGCAGGCAGCATCCGATAATGATGCGCGATTCCTCCATGGAAAGTGGGCTGGATTCACAGGTTTTGCGTTGTTTTAATTCAGTCCGAAAAAAAGTACATTCCTTTGCTCCTTTTGTCAATATTCAGATCTCTGACTACGTGACTAATCCAGCAGAGTTGGCTGAGGTCGCAAGTGCAAGTCCTGAATCAGATTAAAAACAAGAATGGGATGATTCAGTAACGACCTGGTTGCACCTATATATGCATCATATTAACCAAGTCGTTTACTGAACGCAAATACATAATGGGAAACATTTCCTCTTGCTAAACTAACCAGAGACAAAGGAGTCGAACTGGGTTTGGGAAGGAAGAGTGATGAGGAACTAAGGGATGCAGTTAAAATCTCATACTGGTTAAAAAAAAACAACAACAAAAAAAAAGCAAAGCAGTGGCTATTACAAAAAGAGCTTTCCAGGCAGAAGCTACAATCAAGCCCACACCAACACGTTCCACCAAGAAACGTGTGCTGGATTACAGCTGTGACCTGGATCCTGTGTCTGTGTGGCATTCTCAGTCAGCTGCAACCCCAGGGCCCTTTGGGTGGCACCCCCATGTCCGGTGCTGCTCCCTGGAACAATGTCCCTGGAACATGCTTGTGAAGCTGCATGAGATACATCTTGGCGGTGTTCCAGGAAATAAGGAAAAGTCAAATTCTCAAATGCCCAGCGTTTGTTTTTTGATTCCCTAGGTTTTCTACACTCTGCATTTTTAGACTTTTTTTTCCTGGCAATTCAACTACCTGTCAAACTGCACCTGTCACTCATCCCATCTGATGGCTCCTTCGCATGTTGAAGCCAAGCAGCTCTTTCTTTATATGTGGGTATTCAAGAACAAGTGCTCCACTGCCAGTGAGGGGGTGGAGATAATTTAGCACTCTGCAAGGGGGTTATGCACATAATTTGGAGAATGCCCCAAACCTGCTGACTTTTGGCGGCCATCTATACTCAGTGGAGCGCATTAAAGAAGAGCACGGTGTGACAGGGTGAGATAGTGATGCTGATTGGGGAAAATCTACAGCACCTGTGGAGCTCTTGGGTGCTGAAGCACACAAAGCTACGTGCAAAGCTGGCACTAGTGCCCCGGTGCAGAGACAACACCAGGAGAGCTCCTGTCATGCCAGAAAACCAAGCAGGCAGCTGCATGCTTGAGCTTGACTGCTGTTAGTCAATGGGCAACGATTTGGAGTTGGAAAGTCAACAGAAATTATGCAAGACTGTGAGGCTCTGCATTGTACAGGAAATAATAAAGGAAGCTGATGTAGACTTCAGGAAGACTTGTTTGGCCAAGGGCCGCTGCGTGTATAACAAAAAAGGGTATATTCCCAGATTATACATGTGCTGGGAAGGTCAACGGAAGCCTGCCACATAAAGTAAGAGAGGTTGCACTGGGAAACTACAAGCCATGTGCACTTCAAAGAACACAAAATAGCTGAGGTAGCAGTATCTGCCCAGATCCACTCCTCTTTGGGAGTAGTGCTTTTTGAGTGACGGTTATGGTTCATCAATGTCTATGCTGGACACCAAACAGCATTAAGGAAGGTTTCAGATACCATCTATTCACTGATGTTCCACAAACTTGAAAAGATACCAGTGATGATCTATACGTTACCTCATACCTAAGAGGGAAGTGTTACCAGCAGAGTGGGGAGTGAAGCCAGCTTGCTGGAATGATTCTGCTGACCTGAAACAACCAGACACAAAAACAAATAGCAAAGTACAGAAAAATGCTGTTGAGCTGAGGGCAGCTGCCTTTGTCAGAGGAAGGCAGATCCTGCTTTGCTGGGGTTTGGGAGAGGTGGGGCTGGACTACAGCACGGTGTTGCTGCTTGGAAGGACTCTTCTGAGTTCTCTGGAATATGCAAACCCCAGGCTAGTAGCGTGACTGTCAGATAGTGTATTTGATAAATAAAACCTGATAAATAAACACACAAGTAAAAACAGGGGAAATACTAGACACCTTGCTAACATAATTTAAAAATAAACAAATGAACTTTTTACTAAAATAATTCTTTTGCCGTTGACTAAAATATTCATGGGCCAGTAAGTGTGACCGTTTTCATGCCCAAATTTTTCTGGTTTTCCTATGTTCCTTTGCTGCATTTCTACAGGTAATAAACAAATGTTCAGTATAAATAGATGGACTTTTAATATTTAAGGGCTAGGTAATGATCAATGCTTATGATTTATGACCTCCACTGATAAATTTGCTCTACAACTGGAGGTAACAGCTAGGGACTGAACCAGCAGTTCATTAAAAGAGTCAGTAATTTATGACAGTATAAATCATTGTGAACAGCCACGGGAAGGGTGAAGTGATTGTTGCTTTGTATTCACTGAATTTTCATAGCCCTTGTCTGTAACAAGTTGGAAAGGGATAAGGATGTTGGGTCTCCCCTGGCTTTGTGCAATAAGAGGTGGAGAACACTTTGAACATGGCAGTATCCTTGGGCTACCAAAGGCTGCTGGTGAAGAAATCCCTGGAACTCTTCCCCCAGCAGTCTGAATTGTCTGTCTGCTATTTTAGGCTCTCCCTGACATCCTTATGAACTTTACATTTGTGCTTCCCTGTCCTGACTTTCCTAACAGCGCCTTTTGCTTGCCTGATGGACAGTGTCTTTTCAGCCCTGTCACCCTCCCCAGTCTTTTTGTCAGCTGCTGCCACAGGCCGGAAAAACTGAGAACTTGTCTCACTTCTGTGTTTCTTCTTGTCGAGGACCAAGAAGCCTCTGGTGTGCAGAATACACCCAGAGAGAAGAAAGGTTGTTCCTTGGGCCTGACTTGGACAGTGGAAGGTGACTTCCAAGCTCCTTGGAGAGACAGCTGTATTGGCTGATTTGAAAGGAAAAGATAAGCTGTAGACTGCCAGGATGTTCCCTGAAAGATCTCTCCAGGATTTCCATGCAGCTGCAGGTGTGTTTCAGCTGCACAGAACCAGGGAAAGGAGCTCAGGAGGTTACCGAGTCTACACTTAGACTGAATCAGCTGGACTTGGACCAAGCCAAAGGGATCGGATCATTCAGGAGCAGAGCAGTAATTACTGCTAAATTAATATAAGGAAGGAGTCCTTGATTTCTGGCTCCAAAGGGTGGTGGAGCCCCAGGGAAGGTAATGTTCCAGGAACCAACATTGCTCCACCTTGCTTGTCACCATGCTGCTAATGGCAGAAGTCCCAGTAGAGCCTATTGCAGAGATCTGTGGGAAGGGATCCCATAGACACAGAAGAAACAGAGCCATCATGCCAAGAAATGTCAATGAGCCCCACAGCATCTCCTCAGAAATGCCACTGAGATTGTTTCTAAGCAATGTGTGCATTCAGGATTACAAAAACTCCAGGCAGAGACAAGAAATATCCCTTTCAAGCAGCACCCCAAAAGAGGGGAAAATGAACCCCCTTGGGTCAGGAATTTTTCTGCCTCTGCTCTCCATTTTATGCAAGTACACCATAAAGGGATTCACTTCAGGCAGGGAAAGGTGGATACCCAAGAACACCACCATCTTTTGCAATGTTTGCACTACCTGTGTACTCTCAGTACTTACTGCTAAAAGTCAAGGGTTCCAGCTAAGCAGGTACTTGGTGACTTGCTGGCATATTTTAATAGGTCAGTAGATAATTTCTTTTGTTAAGAAATAAATTTCTGACAGGTAGCTGCTCCCTCTTCTCAGCACCAAAATGTGCCTTCTGCTAAGTGGTGTCCTGTATTAACTGATGTTTTCATGAGTAAATGGTGGGTGGCAGAATAAAATGACAACCAAAAAAAAAAAAAAAAAAATCTATTCCTTTGTTATCTGACTACATAAAAGGGTAACATTTTGAAAGAGAGATTGGAGAGATTTGAGGCATCCTCAAGGGGAAATGCCCAAACCCCACACATGGAGTGCATGCAGCGTTGTGTTAGCTGGGACTTCCTTACCAGACCCCCCTTGTGGCTCAGCCCACAGCCACACTTGCCTGTAGCTCTGTCCTGCACCCTCCCATGTCCCTGCTCCCCAGCACGGTCACATACACACTGGTGTGTCACACAGGCTGTTCACAGCTACCAAGAGGGAGATCATAGCTGTGCTAGGATGCTCTCCAGGAGAGCCCCACCGTAACTCCCAACACTTCTGGCAGACTCACTTCTGTCCCATGCTGCTCTGTCTGAGCCCAGTGGCAGCCCTGGGCTCTCGGTCCCTCTGCTGCATCCACCTCGATTCCTCTCTTCTCCCGACCTGTGTATGCAGCTCCTTCCCAGTATGGCACCATGAAGGACTGGGATATCTTTCCTGGTCAAGGCAGCACAGGGGAACTGGGTGTTGGGCTGTCTTGGCACATAGCTATGCCTGCTTTTCTGCAAAAGTAAAAAGCAGGAAAAAGCCATTCCCCAAATATGCTGGGCTTTCAGAGAAAACAGAGAGGAGGCGAAGAGAGGCAAATTGCAGGTCTTGGTGACCCACAGGCTGTGGGCTTCAAAACCAAAATGAGACCAGGCACTGCCAGGAGGCATCCAGAGCGGGACTCACCTCTTAGGACTGGCACGGGGAACACAGCGGCCCTGCTGGCGTTTGGATGATGCAGGCTGGCTGCTGGCCTGAGTTGTACAGGGAGCATTGTTTGGACAACAGAAAAATGGGATTAAAACAACCTTACGGCAACTCTGCACATGTCTAGCTTGTGGAAAAAAATGCAAAATAACTCAGGCCTAAACCACACGAGATGTTTTACTGCTAGGTATTTTATTGTTACAGGTGGAGTGTCAGGCAAGGGTGTTCATAAATCAATTGCAGTAGTTTCTATTATTTCAAAAGAGATAGAATCTACTGGAAATTATTCTGATCGACAGCATTTATGTGAAGCTACAAGGAAATTCCAGGCAAGATCAGAATGTGCAGTTTCCAGTTCCCGCCAAGGATTGCAATTGCTGTTGAAATACTTTATTTCCAAGCTGCAACCCAGAATCTCAGGTGAGGTCATTCTTCCTTGTGTCAAGACATGTTGCATTGTTGTGTAGTCTATTGTACATCCTGGGAACAGAAATTTTGCCTGTAAATCAACAAAATAACACATGCATGTCTGTAACGTCAGAGACATGAAACATTGGCATAAAACCCAAGAATGTTCATGCCCTTTTAGCTATGCACAGCTCCAGTTGGCCTGCTTAATTGGATTTGCACCTCTTTTTTCTTTTCTATGGCACTCAGTACACTTCCAGCACTACTCACCAGTGCAATGGCACTGCCTGCTGATGTGAAAACCACAGAAAGATCACTAAAACCAGCTAAATTAATTTTTCTTTTTCCTTTTACCCATTTGATACTTGCTATGACAGAGTTGCAGCCCCAGTCTGGCTTCAGGAATAAAACAACTTGTGCTCCCTTTGAAATTCCAGAGAGCAAAGGGAGATACGAGGAAAGTTGCTTAAATACTCTCCAATAAGCCCTAGAAGCTACTGGGCAGATTTCTGAAATCCAGCACTTTCTGGTAAGCATTCCATTTCTATACCACACCCCAGGGCAGCTGGGGAGGGCTTGTGAGCTGTGCCAAAGGAGGGGGTGTGCTCTCACCTCTCTCTCCCGGGGATGTAGAGCCCAGAAGCCGCTCCTTTGGCATGGAAGACACTCCCACAGCTTTCTCCTACCAAAAGTTGAGCAGCTTGCTTTCTTCTAAGAGCAGATTATGATGATTTAATGCAAAATGCAGAATCCTGAATCAAGGATCCTCTCTTTTATCACACGTGCCTCATTCATAGAATAACTTTTGGCTATGCCTACATTGCATTACATTATAGTACATTACACTGTATCACAGCACACAACATTGCAATATGACATTTACAGACATAGGCTACAGCTACAGACATTAGCAACCACTGCAGCCCAGCAAAAGCAGTCTGTAGAAACAGCTGGTGCTGAGGACCCAGCAATCACACTGCATACAGGTCTGGAGGGTTTGCTTCAGGCCAGTCCCTGTGGACTGACTGCTTGAGCAGCTGGAGCATAGGGCTGTGCTCCAGGAAAGAGTTTTCCAGTTTTGCTTGATCCAAAACAGACCCAGGCTGATTCCTCAGTGTGAACCAAAACACCAGAGTGGAGGTACTCAGGGGGTTCACTTCAGCAACACGTTCCTGTCCCTGGTTAAAATGCTAATATAGAAACATCCTTAGGTTTTCCCACACTCATCCAAGATTAGGAGATTTTTGCTTTGCTTGACCTGAGAGGACTCAAACCTCTCTCTCCTACTCCCCACACAATGCCATAACCACCAGGCTGTAGGTTAGCCCAAGCTGACCTTGGTCTCCATCTCTCCTGCAGAATTTATGCATCTAGGCATTGAGGAACAAAAGTCAGCAGGACAAAAGGACATGGGGAGGGAATGAGATAATTTGTGGGAGAATTTTCACTCTGCTCCCAGGATTGTTTATGTGTTTTACATTAAACACTGAATAAAAGGCTACAAATATGACTCAGAAGTAGTGTTGTTTTAATCTTAACCACCAGATGAATCAGGACCTGTCTTGCTTGCTCTCTGTCCATCTGTGTCGTGTCCCACAGGAGTGAATAAGGTCCCTTCTTCCTTCCCTGCCTTCACAACTGACCACCAACCTCAGGAAGGAGAGATGCGGGATTGATGGAGGTGTAGGATTGAAGGAGAGATGTGGGATTGAACCCTGCAGTCCAAAGGAAATACAAGTCTGGGTCTCCTCGTTGGGAGACAGACGCACCCAGACGGATAGACAACTATCCAGCCAGCTCCATTAGGAAAGCAGGTGCTTTGCGAGGTGCCAGATCATGCCCAAGCACACACAGGCATGTCTGCAGCACAGTGACGAAATCCTCCGGGGACATCAGTGGCTCCTTCTTTGTGACGGTGGGTTTGTGGTGCAGAAGGGGTGGGGTGTCCTGAGGGCACCCCGCAGCCGTGGTGGGGGCCGAGGGGGAAAGCTCTCAGGGGTGCCTCACTGAAGTGTGTCCTGAGGAACCATGTTACGTGTGTCCACACATGTGGAAAACTGACCTGAGCATGGTTTGTTTTCAGGAGATGAGAATTTAAGAACTTCCCTCCAAAAGTGATAACTAATTCTGAAAATAACATGTATCCAGGCTTTTGCTGACAGCGTTCCTGGGCTTGGCTAGTGCTGAGAGCTTATCCAATGTTCAAACTGGTTTAGCAGCACTGATCGTCTACCAAATTAAGCTAAAATAATGTATACAAGCTTTAGACTAATTGAAGCATATCTACCACAGGAATTTTCCATGAATTTATCAAGATAAATATAAAATTAGTTAATCCAAACAGCTATAGAAAAAGCCCAAGCAAAACCAGACAGCCCTTATCTTTCAAGCATGCCATGTCAGACAAATACACCTCAGGTGTGACCCAGGTGAAATTGATTCTGCTTCAGAGTTGCAGATTGGTCTGTGGGACCTCTCATTTCTGGTATTTACATGTTTTGCTTGGTTTGTGCCTGTGGAAAAAAAGTAACGTTTCTTCCTAACAGATCCATTAGGAAAAAATGCACTTACTGCTGTTTTTTAATCATGTTTAATAGGTGGTTGTTCTCCAGTGATTAATTTTTCAGTGGTCAATTGGATAACACCTCCCAGCTCTTTGGTGAAGGAGGCTGTATAACACCAGAACTGTTAAAAAAAACCAAGAGTGCGAGTTACCTTGCTGAGGAGTAAATGAAGCTGGTGAATCATGAGTGAACGAGGCGATGTTGCAAGACCGTGCAGCTCTATTGTCCTTTGGGTCAGTCTCCAGAGGCAGTGGCGGCTCTGAAGAACTCCCTTTTGTTCCTGAGTAGCTGGTAGGATGTCTTTGACTGCCAAAACCTTTGATTGCTAATCAAGGTTTTCCTACGCAGTGATAAAGGGGTTAGATAGGTTTTGGGACAAGTTCCAAGAGCCTATTTAGGTACTCCATAGGATTTAAATAAATATCAGACACCTATGTTCAGAGCTGCAATAAAGAAAACCCCCACCCAGCTGCCACCCAGCCCTCCAGGCACTTGAATTCACAAGGTGCCTTCCACTTTGACATGCAAGTTCACCCACAGCTCCTCTTTTTGGTGTCACTGGAGGGGCCAAGGGGGTGGAGAAGGTGTCGTCGTGTCTTGTGTCGTCCCCCCCCCCCTCCCCCCATCAGTCCCACCTCTTGTGTGGGGAAGAAGAAGGGAAATGCCAGAAGGAGGGAGAAAGTCAGGACAGCAGTCTGGCAGGTCAGGCTCTCCCTCCAGAGGAAGCCCCAGCACAACTTTTTGTTTTGCAATAAGCAGTGGATAAACACAAAAATAATGTTGGCATCAAGGTTATCCCCCTTGGCTGTGAGAAGGGAAACCTGAGTTATGCAGTATTCTCCTTTCAACCCTAATTCCAATGAAATATCAAACAGCGCGGTTCCAGGTTATCAGTTTCGTATGTCTGTGACAAGCGAAAAAGGCTCTTAGTTGATGTCCCTTTTTTTCCTTACAGGGACCAAGAAATAGGAAGGTGTCTCTGGCCATCACCCCTCACCTCAGCTGGTGTGGGTCCGCCTTCCAGCTTCGTGCTAGAAGGCACACATGTCTTCCAGAGCAAACCCCGCTTGCCTCTGTCCCCCCCTGAATAGCTGAACCTGCCCCCCACCTGCCAGCACGATTGGGTGACATAATTATTGATTTCATTATTAATTTCCTTCTTTATACATCTAAATATTGGGGGTTTTTTTCTCTATCACCTCTGGGCACAGGGCAGAGCTGACTGAAGTGCCATACTGGCCAGCTCCCGCTCCTGAAGGAGTTCAGGCCACTGGAAACCAGGGAGTTGGGTGATGTTCAAATTTTTCCATGAAGTGAGTTTTATTTTTTACCTACCATTGTGTGACTGCTAAAATGATCTTTCCCCAAAGTGCCTTAATCCTCTGATCTCAACTAATTCTCTCTCATCATCTGATGAGTTTGTCTTCTGCCAGCCTCTTCTGGTGAAAATATCCCTTTAAACATAAATAATTATCAGAGATGCCAAAATAAAAGTGAATCTTCAACCCAGAGTTTTAAGCATTTGCTGAGAATTCTAATTTTTCTGCATTTATTCTGTGTTAATGCGAGCTATTATCATTATTATTATTCCTCCCTTTGACCGAGGAACTGCGGGGTCAGAGCTGGATTCAGCCCCATCCGGATGGCTGCAGTGTGTGAGACATAAGCGCTCCTGCTTGCTACTCAAGCCTTATCTGCACTGGGAAACTTTGCAGGGACTGGCAAATACGTTAAATTTTGACTAGATAAAAAAACGGAAACTGAGTAACTGTGAGCGTGGCATTTTTTTCAGACAGTCTATTAAAGCTCTGTTGGATGCTTTTAAACTGGTTTTTCATTATCCCCAACTGAACACATACTGCCTGCCTACCTGGGAGATGTTTTGATTAAACTCAAGCCATCAGCCCTAATAACAGGATTAATTTCTCCCTCCTGTGTCAGCCAGGTCCGGCCAAAAGCTGCAAGAGTCAGTCCGCGTTTCACTGTTGCGAACTTCAGCCCCAGGGATATACAGGGAATTTTGCCTGGGCCACAGGGTTCACCAGATGCTTTTCTTTCCAGGCTTTTCATATATCCTAAGTGGCATCAAAGGACACAGTCAGATTCTTTCTTGAGGTCATTGCCACGCTTTATATGATGTTGTCGTCATTGTTATCATTGTTACTTAATAATTGCCTAGATTCCCCAGATGTCCCCAAGACATCACTCAGATGGGTCCCTGGCTGAGAAGTGCATCATGTAAAAGATAACAAGGGGGTGGTGGTTTAAGTGACCAGGAGAAATTAGATTAGCCAGGATTCCACTATGGGTCTGACGACACAGAAAGGCAGCACCACACTACTCTGGAGAGTTAAGAGCATAACGAGCTCTGCCGCTGGGTCTGAAGGGAGTAAAACAGCCTAATTCCTACAGATCAGGAGTCCTGGCGGGTCGGGAGCTGGCAGGGTGTAAAACCTTCCTCCTTCACTGATCTTGCTGCCTCAAGCTTCTCTGATTTGTGGGCTTGTACACAACTAAATGGCTACCCAACATCCAAGCCAGTAGAGAAAGATTTGTTAAGAGTCAAACCATTTTAGGGAGCTCTTCCCCTAAGAGCAATAAACTCTTTTCTTTGGCCACCAGCAAATCACCGGGAACAGCTAAAATGGCTGTTGAAAGCATGATGGCATGTCAGTGTGGGCACTTTGGTCTGCGGGGCAGCATTGCTGCCTGCGGTGGGTGGGCACGGCCCGCACGGGGAATTATTAGCTGGTTCGCAGATCTGCTGCGAGGAGGTAATAGCCGGTGGGTGAGATGGAACCTGATGTTGTAAAAGGGCTGTGCAGGAAGTGGCTGCGTGGTATTGCAGTGTGTTCAAGGGGTTACACCCTTCCTACGGGCCTGGCCCCAGCCCTCTGGAATCAACCGGGATTTGCTGAGTGACAGTGAGGAGCTTTGGACCTGGCCTTGAAACATCTGCAAGCTTGCAGAAAGCGCCAACGTGATTTTCACAGCGTGGACGGGCGGCGGGAGGCTGAAGCAGAAATTCTGGCGTAGACAGGTGACCCAGTGGCACAGGCAGGTGGTCGCTGGGTGGTGACAAGAGGCAGGGAGCGGCACTCCTGTCCATATGCCTCTCGGCAGGGACGAAACAGGGTGCTGACCGGGGCCCTTGCTAGGACTTGATGGCTGAGTCAGAGCTTTGCAAGAACCTCTCCCTGTCTCCTCCTCCCACGGACCCACCTGCCCACTGCTCTGTGTGTCAGACGAAGCGTCGGGTGCTTCTGTGCAGAGAAACCCACACGAGCCACCCAGCCGTGCGTGCACGCCGAAGAAGCAGTCATACTCCACAACTAGCATCAAGGGTGCAGGGCCGAGTTGGTGGGAAAGTGCAGAAGTGTTATTTGCACCCCACCCCCATCTTTTTTGTTGAGGCTGGCAAATTTTTGGCTTCTGTGGAAGCGGAAAAGGAGGCCAGTCACTTTTACATGCCTAACCTGAGAAATACAAGCCTGACAATACAGGGCTGTGCAGGGAGATGGATATACACGCTGCCTCTGGCAGGGGAAAGGCTGCTACAATGGTAGTGCTCTCGCTGCAGAGATGGTGGAGATGGTCTCTGCCCACAGGCCCAGCTGAGGAGAGGGCAGTGGCCAGTATGGTGTAGGATCTCAGATCCAACCGTCCCTCTGGTTTCAGGGGCCGTGCTCTCCGAGAGCACAGCAGAAATTTGTCCATGATGATCACACACCAAAGAACTCAAAATGTGCATGGAGGTAACTCTTAAAAGCTTGCCCCTCTGCCTTCACACCACAGCAAGAGCAGCTCAGCGAGCATCAGGTAATAAAGACAAGCAGCAGCACGATCGCTTTTAACCCAGGTCCCCAGCTACTCCTTTTGCTGAAAATCAATAAACACAATCTATGAGCTAGAAGTTGAGCTGTGAGTGATCATTACTCAGATAAACACAACAGGGACTCTTCTCCCAGGGTGGCTGCTGAGCACCTCTTCATCTTGCCATGCCATGGTCACCTAGTGACAATGGGAAGTGCCAGCAAGGCAGCACATGCTACTTTATGAAGAACAGAAATTGCACCCATTTTTAAAAACAGCAGAAAGACTGACCCTGGGCACTACCAACCTGTCAGCCTCATCTCTGTGCCTGGGAAGACCATGGAACAGCTCCTCCTAGAAGCTCTGCTAAGGCACATGGAGGACAGGGAGGTGATTGAGGTGATTCAAGACAGCCAGCATGGCTTCACCAAGGGCAAGTCCTGCCTGACCAACCTGGTGGACAATGGAAGAGCTACAGATGTCATCTGCCTGGACTTCTGTAAGGCCTTTGACACGGTCCCCCACAACATCCTTCTTGCTAAATTGGAAAGAGATGGATTTGATGGGTGGACTGTTCGATAGATGAGGTATTGGTTGGATGGTTGCATCCAGAGGGTGGTGGTCAATGGCCCAGATGGAGATCGGTGACAAGTGGCGTCCCTCAGGCGTCCATATTGGGACCAGTACTGTTTAATATCTTCATCAATGACATAGACAGCAGGATCAAGTGCACCCTCAGCAAGTTTGCAGATGACACCAAGCTCAGTGGTGCAGTTGACATATCTGAGGAACGGGATGGGACCTGGACAAGCTTGAGAAGTGAGCCCATGTGAACCTCATG
>JAVJGG010000027.1:8072518-8086663 GCA_035590195.1 Aviceda cuculoides | reverse complement strand
AGGAAGAAATTTTTGAGGCTGAGGGTGTTGAAACACTGGAACAGGTTGCCCAGAGAGGTGGTAGATGCCCCATCCCTAGAAACATTCAAGGCCAGGTTGGACGGGGCTTTGAGCAACCTGATCTAGTTGAAGATGTCCCTGCTCATTGCAGAGGGGTTGGACTAGAAGACCTTTAAAGGTCCCTTCCAACTCAAACTATTTTATGGCTCTATGAAATAGATTTATTTCAGGAGCACTGTAATAAAGCCTTAGTTCAGTAAAGGAAATAGAGGTAACAGCAAAACATACCAAGCAATGGGGAGCAGAGGTCTGCCTCGTGTTGGCTGCGGTGGTGCTTGCCAGCACGCCATGGCAGGGTGAGGGTGGTGAGGCGCTGGGCCAGCATGGCACGCACCAGCAGAGTCGAGTCCCGGCTCAGCAGAGGGGCTGGGGGAGCTGAGCTCACTCCCACCTGGCAGCAAAGAGCTGCGGCTGCAGTTCGTGAGGTAGGGCAGGCAGCCTAACTACGCAAAAGGAGGAGAGCGGGTTCAGACCATCCCGCAACTGGTTTCATTTGCTTCTAGCGCTTTGGCATGCAGGGTTGCTGGGAAGGGCTTAGGTCAATGGAAAAAGAAAGCCAAAGTTGCAGGGGGGCTGGGCTGAGAAGAAGAGAGAGGGATGGAGGAGGGCATGCAGCGGGGCTGGAGTCAAAAGCTGTTGTGTGTAATGGGAACAGAGTCCAGCAGACCCTGCTGCTGCACCCCGAGGTGGTCAGGGTTCCTGCCTGTTTGACTGGAAAGCAATGCAGCGGTGGGAAGGGCTGCGGGGAGTTTGCAAGAGAGCTTTTCCAGAGGCTCTGATTAATCGACTCTGATTAATCATTTTGCACTGCAGCCTGTTTAAGCAATCTTTGCCCCAGGCATATAACAAAGGGGAAATCACAGGGTGGGGAGATGCAGCAGGGACGGGCAGGGACAATTAAGCCATCTGCCGTCAGAGAAACTGGCTGAACTACCACAGGGTGATGGCGGTGGCAGTATAGTGCAAACTGCTGGTCACCAGTGGGCCAGAGATTTGGGTGGTGGTGGGGAACCTCTCCCCAGGGGATGCCTATGAGGCAAGAGCAGGCACAGAGAAGGGCTGGGAGCAAGTGTGCTCTGCGGTTCAGAGCAGCCCCAGCCAGCTTGCAAAGATGCAGGAGAAGGTCTGAAATCAAGAAAAGCAGCTCAGCTTTTCCCTGCAGAAAGGGTTAACTACCACCCCACCAAACAGTTGCCTCCCCTGCTCAGGCCACAGGATGCAGCAGTCAGTAGGAAGGTGACTTGGAGAAACAAGACACAAAGCTGGCATTTCCTCATGATGCCATCTACTCCAGCCTAACACAAGGGGAGACAAGGAATTATTTAAATAGGGCACTGAAACTGTCAGGGACTTCTCCTTGGCAGTAACAGAAGTCAGGGGATGTTGCAGATAAAGGAGAGTGTCCATAATTAGGGTTGCACACAGTGTGACAGGAAAAATACAACCATCCCAGCCAAACGCATCTCAGTCACAACTGGTCTTCCCTGCCAAGTCAATGACTTAGCACTAGCGAAGCCTTGGATAAACTCTGGCTTTTTGATTTACAGTTGCCCTGGACGTAGGTTGGGCAGGGACTGGCACATTTGTTCCTGACCTGTCTGGCTGCCAGGACACCCCAGGAGCAGGGCAGTGTTCCGTGACTGCACCTTACCAGGTCCTGCTATCATGCAGGAAACATCCAACCAACCCAAACCCATTTACAGCACGGCCATGCAGCTGTGCGGGCACACAAAGGACCACATACGCCCAAGTTTCTTCTTCTAAGCTTTGCCCCCACTTATCCAGGCTTAAAAATAACAACAGACATGCAACTGATCTAGAAAAATCCAACTGCTCGAATAAAAACCACTGTTTGAAAACTTGTAAGCAGAAAATGAAAATACCATGTAGACAGCTATCATCATATCCCTGTTTGTGGTTTAGCAGTCCTGCACTTTATCATAGACCAAGAAAAACTACCCCTCCTACATTAGAGGAAAATGTACCTGCCTTAAGGTATTTTCTAGGTTTACTGACATTCAGCATGGTGCTATTTCAATTTGATCACTAGAAGTGGTGAGACATGACCAGGCATAATCATTAACTGATCTCCATTTATATTCCCTGTATGGCATGTGATTCACAGCATGCCCTGGATGAAAGTCCATAGCTCAAGTTGCTCTGTGAAACAGAGTTCTGGAACAAAGTAACTGTCTCCACACCCTGGGACCAGCACAATGCAAGGCCTGAGCCCTCACTGTTTGCCCCTGGGGCAGACTGGGGGGCAGCCAGGTGAGGTACAGCCTGAGCACCCACCTTCCTGACTCGAAGGGAGTAGTTCCATTAAGTAAAGGTTTAAACCATTGCCACAGCAGAATGTGGAGCCTGGAGAGGGGGCCATGATGGGGCCACCAGGAACAATGCCTACTTTTCACTTCTGCTTGTATTTTCAGTCTGCAGAGAGAGCAACAGAAGCACATATTATACAGTTTCAGGTATATTTTTTCCTCAAGCTCAACAATAGACACGTTCATAAGACTAGCAGCAATTTCTTTTCACAACAGCAATTAAGAAAGAAAATGTGCTGTGAAGGCAGGAAATATCAGGAGTTTGCCAGTGGAAGAGAATAGATAAATGACAGTGCTCAGCTCAGGCCCTCATGCAGGGACAGAGCTGACTCTAGGTATTTTCTCTCTCCTGTGGCTTGTGCCTGCACCGTTAGGGTTCTACCAGCCACACATAAACCAACCAACCAACCCACCCATACCCACTTACATCATGGACACACACAAAGCTGTGCTGGCACCTGTAAGAAAAAGTGTGATACAACAGCAGGAAGAAAACCACACTGAGTGTAGTCTCTGCTTCTGCTCTTTGTCATGCCCGTTGAAAGAGAAGCTCTGGGATACAAAAACAATGAGGCTAATCCATTTGCACTGGTGTAAAAAAAAAAACAAACAAAAAAACAAACAAACAAAAAAAAAACAAAACACAAACCCCCAAAACAACAAAACCAACTCTGCTGAGGTCAGTGTGCTCATGACATTTTTATCATGGTGATCAGTGGTTCAAAATAGGAAACAGACAAGACTCTATAGCTAGGGTCTTGTACCACACCCATCTCCTTCACCTTCAGCATCCCCTGCTTTCAACAGCACATCCCTCCCACACGCACATACTCCCGTGCACTCAGGAGTTACATGTGTACCTCCACTACAGTATGGACAACAGAATTAGGGCATCAGTGCTCTGGCTGCGAACGAGGGATGTGTATGGGCTACGCACACTTTGGATGTAAAGTCCCTGCTTGAAAACAGTTTTTCATAAGCACTTGTCCTGCTTAAGACCTCACCAGCATTCACATGTAGACTCACTTCATTGAGAAAGGTTAAAGTGTTTGCCTTTTATTCAGAAGACTTGTTCCGTTTCCAGTGATAATTTTCCATGTGCTTCAAACCAAAGAGCCCCTAGTTTCATAAAAGCACCATCAGTCTACCACAAAAAAAGCAAACAAATCAAAACCAAAGTTCCATGGTGTGATATAGCATAAAGAAACAAATACAGCTAACACATTAGAGAAATAAACATTTACATAAAGTTATGTATGTTGCAATAAAACTGGTAGTATGCAATTAAAAGATTGATAAGATTACCAGGTCTGCTAGATGTTTAAAGCAAGTCTACTTAGGCTGTATCTATGCTGTCATGCTGGTTTTAGGCATGACTTTGCACTCGGGACCTAGCTACCTCAATTATCCACACTACATGTGATGGGCTTTCATACAGCTTCCCCTACAGCTAGCAGTGTGTACACAAGTGTCTCAAGCTATCTGTCCAGACTCAAGCAGTGCTTGCAAAGCTGTAAACATGTAGCCTAGCGCTGTGCCCTCCCTATGAATATGGTATTACAGGGTTCATCTGCATATGCCTGGTTAAGAAACAGAACACAGTCAGTAGTGTACTATAACACCTTAAGTAACATGGAATCTTAGATTTTAGAAAAATATTTTGGCAGTTCACAAGTAAAAACTATCACTATTACAAAACATCTTGTAATACTAGAATATCTAGCTTAGAAAGAATTTTGTTCTTATTGCTGTTGCATGTAGTTTTCAGGAGCTGTGTCAGCATGAAGGTATTGGTGGGTTTCCCACTTGTCATAGTCAGCTTGTAAGGGTACTCATAGGAAGATACACGTTCCCATTTAATACTCACACAATTTTCCCATGTTTAGGCTGCCCTGACTTTTTTCAGACATGTGCATAACTGACCCCTGACACTACATATCAAAGTCTCACCCAACTTAAATTGTTCCATATAACAAATTTAATTTGCAGCCTTTAAACAAAGAACATTCACTCCAAAAAGAGTGAACACCAGCATTGACACCACCTTAGCTACTTGAAAATCCTATAACTGTGTTCTGACAGCTATCAGATATTAACTCATTCATTTCATTTTGTTTGGTTTCTTCCTTATTCTCATGGTTGGGGTGATGTTTTGCATTTCCAGCTTTTTTAGACCTTCTGAGGAAAAATTTTGTCAGCAAGTAACATAACTCAGCCACATTTAACAGAATGCAAATGCTGGACACAGCAATCATGAAAATAGTAAATACTGTCTTTTCAGTGGGTCGAGAAACAAAGCAGTCTACTGTGTTGGGGCAGGGCCAAGCATTACACTTCATTAAGCGAGGCATTCGGAACCCATCGTACATGAAATAAAATGCATACATGAAGACTGCTTCAAAGACCAGTCTGCAGAAGATGCTGCTAGTGTACGTCCACCACAAGGAGCCCTCAATACGAAACCTCTGTTTTCTGATTTCTTCAATGTCCTTGTATTCACATTTCTGGTCTCCCTTTCTGAACTGCCTTTTCTTCTCGTGCCTCCTGTAAGCTACATGCATTGCCACCAACAACGCAGGTGTGGAAACAAAGATCAGCTGCAGGGCCCAGAGTCTGATGTGAGAGATGGGGAAAAAGTGATCATAGCAAACATTCTTGCAACCAGGTTGCAGAGTGTTGCAGATAAAGTCATCTTGTTCATCTCCCCAGACTCTCTCTGCAGCCACAACCAGGATCATGATACGGAAGATGAACAGGACTGTGAGCCATATCTTCCCGATGCTGGTGGAGTGCTTATTTACACCTCCTAAAATGGTATGCAGAGCTCCCCAATCCATTCTCTTCTTTTAATCGTCTGATCTAAGACAAGACAAATAAACAAAACTAAGATTAATCAAAACAGGAAACAAATACCATCAAGCATGTGGTATAAAATAAAGGCAATATCACATAATTGCAGCATATCCATTGGCCATGGTTAACATTTTGTTGACGCAGTGGGCTTACCTATAAACAGTCATAAATAATGATCTAATCACATATCAGCAGGTAATATTTCATTACTTGATTACACACATAGCACCACATTCATTCAACTTCTAGGTGTATTTGCCAACTGAAAACAGCTATTAGCCACATGAAGTAGGAAAAGCAGACAGGGGAATTTGATGAAAACAATCTTAAATTAAAAGCTGCAACTTCTAGTAGTCTGGTAAAAGTAACAAAAGAATAGAAGATGACATCAGCCAAAAGTAAGGTAGGTGTTATTTTAAAAATTAAAGTGTTAGACAGCTAGAATTCCTATATGAATTAAGCCAAGTTGGCCCATCCTTAGCTTTAGTAAACAACATTTTCATGAGTACATTCCAGCAATAAAGACAGACCTTGAGGAACTGCTGCTGATGCTCTGCACCTTCCATGAGCAGGTCTGGATAACCTGCATCCACAAATTTAAAAAGTGTGGCTGTAGGGCTCTTGCTAGTTGAAGCAAATTCTGTAATAGCTGGAGGCAATGAAGGTGAAGTCTTTGTCATTATCCATCTCATTTTGAGTTGGATGCTTAAAATCAGTGCTTAAAGATTCATCCCAAAGTTGTACTTCTCTCCACTAACTACAAAGAGAGCTTAGGGTACCTAGACAAAGACCCCTTCATTGTCAATGCCTGTCAGGTGATTTTTTTTTTCCCCCCTTGTAACACAGACTGTGTTACTCCTAGAATAGAGGAGACATTTCAGAAGCTGGGAGAGTGCTAAAGTCAACATTTGAAGAGTTCAGACAGGCCAGTAGTACCTCAGAGACTTTTCAACAGAAGCATATAGTTTCCAGTAGGTGAGTTTCAAAGTACTATGACTGTAATGAACTAAAAGATTTCACCTTTGTCTCCCACATACCTCCCCAGGAACACCACAATTGTCTGGGTTTGCTCAGCTTCCACAAACAACAGCCTTTCACAGAGAGCATTCAGAGGCATTTCAGCCCACCTCCCCCCACCCCTCCACTTCAGATGGATTTACAGAAAGTTAGTTTGCAAGCTACTCTGAATTCAGGAAGCCAGCATTTCTTACGCCTGTCAGCCAGGACGCTCTAGAAGTGCTCACAGGTATCTTTGCTCTGAAATTCCTCATGAAGGTTTTAATTTCTCAACTTTGTTAATTCATTTGCATCTCAGAAAACATCTTTCTTTGGCATTTACAGCACAGAGCACCAATAAGCAAAATCACATTTTCAAGGTTGCTAGAGAAGAGCAGCCACTGGCACAAAGGCCATCATATCCATCATGTTAACAGAATTCTTAATATATTCCTGACTCTGAGCTGGGTCACATTGCATGAGGAAGAAAATGAAGATATTTCTTTGCAGTTGTCTTCTGTGTCACACTCCCATTCTGAGTAATGTCAAAAATCTTTCTTTTGGCTTTACAGCAGAATTATATCACATACAATAAAATACAGAGCATCAGTCGAAGAACACAAGAGCTCAGGGAAAATGAGGACATTTAATTGTTACATGAATGCAAGGTTCTTCTTTTTTCTTGAGTTATTGGAATGTAAGTCTAATCTCCCTTCACTGGTTCCATAAACTACCTTTCCCTCAGATCATGTTGGTTAACTGCATGGGGTTACTTCAGGAGGTGAAAGCCAACGGAGGGAACCCAAGATTTTCTCCAGATTGGAGAGAATCTTTCCTGAGCCTCCTTCAGGACGCAAAAAATCTATGTGGGCTATTACCTCTGTATCTGTCTGAAAACAGTCCCGGAAGCAGAGTTACCTTCCTATCCTGCTAGGTTATTTTTCCAAGAAGAAAGTTTATTTTTCATTAGCATACAGATACAGAGAAAGTCTCTGTAGATTAACAGCCCTATGAGGGCACAGGAAATATCCTTAATACCAGAGATACTTACAAAACATACTAGCCAGATCTGCAAGTATTTGTTTCCACCCTTTTTTCTGCCATCTGATTTTTCAGTCAGCTTTCTTTCAGGATTTGCTTTGGAGATCATTGTACATTAAACAGAAACAGTTACAATTTTATTATTAGTGTTCTCTGTTACTATTACACACACATTGCAATTACAGTACTTATAAAATGATGCTACAACTAAGTATTATGACTAGAAATACTTATGCACATCTGAATATAAATCCTGTAGAAGACTAGCACCATGTAAACTGTAGTATTCCACACATCATTCGCCCATCCTTGAATTCCACCACTCTCTGCATTTCTTCTCTCAGCCATTGATCCTTCTCCCTGCCTGTCAGCTATCTCCTTACAATGTGAAAGGCTGAGAAGTGAAACACGTGCATCCCCTCCTCATAAGCCCCGTTTCTTACACTTCACCTCTTACTGTACACCAATACTGCTGCCTTTCTGTTACCGCAACTTCACAAGGATTTGTTTCCTCATGCAATCACTCCTCCCTGTCTCCCTGTGCAGAAGGGGGTTCAAAATATGAGTGCCTCAGGATGTAGTTAAAGGGTACCTTGTCTTCAGTGGCAAAGTTAGCTCAAGATGCATCCCCACTACTGTGTGCTCCTGAGGTCACACTGCAGTTCTCCATCTCCTGTAACTTTGTGGGGGTGCATTATAAACCAAGTGGCTTGTTCAAAAGTTATTCCCAGTACTAGTATGTTTTGTTTTGTTTTTTTAAACCTGATCCATTTCACCAAACAGCTTTACAGCACAGATCCACAAAGCATATGAAAAGCACAACTTCATTTAAAAAACAGGCTGCAAATTGCAAAGCATGGGTAAGAATGAGCAGTCAGTGGGGAAGACGGGCTGGCAAAGCCTTATTGCTGAGGATAATACATCGTGACACTATACTCTTCATCTGACTTTTTCCATCTCCGTTGAGAGTATATTGTGCTTGCCAAGCCAAAACATGGTGCTTCAATTCTAGCAAAAGCATGTCTGTGTCTGGACAGATGCAGAAAAGGCCACCACACTTTGGAGAGGCAGGCTTTTGCCCTAGTGACATTTCCTTCCCAAAAAAGCCTTTATTTCAAATCTGCCCAAACCCTCCAATCTTCACCATTCACATCTACCTTTCCAAATCCTCCAACTATCTCTTCAGCTCTTCCTGCCACTATCCCCTATTTTTCCTGCTGCTTGCCAAGCTAGTCACCAACCTTTGCCCCTTCTTGCTGTGCCCTCATGGCCTCACAGGCTTGTTTTTATGCTGGTGGGAAGTCAGACGACTTCTGGGACACTCCAGAGTGATATAGCCACCGATCAGATACCTGTCAAGTCTCACTATCTTCTCCTTGAACAGTGGCACAGTTGAGATTGTAGGGCCATAGTCAGGCAGCCTGAATTCTATCTAAATACTTTAGCCCCAGTGTTTCCTACTAGCTGGCTTTAAACGACCCTCATAAGTTTTAAATTTTCCTTAAAAAAAAAAAAAAAAACTGCTACTGGGCATGAAAATAAGCCTTTCCCAGCCTCTGCATAGATCTCTGTTCTGCTACCAGCTGAACCTTCTGTTCCATTTCAACAATCAGAGAGGATCATGATAGTATATGGCTGTTACAGTAGGAGTTAAAACAAACAAACAATAAAACCCCCACTATAATTGAAGATCACCATGCTCCACTGAAAAGTTAGTTATGAGGGAAATGGTTCTATATGATCACACAACATGTATAGAGGCACATAAGCAGGTGTTTTGCTTTGGGTTTGGTTTTGGGGGGTTTTGTTTTGTTTGTTGTTTTAGTTTTTTCACTTGTAGGCTAGACAGCAGCAAGAGAAGAACTACAGCTTAACTATTTCTGTAGTTCTCCAGCTTCTGGGCAGTGTTTTGAGCTCTGTGCTGCCATGACTAGACTGCCTTCTACTTTAGAGCTAGCTCCTGTAAGCCTCCATTAAACCACAATCAGAGCACACTGCATACACCAAGTGAAAATCCCTGCAATTCACAACACTGAGGACAATTATCATTGAGCTCCTGTGTTTATGAGTACAGCTCGTTAACAGACACTTTTTTCACTCTGTTAAAGACTGTTATACTGCAAAATCGTTAGTCAATGGTTAAATCCACAGCTTCAGCAAACCCCAAGTACAATACAGTGGAAGGTAAAAACAGCTGAAGACACATTCCTTTCACATACACAGCATGCTGCTTGCTGCTATGGGATATTATCAAGCAAAAAAAGTAGTCATTTGCAAGTATTACAATATTTGCTTATGCTATAGGAACATCTAAAAGTCCCATTCAAGAAGAGGTCCACAGTAGGCTAACTTATGCATAAATTCAGAGTAAGATTATACCCTTCTTCCCACAGCTACAAATTGGATTCCAATTTACTTATTCTACTGGAATTACACAGAAATGTAGAGGGTGTTCACAACACCTCCACTCCTATCAAAGTTTAGTGTAGGGTTGGTGTGACAGTGCACCACTTTCACTAGTACCTCCACATACTGATACAAGATCAGCAGCCTGCCAAGATAAAAGTCACTTTATGTCACATGGGAATGCATTAACCAAGACAATCTTTAAGCAAAAAAGCACTGGTCCCCGAGTGTCACTCCCCACCCCCTCAAGCTGGGGACAAAGATTAACTCAGATGTCAGAGTAGAAGTTCTAACACAGAATTTTTGCCATAGAAAAGCTTTAGAACATCTAAACTGCATCAGACCCAAGATCATTACCAAAATTATTTTACGACCCAACTTCATAAAAGAAGTACTGGTGTATATTGAGGTCCAGCATGCATTCAACAGCACTGCTAACACAATTTTCCCTTCAGGTCTTGACCTATGTTATGCCGGGAGCACTAGCTCATACAGGGGCTGATAACCAACATCAAGGTGTCTTAGAGCTATATATGCTGTTTCATACCTAGATTGGAAGAATACAGAAATCTGGATTTCAGCAGTTTTGTACCAGCATACCTTCACCCTTCCAACCTGGGGTCTAGTTTATTGCTAAGCAAAAGAGCAAGCACTCAATTGCTAGTGTGCAGATTTTGTTATTCCTATTGCTGAGTTCATTTTGGTGCTGTTTCACAAGAACAGCAGCACTGCCAGGACTGAACCAAGGAAACCTCTAATAAATACGGATTAACTTCTTCCAGAGACAGCATGCTTTTATTTCACCAAGAAAGTCTGGCATACAGGCTATAGCAATCACTTGGCTATCTCTCTCAGACTTCCTACCTAATTTGTCAGCCTGCCCCATGCCTCAGTTTCTCAGACATTAAACTGGGGATAACAATATCTCACCATCTCACAGTGCTGTTCTGAAATGCTCCACTACAATTACAGGCTTCACAGACTCATGCTTTGTTATCAGTGGACCAAGACAGATAAGTACCAGTTCAAAGCTGGAAGCACAGAGCTTGAACTCAATCATCCAGGATATTCCTGCTACCTGAAAAAGAATACAGCTCTGAAAAAGAATACATTGCTGTAGTTTTCATGCAGAGTTCAAACTGTAAGAAGATGCAGCTTTGAACTCAGACTTTGGCAACCAAAATATTTTAATTTCACTATTATAAGCAGCTTCCAGCTATTTTAATGTTACAGCAGTATATTAAAAACTTCAAGGAGCATGCAGCTGGAACACACTGAAATATCAGCACTCTACTTCTTTCCTAAAAAGCTGCATAAAGTTCAAAAGAGCAGTCTAACAATCACAAAAGCCTGTGCAATTCTCTCTACTAGCTCTTAAACTTTGTTCTGAACACCTATCTCCAGATCAGAGTGGAAACCGGAGAACAGAAGAGCCATGACAGAGGGATTACAATATATCTGATTTGACACAAGAACAGGCAAAGACTAATCAAGGAACAGGAAACCTCTGATAGTTGGGGGTCTGAACACTGCAAGCATTGTACTTTTCTTCTACTCAAGTTCGCGAAAACAGGAGGCATTCTTTGCTCTAATTAAACCCAGTGTGAAACACAGATATGGCCTTTAACACAACAGATTAGGACCCAATATGTATGCAGCTAAATGTTAAAAAAAGTATGCCAGTTAAATATCAACAGCATTAAGGGTTCAGTTCTACTCATGATGACCCCCTTATGACTGTCTCATATTCATGCCCCTACACGAGTTTTAAGTCATTTTCCAAGCATGTTTGGAAATACCCATAGCTATTTTACTAGCCCACAACTCTAAGTGGAGGATTACCATTTTCCAGAACATCTTTGTGCAAAATTCACTCCACTTGTGGGAAAACAGGAAATCGGAAGCACCAGTCACACTTGAAGGCATAAAAAGATAGCACAAGTCCAATTAGAATTTGGCCCCAATCAGCCATTTTCTCCCCATAAACCTTCACTTCAAAAAGTGCTTTAAATTTTTAACTTTGAAAGAAGGTCAAATTCCTGAGTACTATGCCTTCACTGATGCAATTGTCCTAATTCCTCTCTTTTAAAAAGAAGTTTTATACACACTGTGCCCTGCTCCCAGTCATGAAAATAGCAACTTTCTGGTTATGACATTTTTATGTTGTGTGGGGTTTTTTTTTTTAACTTGTTATTTAATTCCCATTTCCTCCCCCCCCAGACTTAGGCAAATGTCTACATACCCTCTGCAAATCCGCCCACTCCCACTTCAATGTTAACACTTCCTACAAAACTGGCAAGTCACTGTCTCTTTCACACACAGAACTTGCACCATTTTGGAAATGCTAATTAAATTTATAAACACTAGGACTTTATACTGCAGTGCAGCATTTCCTTGAGTGTGTATTTTGTTATAGTTTCTTTCATCAACCGTAAAGACAAAAGCAACTTTTTCCTTTCTAAAAAAAAAAAAAAAAAAAAAGAAAAAAATATTGCAGGAGGAAACATTGGTATGAGATAAGGAACAGAATTAGTTTTCAACTTTCTTTTAACTAATAAGAGAAGTTTCCCTTTTTCCACATTCCGTCTGTTTTGACAGCACATTATCTCTCCTCATATATCATCACTTCAAGTTTTAACTTACACAAACTGGTGTTTAGCCAGGCAAAAGTCACAGTTCTCCTTTCACATAACTAACCAGTCATCATTAAATAACAATTAAAAGCAGTGAGGACCAGAACAAGGAAAAAAGTCAAAAGAAATAACAAAGATTCCACCCATGCTCCTGTTTGGTGCAGTTTCTGCAACCACTGATTTCACTGGAACTGTTGACACAAATAACAGAAAGAATCAACTTGAAAAGCATCCTCTTTACACACAGGTATCAACTAAGCTTATGCAATGACTGTTATTAAGAACTTGTATCTCAAAGTACTGCTATTTTTTCAGCTACTGAGATGGTCTGCTATATATTTTTCACTGTAGAATTACTTTTGGTGCAAATTAAATTAAGTTGTCCGAGTAATCTACTTGGGTTATGCTTCAAGGGATGGAAAAGAGCAACACAGTTAGAGGCCCAAGCTTCAGAAAGTTAAGAGAACTAGCCCTGTCAGGTCAGAAGTAATTCCTCCAGAGAAATATTTTAATGCATGGCTTTTTATTATTCCATTTTTAAGCTCTGTGATATGCAGTCCTTCTACCAATTATGAGACTGACATTTCTGGGGACTGAAGTCACCCAGAAACCCTGACATGTACAGTAGAGGTGCAACCTCATGGCTCTACAAACATGTTGGAAATCCCACCTGGAAAATTACACTACACTGCCTAGTTGACACATGGAGGTGCGTCCTTCTTTCAGGCTGAGGCTTGGCCCACCATTGCCTTGTCCTCTAAGCGAAACCTAACACAATCATGTGCACATCCTTCTGCCTGCTGCCTTTCCTCTGGGGCTCTTCAAGGTAAGGATCTGGCAAGCAGGGTTTCCAAGCTGAACAGTGGAGAGCAAGAGACACTAGAAACCACATATAACTTCTTTAACAAAATCAAGGATGAAAGTATACTTTGTTCTGCCCTCAACTCAGTGCACACATGTACATTGGGGTAATCCCAGATAGGATGTGGGCCCAAACCCTAATATCATTTCACACAAGCCACAGCCAATAAAATCTCATTAGCAACCAAAGTCGCAAAAACTGGGTTTAAAAGAGCATTTTAAGACAAAAGGCCACTTCCTTCTTTCAACCCCTTGCCTGTTCTCTTAAGAGTATTTCCAGGCTACATAGTGAAAACTAATGGAGCACAAGACAAAGAGACTAATTCTTTTATTGGGAAAAAAAAAAAAAAAAAAGAAAAAGTGAGATTATTCAACACAAGGGATTGGAAAAGTAACACCCAACCTAGGAAAGCCCAATGTCAGGACAAACAGCCATGCCCAGCACACCACAGGATCACAGCCAGCTCGCAGCTACTGCCACCAGCTAAGCAAGCACTCCTGCCCTTACTCCAACACATCCCTCACATTTTATTTAAGGGCTTCAGCACTCATTCCTCGTGTGATCTTATCCAGCCCCGATAGTCAGAAATACATTTGTTTCTGACTCATACCTCTCATTTGCTATTCCCCCTGTAATTCTGAGGAATGCTTCCAGTGCGTGATCAGTGCTCGCAGGACCTGTCAGTTCTACTGATGCAAGCTGTTTACCTTCACACAGCTCTCTTAACATCTGTAGGCGTGTCACAAATTACCTGTAATTGCGGAAGCCTTTATTTTGCTTGGTGTTTTAGCTGGTCGGGTACTTCACATAACGTGCTTAAAAGAGCTGTTGGGAGAATATGAATTAAAAAAAAAAGAGAGGTTGTTAGGCGCTAAATGCATAATTAACAACGACAAGAGTATTCCCCATTAAAACCGGTCGCGGGGTTCAAGCGCTCCCCCTCATGCTTAAGCTCGGGAAGCGAAAC
>JAVJGG010000027.1:8029274-8065178 GCA_035590195.1 Aviceda cuculoides | reverse complement strand
CTATAAAATACAATTGACATCTAAGATATATCAGTTACACATTTCCCGCGTTAAGGCCTAATTTAGTGGTAGTCAGGTCATAGCTCATGCAGTAGTTAGGCAAATTTCAGTGTTTTCATTTTGCGAAAGCCAATATGCATTTCACACCTAGTTAACACAACACAGTCATATTCCCGCTGCTCTCACATCCATTCTCTCCCCTATATAAGTGACTCCCTTTAGACTTAATCTTTGCAGGTCCTCCTATTGTTGGCTTCAGCTCATTTGCTTGATTTACCAAAGGCATCTGACTTTACAGATGATACAGATACTGGCAATCCCTCTCCCATTACTAGTATATGAAGGTATGACACCCAGCCTTGTTCTCATGAAGACTGGTGCCAAACCTCTCATAAAATGTAATGAGAACAGAACTGGGCCATAGACTCTTCATTCCATTCTTCATGATGATAATTAAAATAACATTAAAATTAGCGCTAGAATTAGTGGGTGTCAGACTCTTCTTGATATCTTCCATCTTCTGCATTTGGTAAGGCATCTTTCTGATAGTGGTTCCATTCACTGAGCTGATATATGCAAAATACGGATGCTCAAGTCTTTTCATAGGTTGAGCACACCTCAAGAAAGAGAGATATGGGGACTGCCCTTCAATGTACAATCCACCCTTCCATTTGTATTTGCAAAGCACCCCTGTGGCAAGAACGATAGCAGCAGAGATGGTTAACATAAAGAAAGTATTTATAGCCTTTTACCTTTATTTGGTGTGAAGTATTTTGTCCTTTTCTAAACTGTTAATGACAGTCTAAAGATACTCCTTTTTCAGCCCCACCCTGCACTTCGGAGACTTCTGCCGTTTGGGAAAACACTGATAGCAAGCACTTTGCACTTCCTTCAGAAATCGCAAATTAAGCTAAATCTGTGCAAGTCACTTCACTGCAGGGTTATCAGAGGTTTTCATTGGTATCATTGCATTGATATAATTATCGTGGTGTCAATATGCTCTAATAAAGACAAGGACAGAGTTAAAAAACCTAGAAGTTTTACAAGATTATTTATGCAAATGGTTTTATCTCAAACTGAGAAACAAACAAAAAATCAGATGTAACCATTTTGATGCACTTGCGTGCCGGGAAGCGTTGCCTGCTGCATGGTGACATGGTTCTTCCCTTTCACATGCGTGGTGTGTAGCTCGGAGAGGTCACCCTGTCACCTGGAATGGTTGTGCCACCTTCCACAGTGTGCAGGCACAACCTGGAGCATGGACTGGGGCATGGGGTGCTGCTTCCCTGCACAGTGCATTGTGAGATACTCACCATGATGCCGTCATGAAAGGCAGTACTGGTTATGCACTGGGAGGTAGCTGAGGTTGTTACCAAAATCCGGAATAAAACTCCTTAATATCTTAATGTGAAGTTAAGAAGCAGGCACTTCGTTTATTGCAGTGCTGGGGACACAGGGGATTGCTCATCCAAAGGCATGTCCAACTTAGTATCAAAATCCATCCGTTTTTATAGACTTTTTCTGTCAGGTCATTGTCACATAACCTCTTTACATAAAAATGCATACTATGCTCACTCTTAAATGTAACCTTTATAATGATTGGTCCTTTGATTATATAACCTTATCAATATTCTTATTTAAAAACAATCATTGGTCAATCTCACTTAGCTCTACTGATTGGAATCTTCAATACTCAGATCAAGATGGGAAGGGTAAGGGGCTTTCCAAGCAGCGTAACTGGTGTCCATGACGGTTTCTTTAGTTTCTTAAAACAAAACATAGAAAACCCTCTAACTTCCTGCTGAGGTTTCCATGGTTAGCTATTTCCAACTTTAACAATATTAAGGTTCCTATAGTCACACATAACACAGTTCCTAAAGTTTCTATGGCTACATTTCAGTCTTAACAATCCTATACATTATGCTTCACAATTTTACTTCTTAATCAAACCTAACTCTTCTATGTGATTAAATTTTGATTTCTTTATCAGAATATTTGCAACAAGGTCTTTTTATCCCACATGTGGAAATCTGAAGACTTTTCTCTCTTATTCACTCTTCATCCTGTAGTTTTCCTTCCTCTCCATTTCAAATTACAGAACTGTGGTGAAGGACAAGATGTTTCTCTGGATTGTCCTGATGGGAGTCAGGGTCACTGGGTGAGTGTGTGGCTTCACCCCATGTCTCAAGAGCTGTAGGAGCTCCCCTCATGCTAAGCAGTGGCAGCAACAACAGTTTTCACCAGCTTCCCTTTCCACTACAGCATCCTCCTGGCTTTCCTTAGTAATGTCTACGCCAGATGATCTTCATAAACACAGGACACCTACAAATGTGCCAACCCTTAGTTAACATTAGTACAGCCATCTGAAAAGGCCAAATCCTACATGTGTTACCTTAGGTATATATATTAACAAAAAGCCCCATTCCTCCCATGCATACTAACAATACCATCTGCAAATGTCACTGCAGTACGTTCAAGAGTTGAAAATTTTCCAGTTAAATCATGCTGATAATTATCTTCTCTGACGCTGGGCAGGGATGGTTGAATACCCCTAATTTGGAAACTATTGTTAGATTCTTCTGAAAGAAGGACAAATTCCAAGGAGCAAGAGGGGCCTCGCTGGGAGCATTTCGTAGAGGCAATTTTTCAGGGGTTAGGTGAGGGGGTGCTGTGTAGGTCATAGGAAATTAAATTAGCTTCCTCTCACATTTCTTACACACACGCACGTGCACACACACACAACCTGATAGCAAAAGCCAAGAAGCCACATGCAGTCTACATCTGGAAGACCTGAGTGAATGCTGCTGGACATAGATAACCGCAGAGTTTGGGCAAAGGAGTTTAACTGTTTGCATCTGCTCCTATTTGACAGCCAGTAGAGACATGAATTTGGGAAAGAATACAGAGCTGTATAAATACACTAACTGTCCATTTTCCTTATTGTCTCAGTCAGGCAGAGTAAATATGTATAACCTTCTAATTCAGCTACTTCAGTCACAGCATACCACAAAAAACTGGTCTTCCTCTGAAGATTTGCCCTTTTTTTTCTACTCCAACATTATTTGCTATTAAATGTTTACAACATTTTATGCAGCTATCCAAAGAACAATGAACTATATTCTGCAGGGCAGAGGCTCTATAAATTAACCCTTAAATGTGAGCTCATAAGGGCCTGCAGAATTTCGCCTTAAGAGACACAATGTGTACAGAAACTTATGAAATGCAAAGAGCCACAATGAATTAGCCACAGCGTTCCCAAATGACTTAGCTCCTTCAAATGCTTTGCTCTCTTCTTCCATGGCTTTGTATAAAACCTGCATAGTTACATAGTGTCACTGCTTTCATACATGTTTTATACTTTTCTATATGTTTCAGCCGTGAAAGGCCATGCTTTCTATTGCCAAAGAGGAGGATTATAGTTAGAGTGTATTTATGGGCCTTTGACTTTGCCCCATCAGTTGGTAACTGCAGCTGCATACTCACTTCCAGATGTACAATTAGTCATAAGAAAACAGCTTCAAATATCATCTATTATATTGACATTTTCACTTTGTAAATGATCTTATCTAAGAAATGTTGTTATTTAGCTTCCTATTGGAAGTGTCACAACTAATGTAAATCTTCAGAGATCCAGGTGGGCATTTTCCCTGCGGCCCCTGGGGCTATGAGGGTCTGACATGGATGTTTTCATACGTCCACTAAATCATTCAAAGGGACCGTTTGGATTAGCAGGTATTCACCTACTTACATGTTTGCACAATCAGTAAATGGCATCGGTATCAAGCCCACGTGACAGAAATGCACAAAGTCTCTGCTGTCCTCATATGCCAAATATTCCTCAACAGCTTTGGCCAGAGTAGAAAAATGGCTCCCTACTGGTGCAGAATGGAAACCTCAGCAGTAATTCACATTTTTCCTCATGACTTAAAGGAAATGTTCCCCATTAATTTGTTGCCCGTTCACAGACTTCCAGGATGAAAAAGGAGCAGGCTCCCCTGGAGCTTCCCAGCTCTCTCCGGACAGCTGGGCCAGGCCTCCTGTGTTGTCTCTGTCTTAAGGAGTGCTGGGCTTCCAAAACATGCCAATGACTTTTGCCTTACTAGCTATAAAAAAAAATAAAAAAATCACATTACATTCCTCCTTTACCTCCCTTGCACCTTACCAATGAAATGAGAGAGCAGGTAAGAGCCTTTCAAGAAAGTGTTGTGTGTAACCGTGATAAGGTCCATGTGACTGTGGCTCCGGGGGTCTCATGGCCCTTATCCTCCCAAGTTCCCTTTCTCTTCTCTCACACATCTTGCTGCTTCTCGCTTGGGACATGTCACTGCTCTCTACACCTTTTCGGCCAAGAGCAAGGGGTTTTGCCTGTTCTTACAAGCGTTTTGATTATCTAAGCAGCTCGTCAAGCAGTGGCAAAATAATAATGAGTTTCCATTAGTTACTCTAAATGAATCATGACTTTGAATTAATGATTTGCAACAGTTGAGTGCAAGATTTTGCTACATCAGCTACTGGATTTGAACAGGAGCTGTTCCTGGCACGTGCTTGCAGAAGCATCTCAAAAGTGAAATGCTTTAAGAAAACACTCCTTATGCAAGCTGAGTAAACTGGACTCTGCCACATAGGTATGGGCAGAGCAGGAAACTAGCAGCATTTTCCAGCTCAAGCACTGTTGTCCCCAGCCCCAACACTTGCCTAACTTTAGAAAGACTTAAGGCATGCAGATGGAGTGACTAATGAAGGTCTTGACAGACCTCCCCTCTTCCTCTCAGGAGAGAATGACTAAGTTGGGCTGCCAGGCCCTGCAGGAAGAGAAAGGAAGAAGGGATCTTCCCGGCTCTCATCCCTCTGCGATGATTCTCAGTCCCCATAAATCAAGGCCACTGAGATAATCTCTCCTCCTGTGCCAGGATCCCCAGGTGGATGGGCCGGGATAGTCAAGCCAGTTTTGTCAGAATAGTCCCAGTTAAAATCATAAGCCTCTCTTTAACGTGGTCAGGTATAACTCATACTTCATGGCCTGTATGAGATCCTACCTGAGGAGATGAGAAATAGATCCCTTGCCCCGTAGGAGGTCATTACAGAAATCCCATGGGGTGACCTCCACCCGCTGAAGCATATGGGCTATTGTCAGAAAGAGGGTGCTGAGATATGCCAGTGACTATTAGCATCTTTCTGGCCTGTCCACTGAGCCCATTAGTATTACCCAAGAGTTTTCATTCAGCCAACGCTATGGATTTTCAGTGGCCAGTGAGTACCTCTCATCTAATGCCTTCTCAGTAGAACAGGATGGTCTCTGCTTAGCCAGTGTCTCCCATCAGACACCACAGTCAGGATTACACCTGGGCACAGACCACCCCATCAAAAACCACCCCAGGCCACAGCTGCTCCTAACTAACCACGGGCTAACACGCCAACATGCTCCCCCCGTCCCAGTGCCCAGCCAGCCTTCTCCTCTCCCCTCTTCTCTACCAGCATGGCCAAGCAGGCATCGGCTGAGTGGGCAGAGGTTGGGCAATGCAGGACAGTCGCGCCCTCTGCTTTTCTTGGTTTGGCATGATGATGTCATTTTCTGGAGCAACAGGAAGGCCTGTGGAGCACCCATGACTTCTTAGGGACGCAATCTCCAATTTTTTGTGCTGCTTTGGGCGCACGTCTGTGTGGTAATCTGCAGTATGGGGATTACAGAGCTGACTCAGATTGTGGGAAGCCTTGTTGTCTCATGACACTTAAAGATCCCCATTGAGTCTGTGCTAGACACATTTAGGTTACAGGAGAACCTCTTTCTTCGTCATCCAGCAAACCAGTTTGCCTCCCAAGGAAGGACTCTTCCCATTTAATCCAACCTTCAGCCCAGCAATGATGGACTCCTGCTTACTTTGTCCTGCCAGTCCTCGCCTTTGTAGTATGCACTGGCTAACATCTCTGCAATTCTGGCACTCAGCAGTTTGTGTGGTTGGAGATAACAGGGCCCGACCATGATCTCCTACAGTTGCAAACCTCCAGCCTCCCAGCTGTCCTCCCAGCACTGGGTCTTCCTGCCTTGCTGTGTAGAGCAAAGAAGTGAGGTCGCCCTTTGGAACCTGCCTCGTGACTTTCCTTCCCTCACTGCGTGCAGCAAAACTGTTTTCTTTCCACCATGTTCAGGATCTCCCATGGCTGCAGGAGAAGAAAGATTTGCCTCTTAGCCATGAAACCAGGTTTGCTTTGGTTGTAGATTTTTTTTCCACCCAATGAAAACAGCCAGGAGATTTCTTTTGGACTGTTGAGTTCAGCTTCTCCATACAAGATTTTTGGACACTCATCTTGACTGGGACTGGAGAGATGGGTGACAGGGGAGACCTTCAACTGAATGGAGCCACCAGAGCATCGCTGACATAAAACATGTGACAAAATCCACATGAAAACCAAGTGAAAGGCAGACACAAAGACATGTTAGACTGTGCTCTGGTCATCTATGAAGTCCTCTGCCAGGAGGACAGAAATACTAGAAAATAGGGAAGGGTGGGTATGAAATGGGATTGGCAACCATTGCCAGCTTAACCAAAATGGACGCTTAATAATGTGTAGAAATGACTCAGATTTTGATGCTGTCTTTTAATTTAGCATCGAAGTGTGTATAGATTACATGGCACATTTGCAGGAGGAGTACTCATAGATTATAGATGTTATTAGAGCAGGATAATTATTTATATTTGGTGTCAAGCCAAAAGTCATATTACAGAAAGGTCTTAAATGCAAGTTTAACAAAATAATTCAAATGCGGAAGTGAGAATGGGAGGATTGATCAGTGTGTAAAGGGTGATTCACATTGAACTCGCTTCATTTTTGTGTAAGTTGCCTTAAACTTAAATTGGCAAATCCTGTAACAGTAGTTGTTTTCAACTAGGGGCAGGCAAAGGCTTCAGCTCTTGAGAAACCAGCAGTCTCCTGCACAGAAGGAACATGTAAATAATCCTCACCAGGAATTTTGGAGGGCAGGATCTGTCCATGCTTACCCACCTCCCTGTTCTGGTATTTCCTCGGTCTCCCTGCAGAAGATGGAGCTGCAGAAAGCAAGCCATGGGCTGTTTCCCTGTGCCGCAGGGCTGGTGCATTACCCCAAGGTGCTCAGGATATGAGAGGGAAGCCAGGGTGCCTAGGAAGCCTTTCAACTCTTCACAACCATAAACATTTCTGTTTAACTTCCAAAATCCCCCTTCCCTCAGGGGAAACTGCTGCTTGTTTCTCTTCTACTGCTGGATGTGAGTGCAGGCCTGTTATTACTGGCACTCCCTTCCCACAGATGCATTCTTCCTGGTTCAAGAAACTCTAAAACATCTGAATTTTTAAAAGGGAAACCCGAGACTTTTTTGTTTAAGCCTTCTGTATTTTATGTGAGCAGAGGAGTTCTCTCTCTTCCAGTACATTTTCCATCACCAGGGCCTTGAGTCACGGGGCCTCCTTCTTTACCTGGTACTTCGTATACAAATCTGCTCTTTCTTCTGCCATGAAATAACTGCACCAGTAAGAAAGTGAAAGTCACTGTCTATCTGTAAAACAAAATTATGCAGTAAATTAACAAAAGCAGAAAACAAGGCAGAGGTAAATAACTGCTCTTCCCCTGCCTTTATGAGAGATGAGTCCCATGCATAAATCCCCATCCCAAATGCAAGCAGGAAGGAGAGCTGTGAGGCACAGATGTCCAGAGGGTTTCAGTTTGTCCAGGTGCTTCTGTGATGTTTCCCAGCATGGCCCATACCCTCCCAGGACCAGCCTTACCCAGCTGCCCAAGGCCCAGGCTGCTGTGTCCGCTTGAGGGTCTCATCTCCAGGAGAGACCCTGCCTTCTTCTGGGATGCAGAGCCATGGCTTACACAGGCAATTGCTAGGCCAGTGGCAGGCCTGAAACTGGTGTCTCCAAAGCCTGTGCGACCTCTGGACTATGCCACAGGCTGAGGTGGGGTAGAAAGTATTTTCTCATCTTGCTGATTTGCTACCTGGAGTCTTGCTCTGTCAAACGGTGTCCAAGACCTACCCTTCCACTTCTGCTGTTCCCCCAAGGAGCCTACTCTATCTTCCTTTTCTTCTAATTTTTATAAATATTTGTCCTGAAAACAGCCTTTCTGAAGTGGATACAATCCAAGTAAAGCCCAAACTCTGAACCTTCAGAATTTCCCCCATCTCTGAGGGCTTTCAGGCCCTCTCTGTGCTAAGCACTGTGCCTCTGAGTCTATCTTGTCAGCACATAGTAAAGCTCATGGAGGAGAGGGAATCAGACCAGCTTGCGTTTTGCATGCCTTCATGGCTTTGTTGTGACATATATCGCCTCCCACCTGTGGACACTGTTGTGAATGTGTAGAAGGTCTTCCAAACCCTTTTAGGAAGTCACACGTCCACTTGCCTTCCCTGCTCATCTTCCCAGCCTAACCCCAGAGAACAAGTGTTCCCTGGGGCATTTCCTTGGGGGACCCTCTGGCATGAGGCAAGAGTTTTAAGAAGGAAACTTTACATAAGCTCCTTAAGTCTCACCTTGATTCAATCTCTTCCCCCTTTGCAAAGTCAGGGTAATGCTTTCACCTTGGCGTTGGCTGGCTGGGGGCTGGTGGTGCGGCTGTGCATGTACCTACTTGCATTCAGACTGCTCAGGAGCACTCACAGTTCTCTTTGACAGCTCTTGTCCTGCAGATTGCTATCGCCCAGGGTAAAAAACCTAGTACAGAGGACCCTGATCCCTGCGGGTCTGGTAGAAAGTGTGCAGTAATTGAAAGAATAATAATACATGTCAGACGTACACAGGCTGAGGAGGTAGCGAAGGAACTTAATGAAAAAACAAATCCTAACAAGCATGGGATACTAATTTTAAGAAATAATTCACATATTATTTATCGCTTAAGGGCAAAATGCATGCTGCCTAACATACTTTCCCAAGTTTGCAATGCGTGGCCTTTGCAACACAATAGGTAGGTACTTTTTAACACTTTCTGTGTCCACAAAGATGTCTTTATAACCTGTGCCACATCAGATATTCACAAGGCAACAGCATGATTTCAGGAATGTGTTTTAGTGTTGTAAAGGAGATCCCTGATGAGATCCGTCCATGCTCTCCCTGAAGGGTCCAGGCTGCCATCACCACTGTGCTGAGCAGGGAGGAGGAGAAGATGTCCATTAACCCCTTCATTAAGTGCTGAGATGACAGTCACAAGTCAGGGTGCATCCAGAAGAGCCAGATGAGCAACTTTTGCAGAGAGCAGAAGTCCTATTTGAATCCTGCAGGGCTGCAGGACAGTACCAGCAGCAACAACAGCAAGTTTTTCTGCAACTTTCCATTTCCGGAGCTCAGAGAAGCCCACGGTGACTAACCAGCCCGATCTGCCGTCGGGGAAGCAGAAATTTCCATTGTAGAGGTGAGGAATGGCAGAGCACGGAGAAGGCAACCTGAGTGCCCTAACGTCAAGCAGCCATCAGCACAGGACCGGGAGACAGGCCTGTGACCTGCAGACGTGTGTCCTAAGGTCATCTTCTCCACAAGACCATTCAGGCTTTGTCGCTTTCTTTTTCCTTGTTCCCTAGCTATGAGAAAAATGAGTTTGTGAATTCTGTCGCTGTCTGTCCTACCCTGAGCTCTGTGGTTGCAGGGGACCGCAGCGGGGTTTATTGCACCCGACTGCCAGGTACAACACACCAGCTCCTGTAAGCCAGGGGTGGGGAAGCAGGGCAGCAGGGTGCAGAGGGGACCGGGCAGGGGGAGAGGCAAGCACAAAGCATCTGCCAGCCCCCAGGAGCAGCTTTCCTCACAGCAGCATGCTCGTACGCAGAGGTGGTGATGGATGGTGATGGTCTCCTAAGCTGCTGTTTATAGCAGCTTCTGCATTGTCTACCCGAGTTCCCACCAGGACAGCAGGTGGGTAGATGATATCGTCAGGCATCCCCAAAGAGTTTGGTAAAAGAACACAAGGTCACTGAGCTGCTCTGCCCAAAGTCATGGCCGCAGGAGTAACCAAGGTCTTGTTTTCTCATACAAGGACTAAAGGGTCCTGAGGAAGGGGTGTTCCTCGGCCTAATGGGCTGCTTCTGCAGGTGAATGGTATTTGGGCTTGGTCACCTGCACACAGGGGTATCTCAGTGTGTGGTAACACCTCTGCTCAGCAACCTGTACCCAGATCCCAGCCGTCCCCTGTGGATCATAGCCAAGACAACATCCCGTAAGGGGAAACTCTGGGAAAGAATTAGTGGATGTTTACTGAAGAACAGTAAAAATGTAGAAATGTTACCCAGAACTGGACTTCCACCATCCCCAGCTCATCACAATCCAATTTCCTTGAAGTCTTCACCAACAACCTCCCTCAGCATTAGCAGGAGCTAAACGTGTGGGAGAGGAAAGAAACAAATACATTAAAAATCAAATTACTATGGAAAACAGAAGGCAAAGAATTTATTGCATGAGATAAATCTTCACGTATAGAACTGCCAATGTGCAAAAGAGAAACCAATTAACTTTCTAACAAACATCAGTGCATATTTCAAACAAAGCTGAGTTTCCATTTTCAGTTCTTTTCTCCTCTCTTCTGTCTTCCTTCCCCATTTTTCCCTCTAAAATTCATTTTGGTAAATATTTCTCCCTGTTGCTCAGATAACCGTATCTGATTGCAGAGGCTTGAAGCATAACCAATGATGAAAGACTACCCGAGGGATATTGGAGCGCGTACGCCACAGGGGTGTGGACATAAACCCCTGAAATATGCTGGCAGTATGACCAGAGTCGTTCTACCTGTAGGTTAAGTCAAGATAAGAACTTGCTCGCTGGCTGCACAGGGGATTAGACCAAACCGAATCCCTCATGGTTGTTAAAACACCACCAGGACGCTGGCTTGAGATGGCAGAGAGCCTGTGGGTCGGGGAGCCAGGAGGGGGCTGACCCTCCCCCCCAACCTCTTCTGACACAAAACCTGCCAGCAACCCCTTATCCCGACGGTGCGGCCCCAGCCGGGAGGGCAGGAGGAGAGGGTCAGCCCTACCAGCCAGGACGGGGGCTTTTGCTCCAGGTGGGCTTCTCAGCTCAGGGCTGACACCGTTGCAGCAGGTCCTCCTGCATCTCACTCAGGGGCACCTCTGCCTTTTCTCGGCAGGCTTCAAAGTCAGTCCAAGCACAAGGTCCCCGATGGATGGGGGGTTAGTACCAGGGAGGCTTTGCTACGTGCCGCCTCGGTGGGCCCCTGCAGCACCGGTGCACGGGAGAGAAGGACCACTTCTTGCTGGAGCAGAGGGCAGGGTGAGAAAAGCCTCACCTCCCTCAGAGATGCTGAGTGGGAGTCTCTTTTCCCCTTCGCACATGGGGAGGGCTCAGGTTTTGCGTAGGAAAGAAATAACTGGAAAATAGGGCAGCAGCATGAGAACTGGCACTACTTGCACACAGCACCTTCATGCAGAATCATCTCAAAATGATGGCCATGCAATGCTGTTCATGGGTCTGCAGGATTTTCCAAGTGTTGGCTGATGATGGATTCCCTCTCTGAAAAGCCAGGGCTGCTTGGGTCACCTGCAGCATGTGAAAATCTCTGCAAACAACACAAGCAATCAGAAGGTGTCAAATCAAAACCAGCTGCCATAGTATGTTTATAATTCTGCAGATAGTGGATAGAAGAAACAAAAAGTCATCTTAAAGTAGCCAAGTGCTCTAATAAAAAGAACTAATTAAAAAAAAAAAACAAACCCACAACAAATAAGAAGTGTTCATGACAATAAAAACTCCCATGATTTCTATGCCGGGCTCCTGATTGTTCGATGCCCCTGAGCTGGCAGTACTGGAGTAGTGCCGGGGTGCGTGCACCCACTTTCTGATCACACAGCTCCCCCAGTGCAGCCCAGGCAGGGTCCGTCCTGTCCCACACACAGCTGCAGCGTGGACAGGCACCGGTGGAGAGCATCTCTCAGTGCACAGCTTGCAGGGTTGAGAGGCTCAGGCATTAAAGGGAACTCCCAGTGGAACTCTATGGCCATAGACATGTTGTTTTTTCAACACTTAAAAGCTATCTAGTGCTTAGTTCCTCAGTTCAACTCTACCTTTGGCTCTGTATCTCTGGCATTAATGCAGCTGTCAGTAAAATGACAACGTGTTTAACCTTTCCCTGCTATTTATCAGGACAGGAACGGGTAGCTTTCTGCAGGTTTGTAAATGCCCACACCATAGACCTGTACTATCTCAGCTCTCCGTCAGGTGTTACAACATCATGAGAGAATTGCTGTTTTTCTTGAGACTTTTTGACCCATTTCTAATGCTGCGATTCCCCACCGCGAGGCCATTTCTTGGGCCGTGCAGCAGGACGACAGCAGTGACACGGAGGAGCGCAGGGCTCATCTGCCAGAAAAACGGGAAGGAAGCATTGCTCCGAACGGAGCCGTGTTTGTCCAACAGCAGTGGGTATGGGCGGCGAGGGAAGATTTTTTCGCCACAAGCGTGGGGCCGAGGCCTTGTCCATAGCTTGCAGCTGGCAGAGAACGGGCAGCTCCTGGCTCGGGAAGGGAGTGGGAGCAGAGGGTGGCTCTCAGCCCAGCCCAGGCTTCCCTCCGCACCGGCCACAAGTGCCGGGCAGCAGATTTCAGGGAGGAGGACAAAGCCACTTATCATCCCCTCCCTGCCCTCCACCGATTTTCTTGCTGCTCATCTAGACAGGGCTGAAAATAACAGCGTGCAAGAGCAAGGGCAATAGGTGCAGGCAGCCCGGGTGGGAGGTCAGCGCATGCCGGAGTGTGGCTGGGATCACCGGTGTGGGTCACCCTGGCATGGCAGCAAATCGGCCTGAGAAGGACCAGAAGAAGATAAGTGTTATCTTGGCTCCTCTAACACAGAAGTGAGTGTGTATTTGGTGTGATTTAGTATATGCTAAGATCTTTGAATGAATTAACTGGAGTGCTGGGCCCTGGTCTGGACATGGTGCTTGCAAAGTGAGGAGCAGTCAAGGAGCACAAGAGTTAGGAGAAATACAGACCAAGGGATTCAAAAGGAAAAACTGGGGAACTTGGCTCATTTAGCCCAAGAAAAGAATATTAGGAACAAAGATGGAAACAATCCTCTAACACATAAAACGTTCTTGAGGAGATGATCATTTCATATTATTTGCGGAGACAAAGACATGAAGAAATCAGTTTTCCTTCTGCAACAAAGAGTGTTTTGACCGGCTACTAGGGAACATTTCCAAGATGTACAAGGCATGGAGTGTAGGGAGAGGCTGGAGAATCCCTTTCCAGAGAGATTTTTCAGGAGTCCTTAGACAAAACTCCCTGTGATGTTGCCCTGCATCGAGGGTGCCTGCAGGCAGGGGTCCGTCAGGGCTCCCTGGCAGGCGGGGGGTGCCGCAGTGCAGAGGGGGGACCCAGCAATCCCTCTGGGTACCTTCCCGGTTTACATTTCATCGCCTGAAACACAGCATTAAGTATTCTTGGCAAGAGTCGTAACTTGGCTTGAACAAGCATTTGATAAGATCCATAAAGCTAAACATGGATTACTACTCTATAAGAAAGTGTTGAACACCAAGTATGCCCCACTTTCTATGATCTAAACCATGTTACTTCTCTAAGCGCAATTCGTAACACATCTGGAGCCAACTATTTCCATTTACTTACAGACAATGTTAAATGAGATACTGTTTTAATTTTGCTGAGTCGGACAGAGATAATACCCCCAGGAAACAGTTTAAGTCTGCAAAAAAATAAAAAGGACAGCATAGGTTGCTAAGTGATAATGATTTGCAAAGCATAAATACTTACACAAATGCAGTGATTAATTCAGGACATTCTTTACATATCACCTCTATAATCTTTTCAGCTGTTGCCCATTATGTGCCTTTATCTCACAGCATACTCTCTTTATTTGTCTTACGACCAATTCTTTAAACTGTGGGACTTTTTCAATTTACCCTAATTTACCCAGCCTTCTGCCTGCTGCAGCCATCCTCACTCTGTGGAATAACACCCACGGACCCATCACACACAGGATCAGACACATTTGCACTTTGACACCAAAGAAAGGTTCAAAGAATGGTTCCATGTACCAGTGTCTATTCAGCACAGGTGGCTGAGCCACATCTCCATTTGCCATCATCCACGGAAGAGTTAGTGGTGCAGATTCCAGCTCCTGCAAATATGGCATCTACCTGTTCTTTATTAACTCCTGCTGCCGCGTGGCAACATTTTGCCCTTTGCCTTAGATGAAGACCTTGGAGATGAGAGGCTGTAAATCCAAGCTGGCAAAAATGTTGTTTGCAGGACGATAGACAGTGTGGTCACTAATTATGACTGCTACTTATACTGTGTTACTGCGGTGACCAAGAAACAGCATTCACATCTTCCATGGGAATACCTCTCTGTTGTGGTTTAACCCCAGCCAGCAACTAAGCCCCACGCAGCCGCTCGCTCACTCCTCCCCGCCCCTGGTGGGATGGGAAGGAGAACTGAAACCAAGTAAGACTCGTGGGCTGAGATAAGAACAGTTTAATAATTGAAATAAAAAATAAAATATAATAATACTAGTAATGAAGACTACAAAAAGAGAGTGAAATGTAACCCAAGAAAAGACGTGATGCACAATGCAATTGCTCACCACCTGCTGACCAATGCCCAAGCAGTGATCCATGCCCCCACGGCCAACTCCCCCCAGTTTATATACTGAGCATGATGTCCTGTGGTATGGAATATCCCTTTGGATATTTTGGGTCAGCTGTCCCAGCTATGCTCCCTCCCAGCTTCTTGTACATCTGCTTGCTGGCAGGCATGAGAAACTGAAAATTCCTTAACTTAGGATAAGCGCTACTTGGCAATAACTAAAACATCAGTGTGTTATCAACATCATTCTCACACTAAATCCAAAATGCAACACTATACCAGCTACTAGGAAGAAAATTGACTCTATCCCAGCCGAAACCAGGACAATCTCCCAGCCCCAAAATGCCAAATCTTTGCTCATAAAAATGGTGACAAGCATGGGAGCTCAACAACTCCTTGGCTGCTATTAGTGCTTGACCTCAAACAGTGGCCTCAAGGTTTGCCAATTCTTGGAAAACTGCAATCACATAATTTTTTTTACATCAATGTTGTCATCTGAGCGTCTGTATGATTTATTGCTTTCCCTGTAAGGTGTTGCATCCTGAAGCAGATGCCTCCTGCAAGGAATGAGCACGACCAGCCCATGACACCCCCAGCTCCCTCCCTGGCTGTTAGGGTTGACTGGCTCTTCCTCGCTCACTCCTGCTTTCAACCTGATGCGAGTTCCCTGACAGCTGCTTTCACCAAGGCTTCTTTCAATATTGACTCCTATCGTATCTCTAAGGAAGCACTGAGGTGACCCTCCACAAAACCAGGAACGTGCACGAAAACCTGCCGGTCGGTACCTCTTTGCACTCTGCCTGGTTTTGGAGATCTTTTCTGATGTTTCAGTGTCCTTTTCCCACTAGTTGTACAGCCATGTCCTGCTCTGGAGCTGTTTCCCTCTTCTGTTCCCTTGCCTGTCACAGTCTCAGTGTTGACACTGATCCTTCCTGACAGGATCCCTGGTTATTTCAACACGCCAGTGCTTATGTTGGGATGGACTGTACAGTTTGGTCCTTCAACCGAGTGCTCCTTCCACGCCCCCTGCACCTTCACAGCATTTGTTTCCCTATGACTAGTGTTATTGACCTACATTCCTGTGTCTTGACTTTATTTCCCATTTCCTTCATGACTTCCCCTTTCTAAAAGGTATGAGTATCCACTCTTGGTGATTTCTTCATTACTTTGTGCAATGGTGATGTCTCAGGAGCCCTGGCTTATTCATACCTTTCTGGGAATTATTTTATTGTATTGCTTGCATAGCTTTACCATGTTTGCTTACACCTTTCTGCGAAGCCCACCACCATGCTATCTTGGATTGCGTCCTTGAATATTTACCCTGTGGTTTACACTGAGATTTATTTTTCATAAAATCACCTGAAGTGCTACCAAAATCTCTCTTTGGAAACCACCTTTTCAGAATTAGCCTTTACTTATCGTGATCAAGTTTCACCCCATGTTTTTCTTGGTCTCTTTGTTAGATAAACTAATTGTTGGCTGCATGAGCATTGGGTGTATGCTTATTTAAAGCATTAGGCAATGTTGTATATTTTAATTGTTTTTAATTTGCATGCTTATAGGGAGGAAGGGTTTCTGATTTGTAGTAACTATATCTGCATCATCTCCAAGAGATGTGTATCTAACCTTCCCTAAAAGAACTCAAAGACCTTTGCAACTGCTCTAAATAGCTTCTTCAGTTGCTTAATTTACATTTAGGAAGTCTTCTTTTAAAAATCTAAGCTGTGGATCAAACTGTCTTGATGCTTATATTTTCACCTAGGATTAACTTAATACAATCTTGTAAAACCTTGAAAAATACTCTCTGAAAATACTATTGAAAAATACTCTCTTTCATAAGCAGTGAGCCCGAGAGTGTAGACAAGTATGTGAAGATGGTCTCCACGGCCACAAAAAGGAGCAAAGCTCATGACTGAGTGGGCAGTTATCAAATCTGACCAAAATCAGGCCAAAACCAGGGGCATCAGAAGGAGATGTGGAAGTAGGAGCAGCAGGTGATAAATCCGCTTGGCTTAAATCCGCTGTCTTAGGGTGACGGGGGCTGGGTCCCCAGTCAGGCCTTTCCAACTTGCCAGGCTCAGGGCTGAGGCCGCGGCTTGAGCCGTCGCCCTCGGACCAGGCTCCCCCGCAGCCCTTGCAGGGTCCCCTCTGCCGTCCCCAACCCGCTTCCCTGGGAGGGAGGGTGACCCAGACGGCCGCTGGCCTCCTCCGAGACCTGAACCAGGGCGGGAAAGCGGGAATGCGAAGGGGCAGTTGAGCAGCGAGCGGGCAGCTGAAAACTTTGGGAGACTGTAAGGGACCCCCAAACAGGCATGGATTAAAAAAACAAATAAATAGATGGGGTAGTAGGGCAGGAACGGTATAAGGCCACAAAGGCAAAAAAAAGGGCTGCTAGGAGAAAGGACGCTGTGTATGAAGAAATGGGGTGGGCCGGGACCCCTGCCCATCTTCCTGGGCAGGGAAGGGAGATGCTGACGTGGACCCGAGGATGACCCAGCGCAGCCTCCCTCCATCCCAGACTGCGCTCGGGGCGTTATTCAGCCCCGTGCTATCTGCTGTGCTGCCGATTAGATTATTGCCAAAGGTGAAAACACACTGTCATAAAATTCTCCCTAATAAATCTGCCTTAATTAAGTCAGCTCGCAATTTAGTTGTGGAGACTATACTTTCTCCACCCAGCTACTGTGGTTTTCCTAGGTATGCGAGCTGGGGATTTTAACCAAGGATGGAGTTTGTGCGACTGTAGCTGGTTCCATATCCAGACCGAGAAAAAGACTCACAAAGGTAGAAGCATGTATTAAGCATTTCATAACTTCCCCACAAAGGAATCAAAAAGAGGAACAGGTGTTGCAGATTTGCTAAAAGTAGTTTTCTCCAGGGAAAATTGTAGGACATACCACAAAACCATGTGAAAATAATAGTTCGAATAGCAAAAAGATTAAGGCCTCCCTGAGAAAATCATGTTTGGGAGGACAGTATTTGCTGAACAGGCCTGAAAACTAGCAAAAATATATCTCATGGGTGGTGAATATAAAGAAAGAATACGAAGTGAGACCTGGAGGGAACAGGGGCTCAGAGAAGGTGCACCAGTGAGCGTGACAAAAGCGAGGGCAGCGTGCAGCAGCCTGGTACAACCACCACACGTTCCACCTGCGATGGGGTCTCTGCTGCTCAGGGGGGACGTCAGGAGTTGAAAAGGCAACTAACAGCAGCCAGGGGGGTGGGAAAGCTGCTCTGGGAGCCTAAAAAGGGGACATAATGTCCCCCATTACAGAGACCATGCCAGCCACCAGGGTCCTGCTTCTACCGCCCTGCGCCTTCTAGATCCAAATATAAAAACCCTGTTGGTATAAAAAGACCTTCTGCCAATAACTTTGTTTTAAGGCTCACAGAGCAGTTGATCACCAATGATCTCAGCAGGCACTGAGTCGACAGATAAGTACTGAGTCAGCCATAAAACAGGGAGCAGCTTCATCTTGGAACATATCATGAGATTAAATCGGAGAAGCCAAACATCACTGTCAACAGAGAGGATTAGGAAAAGTCTGCATTTGGCTCTCCACCGCCAGCAGCACATGGTGCTCTCCTGGGAGGAACGTGAGTCAGAGGAGTTGCTGCCAATGGGCAGCTGGGCTGTGCCTGGGGAACTGCAATGTGCTGCTGGGGAATGACCAAAACAGGCCCTTGAGACATCAGCTATGATCAGGCAGGGTCCAGACGGCTGGAAGCCGGCGTTCGGATCCCATCTATTGAGCGAAAAAAATCAGTAGTTGCCACAAACTCAGTTTGCCTGCAGAGGCTGGAATGGGAGGTTGGTACAACATCTGGGTGGCAATTAATCCCCATGTGTAGCTTTGAAATTAAAGATGATCCTCTGAGCAGCTGAGAAACATCAATAATAAAGAAAAGGGTCATCAGAAGAGACTAATGTGGAAAGAGGTGGATGATAAATGGCAAATGGACAATTCAAAGGAATGTTTTAAAAAAAGGAAAAAGAAGAAATATAACAAAGTGCAATATATAGCCATATAGCTACCTGAGCTTGGAAATCATGCGAAGGATTGTATATTTAAAAAGGGATGGAAAATACAAGGTCCTGCTTCTCTCAGAGAAATTTCTTGAGGAAATGCATCCAAAAAACCGAGGAGTTATGAGAAGCAACCAGATCCCAGTGCCACCACTGAAAATAAGCTCAGTGAGTGTTACTGAGAGACAGCTATGGACTTGATGCTAAACAAACCAGTCTTCCCATGGTAGCTGAGCTTCATTCAGCTCTGGTCTTTGTGCTTTCCTCCTATAAACAAGGCGATCATGTAAAGTTCTAGAAGTCTCTCAACACTGCCTTAATTAGGCAGCTTCCAAATTATCTCTGTTGTTTATGCCATATTACTCATACATAAATCATGACCATGGTCATATTCAAGCCCTTCTTGTAGGCTCTAACACCCAGCAGTGATCACCTCTGCCTTTTAATATAGGTTTCTGAGCCTTTGAAGAAGGTCCTACAACTACACACGTCTTGGCAAAAGAGGCACATGCTGCTGATTGATAAGACGAATATTTGTCTGACGGCAAGTTCTCAAGCCTTCCTCACACTGAAGTAATGCCATCGGATGGGTGGCAGCTGGAGGTAACCTGCATCAGGGAAAATCAGAAAAGCTGCAGCAGGGATCACAGAACAGAGAGCTTGGACCAGCACAGCACTAGGGCAGATGGACCTCACTTAGCTTTTGTAAGCAAATTATCTTGGAAGGAAAAAATTGGTTTCACAGGTGAATAGTCCAAGCTCGTTAGCCTGGAAGTCAGGGGAACGAGGATGAGCTGTTAACATCCGTTTCCAGCTATGCAACAGGCTGTGGCTGGGCTTCCTATGAGCCGGGCAGACCGGCCTATTTCAACGTTACAACCAAAACTCTTTCGCTACAGAAACAGGGCAGCAAGCCAGGCAGGATGTCGACACAGGCTGGTCCGGCCTAAGAAATGGAACAAAACCCAGGACTGTGGGCAAGGCGACCCACGTTGCCTGTTCACTGACCTGCACCAGCACGGCCAGGACCTGGGTGTCAGAGGAAAGTCCTTTTGCTGGCATTCAAGAAACTCATCGGCAGGTTACAGGTTATTCAGCCACAGTAAGCACCGTTCACACAGTGTACCGGGGCAACACCAACAGACACCCCCCCCGCCTCACTTTTACTGATGATTAAATACGATTGCATTAATCCCTATCTAATAGTTTTCTTTTTAATAAACTATTAAGATACTGAGATCCAATTAAAACATAAGCTCAGGTTATTACTTAATGAAATACATTTTTATTTGTAGTAATATAAGTAATACCTGCATCTTGTTAGAAAATTTGTGTTATATTTTTCTCTGCTGTCATATCCTTATTTTTAATATCTTTCGTTTTGTGAACGACAGACTAGAGAAGTATGATGTTGTCTCTTTCAGCAATTGAAGCTATATTCAGACTTTAAAAATTGATCAGACTTCTGTAATCACGCTTTACTATGCACTGATACAGATTTTCGGGGGGGGAGGGGAAGATGATTGTAATTAACTTTTCTTCCTAAAAAAGGAAAACCAAAAGCAAATGCAAGAAATGTTTCTGGTTTACAGAATTACACAGTGTGACTTCATGCTACTCCATAAGCTTCTATGCGATACGGATCAGGCACAGGCACTGCCCATTCGGTTAAATTGCCTGGTTACACAACTCGCTATTCCCACGACCCCATATGTTTGAAATGGCACAATTACCTCTTTCCATTACTGCATGGGTTTGAAATGACACTGCTGAATAATATCAGAAAATCTGTTTTTGTGGTGGTAAGGTGTTCTGGAATGTGGAAAGCTCCGCACTTGGTCTGCCACCTTTGTGTTATAGCGGTAATTCCAATAATTTGTTTTTAACTGCACAGAAATACTTTCTATACTAGTACTATGAACTCAGTAGACAGATTGCACCCCATTACATTTTTAAGTAAAGCTTGAAAAGAAAATACAAGCTCCACAGCAACACAGCTGGGAGTAAAGCTGACCGGTACGGGAGTAAAACGGACGAGTATCTTTGCTATCCAAGTGCTGCTGCGTGCAGGAGCAATGCGCACGTTATGAACTTGTCTGTGCTACATGGAAATTGCCAGGATATTCAGTGAGGCAGCTGCCAGAGTGAAGCACAAGGCAGTAGTAAACCTTTTCCACTGGTAGTGCCAGTTTTAATTTATGTGTAAATGCTTATTGGGCAAGACAAGGAAAAAAACCCACCGAAAAAAAAGATTTCTCTTTCAGAAGATCCAAGGCAGCTCTTGGGAACTCCTGGCTAACTGACGACCTCATTTCTTCAGCAATACCAGAGTGACAGCGAGGATTTTCCAGCCTCATCACTTTCTCCCTGGGCTGCAAAAATATGCCTCCACTGTACTCCTTAGGAGTATTATCTGTTAAAGCCCACCAAGAACAAGCAACTGTGGTTTCATAATGGGAAGTACATACTGTTATGGTACCGGAAAAATTAGTGCAAGACCTGATGTTAAAATTTAAATACAACATGAATGCAAGGGAAGGTTTTCACAATGCTTTAAATTACAGAGGCTTTTAAATGTTTTTTTTTTGTTCAAAACCATCTCTGTTTGTTGTGCCAACATGGAGGTGCTGGACCCTTACGGAGGCCCTGAGCAGTACGTTAACACTGTAACAGTGATCATCTAGGCTTAAGACAAACAGGTCAAACATCCAGTTTAGGGCAAAATTACAGCTCTATTTTACAGAATCTTTTAAAAAAGCTCAGCTTCTGCACAAAGCTCTCCTATATCCACATGCAAGTATCGGCTCTTGACCTTCCTGTGTTAGACTACATTTTACTCATAGATGAAGGAAAACAAGTTTCTGGATGATTCTGCATCTTATACATCTCTGCTTCTTGCGAATACAGGTCTGAAATCCAAGTAGCTAGAAGAAGTCCACAAAGCCACGCATGAAAATCTCCATTCTACACTCAGGTTCAAGAAGGAATCTCATGCATGCTAGGTGCCATTTTATTCCAAGTGTCCCTCCGTTCCAGTGTTTGGTGAAGGGCAATCCATCCTTGCTGAAGCCAAAAAAATTGTCAGAGGGAGAAGGAAAAATGCTGAGGGATGTGCAACCCCATGGAGCATTTCTTTGAATATACATTAAGAACGTAAGTCACGCTTTCTAGCAAACTAGAAAACAAAGCAGTTTGATGTATTTCAGAAGTCCAGTGAATTTTGTGGAACCCGTGCTCCTACCAACCGCTCTCCTCGAACTCCGCTGCACTCCCACAGCAGCGGTGCAGGCTGTTCCTCACAGCCAGGAGGACGTGACCAGTTTTCGATGGGCTGTATACAAAAAACCGCTCGTCCAGCTGCATTTGTTCTCGGCTTCATTTGCAGCTGGCTTGCAGTCAGAGCCAGCTGAAACCATCCTCGGAGCATTTCACAACCACGTATCAGCCTGTGCAAACTGGAGCTTCAGAGCAAATTCTGGGGGTCAAACATTCAAGGTTGCCCTGTTTTGCCTCAAAAGGGCACTCTAGCATCTTTTTTCCCCAATTCTTAGGAAACTATTAATATGACAGCACTTGCTATTTAAATTGCTGGGTTCTTTTCTGACCTCCCATATATAAAAGAAGCAAGACGTCTGTGTAGCCATGGCTCCATGCCTTATGGCATCACACGCAGCAGTGGAGGATGCAGGTACTCATTCTTCCCATCGGATATCGTTGCATGGGCATAGTGGTGAGGAATCAACCCTTGCTACTGCTGTGCTCCCAGCCTTCGTAAGTATTAAGCTATGCAGCTAAATCTTACCATTTGAATATTGCTTTTGTATGACTAAATGTACACATTCAAATGAATACACCAGATTTAAGCTCCTGTCTCTCTGCTATTTCTTATTATAAAAATTAGTATTTATCATTATTCATATAGGAATATTAGCTTGTATTTGATGGTCAAATGACTCTTCCAAAACTAAAGTTGTACAATAAAAGAAAAAAACTCAGAGGGGAGAAGAAAGTTCTACCTGAAAAATGAACTATATGAAATACCAGCCAATGAGTAACTCTAAGTGGTGTGCTCTAAGCTGCATCACCACTGAACTCTGAATAACATGCTGAAGGGAGGAATTCCTTTCTCTTTCGGAAATCACAGAAAGGAACAGAAAGAAATCCTTGGCTGTCGGCTTGACACAAAGCCTTACCAAATCAAATGTGAGTTTTCCCCTGGGATCAGTTTTTGTCTTTCTGCAATTGTCTTTGAGCAATTTGCAACAGCACATGCACATGCACATGCACATGCACACACATGCATGTGCGCATAAAAAACACACACAGACACACACAGACACACAGACACAGACACACAGACACACACACAGACACACAAAATGGAAGGCACAGGCGAAAGGAGGGCTACCCTGCCAGCATGACCGGAGCTTGGGGGACTGGGAGCAGATGAGCCGGCAAATGTATTCATTTACACTCTATCTAGATCCAAATTAATTTGTGAAACATTCCCTTTGGGCCTGATAGGCTGTTGAAAGCAAAAGACCATTTTTTTTTCCTACTGACACGTACACTTAATTGTTAGGTTCACATCTGCCAGGCTCCTCTTCTCATGGAGGGCTCCTGTCCTCCCTGTCTCCGTACCTGCAAGGGTACCACAGTTACATCTTCTCAAAGACGCTTCTGTAACTCCATACCATGGCAATGCCATCCTGACATGTAACTATATAGGCACTGGCAGCATATCTCATCTTTCTTTTGAGAAACTGAGGCTGGCGATGACATCATTTTGTCTCAAAATGATTTTTTCTGTTTTTATAACGAGCACCACAAGCACTATCCTGCTTCCCTAATGAAGCACAGTTCATTTTTTGCCTAAAAGGTGGTATAGATAGGATAATGCAATTTCTTAATACCATTCCGATTAGATAATATGGCAATCGGAAAATACTCACGTTTTAACTTTCAAACTATTATCATGACTGAACAGAAGAATAACTACAGAATAAGGAAAGTAAATTCACATAGCTGCTTTGCAAGCTGCAAACTACTTCTATTAGACTCAGAGATTTAGGAAACAGAGATACTGGACTTCCCTCAGTGAAGCAGGTGAATATTTCCCTGCATCTGCCCTTTCTTCCTTATCTTGCACATAATAGGTGGTTTGATTTCCAATAGCATTAAATCAAAGGCTTTGGTATGAACACATTGGACTCTGCTTCCAGTAAGCAGCAGTAAGCAATAGTAAAGTACACATAATAAGGAAAACAATAAATATCAAATTGGTAAAACAGAGAAAAACACAGTGCAACAAAGACAGGGATTTAGAAAATTCTATAGGTGTAACTTGATTAAAAATAATACAGAATTTTCAAATATGCAATTGTGTAAAAAAGAAACCACGAGATAAATTCTTCCAAAATATCTCATATTTTACCATAAAATATTGAATGTTCAAGCAACTACCGCTTCTTCTGCCGACAATCAAACAAGATAAATATTTGACCATATCTGTGGTAGTTCTGCAGCTTTGTAGGACTGCTGGTGTTAATTCCGAAAATGTCCTCATAAAATACCAGGCGCAATCCATCACAAGACGCCTATTGCATTTGAGGAAAAAAAGTAATGGGATAAAGGGAGTAAGACAACTTTGAAGAAAATAATTAAACCAATTAGTTCAACAGAATTGGGATTTGTATCTTATAAGCAGTTCAGCTCTGACAAGTTGCTCCCCAGAAGGGATTCTTCACTGTCCAATTAGCAAACCTATTAGCAGTTCTGTTCAAATTGTCAGCTAAATACCCTGGGACAAGCTAGTGATGGACTATTATGAGAAGCCGAGAACCAAGAGGGAGAAGTAAAGGAAAAAAGTGAAAAGGGAGAGAGGGGGGGGGAACCCTCCCCTCCTGGCAGACCCTGCTCCTGCCAGCAGCCCTGGGCAGCGGAGTTGCTGAATAAGGTGAAAGCAGCATTTATCCGTCACCGGGAGGGCTTGGCCCCTGTGGACCAACAACATGAGATTTTTGGTGGCTCAGACTTTTCTGTAAGGAATCCTTTCTATGTGAAAAGTTGTGACAATTTAATGATGTTATGTTAATCTGCCCAGGAAAATGCAAGTAAAAACCCGAATGCAGATTTATTTACATCCAGTCACACCATCCTAAATTTCATGTACAATTTAGGTTAAAAGGTCCTCCCAACATATGTGACAATTTGAACTTATCTATATACATTCTTTGGAGTTAACTGAGCTAAGACAGAGCAACATTTCTGATACAAACCAGGCCAAAATCGAACAAAATTTAGCATCGGGCTAATGCAGGCCGGGAGGGAGCACAGGAGGTCTCTGGCGGGACCTCCCGCTCAGAGCGGGCTCAGCTCTGAGGTCGGCCCAGCCCACTCAGGGCTCCATCCACTCCAGACTTCAAAACCTCCAAGGACAGAGACCGCACCACCCCTGCGGACAACCTGCGCCTCTGCCTGGCCATGCTCCTGGGGGAAAAAGTGTCTCCTTTCATCCAGGCTGAAACTCTTGCGTTTCAACTTATGTCCATTTTCTCTATCTTCTCACCCAGCCCCAATTTAAAGAGCCCGGCTCCACCTCCCCAACGACCTCCCCACAGGTACTGGGGGCTGCTGTCAGGCCCCCCCAAAGCCGTCTCTGCTCCAGGCTGGACAAGCCCAGCTCCCCCAGCCTCTCCTCGCAGCACCAGTGCTCCAGCCCCACCATCTGGGGGCCTCCCCTGCCGTTCGTCCAATGTCTTTCTCATACTGGGATCCCCAAGCTGGGCGCAGGATTCAGACACTGTCTAGCGACTGAAGAGTGAGGGGGAGTGACTGTGAACGGGGTAGAGGCCCCTGGGATGACCAGAGCCCATCTCATTCCTTTAGCTACCTTCTCCTAATGCTTTCCGGTTGTTGTTGCCTTTACCAACTAATAATTTTGTGTGCTTCAAATCCGAAGCTAAATGTCAGCTAAAATACATTTTTTTTGTCAAGCATCTCCCCCCTAGCTTGTAGCTGTGAGCCTGGGTGGGAAGTGATGCCCCACGGCGAGCGTTGCTGCACGCCAGCCCCTGCGGAGGCGGCCCTCAGCGCACAGAAGTGCTCTGGCACTCTCCAGAGTATTTCTGCCCCTACAGAAAGTCGTTCCCCCACGGCAGGGCCCCGTGTCTGCAGCAACTGGTCGCCAACACGTGAACTATAGGAGAGTGCACATTATTTCTTGCTTATTTACCCCCACTGACTTCCACAAATTATTCTACCAGGGTACCAGTTTCTAAACACATGTTATGTCGTGCTACCACTAGAGTATCACACTGGAGCACAGAAGTTAGTACTTTCCTCATTAAAATATTTTATTCATAAACAAATACTAAAGGTGGAGGCAAATATTTGATGGCATGATCGAGTTTTAAAATATCTCAGAATAAACAGAAGCAATGCAAGCTAATTAGTTATGACAATGTCATATGCTCATAGCAAAACAGCTCTAATCCCGAAAGTATTTGGAACCTTCTATGGCCTTGTCTGAAATACAAAAACATGAGGAAATCAGCCCCATAATTAATTTACTATTGCTTAATAAGGCATTAGGAGTGAGGACTGACCTCCCCAACTTCAGATGTCTAAATGCAGGTTGAGCCAGCCACTGTGGCAGTAAAAAGCAGCAGAAGAAACTGACAATTTTAGGTCTATATTGGGATAAAATAAACAGCTTACAAATTTTCCTTTCTCTCCACTGATTATAAAGGAGCGTAGGACAACCTCTGCATTATGCCTCCCATCCCATGATTCACATTCACAGATGTATTCTTGGCCCACCATTTGTGTCAAGTGATACAATTTATCTTAGGTCTCTTTTACTGTGACCTAAGCAGAAGTAAGTGGTATTGGTATGTTCACGCAAACATTTCTGCTGTTCAGCTCAAAATGGTAACCAATTAAGTTTCAGCAACCTGTTTGTGTTCTGCACCCTCTGTGAAAAACAAGAGCTTTAGGAAAATGACAGCTTAAAACACGCATCTGTGCTGTGACTGAAGTTACATGACCAGTTAGCACAAATTCAAAAATGCTTAACTCAGGCAGGTGCAAGGCACTGTTTCAAGTTATTCTATCTGCATAACTATAATGCCCCAAGGTTCCAGCTAAGATCAAAGTCCAACTATATTACAGGGTACATAAATTCATAATAACACTTTGTCTGCTGTGGACCGAAACACGCCAGTGCAAGCAGCTGAGGATACTACTACTTCCAGGTGTATACTGCGTTCGCGTATGCGGAGGAGATGTGTCTCCTGCAGGAAGGGCAGCAGTAAAGCTACATCTACGCCACTGCATCTTTCCCTCTGTAGGGGAGCAAAACAGCAGATACCTGGGGTCCCTTCAGCTACAGCTGTTATATTCACTACAGCTGACTCCTAAAGGAGCGGTCCTTGCTTCAGATAATGCACAAAATAGACACGGCAACAGAGAGGTGAACTGGCTTCTCAAGATCACTCAGACGGCCATGGCATAGCCTGCGAGAAAGTCCAGACCGATACGCTACACCATACTGTCTCCCAAACTAGCTATTAAATCGAGATCTCTTACTTCTCACAGACAAGTCTTAAAACGGGGCACATATTTATGCAGTAATGCCAATGGCCAGCATCGAACACCTCACTTAAGCTGGGGGCAAAGCCATGGGGCATCAAGTGCATGGTCTTAAAAGACCGAGGCCTCTGGTAAGTCTTACAGAACCAGGGGTAGGGGATGAGGGGGAAATTCTGCTCTATTTACTCACATTTAGATCATCATATAGGTACAGAAGTGCCAAAGGGAGGAAAAGGAGGAGTAATTCTTTCCCCTACATTGTGGAACAGTTACAGATATAAGGTGAAGTGACCCTTACTGCTGTTGAGGTCTCAACTCACTGGCCAGTGAATTTACTCTTTGCTCAATACAACCTTCTCCTATCTACAGTCAGTGCCTTACAAATTAACCTCGCTGTCACAGTGATTGGCAGGTGAGGGCTTATTTTCTCCAGTGACAAACAGCTAATGTTTGTCTATTTCAGATCCCTGCATAAGCAAATATTGTTCAAGCACTGAATTCCTAAGCAAGCTGAAAAATGCATTATTTAGAACATGATTGTGTTCCAGCATTGCACAATATTAATATTGCTAAAGCTACTTAATCCTTACACATCTAATGCATATATATAGTAATTTGATGAATTTTAACTGACATTTTTAATAACTGTTTTCAGTTATTCATGAATTACATCACAACAATTTTGGACCAAATGTTTCACTGGTCTCTACATTTGTGCAGATCATTGGTTGCACATTCAGTCTCCTCTTCTGCATGACCAAAAATTTCCACTTTTTATGAATATCTGCTCTTCACTTGGTCTTGCCTGTTAGACAAGGTACACTTCAGTCAGATTTCATTTGTTTTTTCAGTTTGGCAAGACCAGTGAGATATTCATCTCTCCATTTTCTTCTGGCATCCAGGACTTTTGGAACAACCGGAATTTTTTCAGACATTGCCTGGAACAGAAAATTTAAGATGATTAAATCTCACGTTCTGAGTAAAGTTTCTCACCAGCATTATTTTCCGGCTTTGCCTGCGTCAGACCACGAAGTAATCATCCACGCAAACTGTAATTTAGTCTCTCACAAGCAATAGGCCACTAATTCTTTACATGGGCAACTGGAAATGAGCTAACCTGTACAAGAAGAAAAGTGCTCCCACTTGGAGAAGGTTGGCCTGAATGTGGCAATGAAGGTGCTTACATAAACAATAAAGCATCAGCCTCTTCTCTCAGTTTGCCCCACCTCGTCTCTTTGATAATAACCTTTTATTAAGTAGGAAGGAGGCAACCTGGCCATTTCTGTGGCTGAAAATGTGCTCTAAACTAAATTCCTGTGCGTGTGTGTTTAAAACTGTGATCTTTCTTCTGGCTCCTAATAAATGTAATGAGGGATACCATGTTTATTAAAAACATTTTGTCTTAGGAGTGCCAGTTATAATCAAAATGGCAGGGGAAGACACATAACAAACCCAGAATTATGATTTTTGTTGTTTATTGGAATATGGGGGAGAGAAAGTACAGTACTGTTTGAGGAAACAAAGGTAAAAGACTGAACAAGTTAGCACGCAAAAATGATATTTAAAACAAAATGAGGGGAAAAAAAGAAGTATTTCTGAGTGCACAAATTTGTCTTAGAAGTGCAAGTTAAATGCATCAATGGAAGGAGAACAAGAGGTAGTAAACTTTGGCCAGATAGTACACTGTACCAGATTTTCTTTCAAAGAAAAAAAACTGTTTTGAGATTGCAGGTAGAGATCACAAGGTCATCTTTGCCAAAATAGCACCTGAGGTTTAAAAGACAAGTGTTGAGAAACTGGGTAAAACCTGCTACCAATGACTAGCAAGCTGCAGTCACTCCAGAAAAAAATCAGGGGGAGGGACAGAGGAGTAAGATAAGAATTGTTTAATGTTTTACTCTTAAGAGAGGATTCTTGCAAGCACATCTTTGGCATTGAAGACTGAAGATAATAAAGGGACACAGAAACAGAGGCTGAAGTGGAATCCAGCTTTCTATAAAGAAACCCAAACCGTTTTGTATCAATTAAAAGTTTCTAATCGTGAATAACTCCACAATTATTATTGACTGTTATTATAAGCAGTCTATGTTGTTTAAGCATAAAAGAATCTCTTTCCTTTCTAACATAGCTGATGTTGAAATCGCATCAACATTAATAGGAACAAAGATGCTATCTTCCAGATGGACTGCCTCCATATTTGGAATTAATCTCTGCCAGCTGATCAGGAACGATTCAACACCTACACGTGTTCTTTAGCGAAGCATTAAAAAAGGCAACTATGAAAAGGCAGAGTTAGGAAATGACAATACTTCAGTTAATTCCTATGGCCATACAAAATAGCCTATATAGTAAGTATAAACAAATTGTGGGCTTCGAAATGTTTATAGACAAACTAGGTCCCAATCCAGCATAAAACTTAAACACATCTTATCTTTAAACATGTAAGTAACCTTGCTGGACTGCTCACATGCTTATTTGCACGCATTACAGACTGGAGCTCTAGTTTGTAAAGTATGTAAAAACACGAAAAAGAACACCCAGAAGAAAAAAGCTACAGGGTTTATGCAGGAAGATGGAGTAGAAGGAGGACACGGGGAGAAAAATCATGTAGGAAAGGAAGCTTGGAGCTGTGCATATTATGGCAGAAGACACAGGACAGAAGCAGCAAGAAATAGTGTGGAGAAATTGTCAATAACCCATAGCTGCTAGCAGTTGACTCCTCTGTCTCATAATAATGTTACTCAGCTGCTAAATCACTTTCCCTTGATATAATGTCAAAGTGCTTTGGAAAGGGACTTAAATGCATTCTGTCCTGATCTTTTCATTTAAAGTACACATTCACACAAGAAATACAGACTGCAGATACCTCTAAGAGTAAACTGAAATGGTACAAATCTTAAAATAAAAGCCAACATTCTTTGTTCTGCATGTCACTGCATTTATCAACTCTGTATTTACCTGACTGATTTTCTGCTCAATTTCACCTGAAAATTCTGGAACTGGTCCAAAGGTGTTCAGAACAAGTCTCATACCTTCACGGTATCTTTCGCAATAATTTGAAATACCTAAAAATAAGAGCGAAAAATTACATCTCAACAGAAGTTCCTACTTAAGTTCAGGAAGGCTGCCTGTGCTTAAGCACTCTCTTAAATCAGAGTCCAAAAAAAGGTGTGCTCTTATGCCTAAGACACCTAATTGTCATCAAGAAAACACGGACTCTATGCACCACATTTCCATTAAAGTTCACGGAAAAATCATTTCGGACATGCCTTCATTGCAAAACCAACTGAGCAGGCAATGCTATGTGAGGGGTGTAGTACACAACCATGGATATACTTGCGCTTTGTTACTTGAGACCAGAAAGCTTCCCCGGCCATGAGGAGAGTGCTCTCACCTCTCCTCTCCTCCTGTTTGGTATATGTCGTATCAGTTGAAGCATTCCTGTTATTATTTTTATCTATTGACCTGGAGTGTATCAAGAGCAACACGGCTCAGGGGGAAAGGGTCAAAGGCATGGAGACCCAGGTGGCCTCCAGTGAAAGGGAAAGGCTTAAGGAGGAACAGATGGATCTTGCAGATCAATACCTTGTATTGCAGCTGGGGTTAGTGACAGGGATTTGGCTTTTATGACCACAGGACCCTCTCTGACAGTTGAGCACTGCTAGGGGGAGACTGACAAAGTAGAGAAAAAGCATCCCTGCCAAAAACCTGGCCAATCTGGTGAGAAAAGCTTTATATTAGGAACACTGGAAAAAGTGAGATTACAACCCGCCATCAAGTGAGGAAGGGGTGTACCGGGGTGGAAAGAAAAGAGTACAGAGTAACAGGTACAAGAGAAACCTCAACAAAGTACAAAAAAAAGGCAGAAGGAGTCCACCTCTAGTGTATGTGCACAAATGTGTGCAGCCTGGGAAACAAGCAGGGGAAATAACAGCTCCGTGTGTGGTCACACAACTACAACATCGTTGGAGCAACTGAGGTGTGATGGGATGGCTCTCACAAGTGGAGCGCTGCAATGAGCAGATACACACTTCAGGAAAGACAAGCAGGAAAGACAAGGAGGGGGTGTGCTATCTCTGTAAAGGAGCAGCTCAGATGTATGGAGCTATTCTATGGGATGGGTGACTGGCTGGGTGAGAGCCTGTGGGTCAGCATCAGCGGAGAGGCCAGTAAAGGACAGCATCCTCCAAGGGCAAGAACAGTCCATCCTGATATTCAGGAAGACAAGTAAATGTATCAAGAGATTGTCTTGGATGAGCTCCAGTGCAAAAAGGCAGCATACAGGAGGAGGAAGCAGAGACAGGCTGTAAAGGAGAAATTTAAAAACACTGCCTAGGCATGTAGGCATGGTGTTAGGAAAGCCAAAGCTCAGGTCCAGTTGAGACTTGCCAGGATGTCAAGGGCAACAAGAAGGACTTCTACTGTTACATTAGTACTAGAAGGCTGAACAAGAAAGTGTGGGCTTGTTGCTGAATGAGTGGGTGATTCAGTGACAGGAGAAACAGGTAAAGCAGAGTTCCTCATTGCTTTCTTTGCTTTAGTCTTCATTGACAAGGTATCCTATACCTCTGTGCTTAGAGGTAGGGTTCAAGGAGGAGAAGAGTTAGCAGCAGCAGCAGACGATCCAGTCAGTGACTATCTGCAAGAACTCAGCCCCGCCTGAGACCATGGGACGCAACAGACTCTATCCAAGGATACGAGAGAAATGGCCCATGCCCTTGCAAGGCTGCTCTCTATCGTATTTTAAAAATCATGCCGGTCAATGCATCAATGTCATCATTTGAGATCTCCAGATGATTGAAGGCAAATATTGCACCCATCTTTAGAAAAGGTCAAGAAAACAATCCAGGGTACCACAGGCCAACCAATCTCACTTCTGTCCCTGAGAAAATCAAGGAGCAAGTCCTCTTGAAACAAATTCCTGGGCACAGGAATAAGAAGAAAGTGACTGTGACAGTCAGCATGTAGTCACCAATGGGTACACCATGGTGTAAATCATGTCTGATTGACCTTGTTGCCTTGTGTGATAAAATCACTGGATTTGTGGAAAATAGGAAAGTAGTGGTTATCATTTACCTCAACTTTATAAGGGCATTTGATGCTGTCTCCCATGATATTCTTGTATCAAAGTTAGGACCTTAAGGTCTACATGCTTGGACAACCAGACAGACAAAAAATGGGTTGGATACTCAGGCTCAGAGGTAGCGGTTAATGGGTTGTACTCTACCTGGAGGCCAGTAAAAGTGGAGTACTGCAGGAATCTATCCTAAGATCTGTACTGCTTAAGAGCACTTGATCATAAAGTTTGTGAATGACACCAAATTGGGCAGGGGTGGGAGGTGGAGGGACATAGACCAGCTAATACATTGGAGGGCTGGGCTGCCCTTAGACAGGCTGGAGGAATGAACCAATACAAAACCCTAAAAAATCTGACAAGGACAAATGCAAGATCCTGCACCTCAGAAGGAAGAGCTCCTTGCAACAACACAGGCTTGTGAACCCCAAGAACTCCTGGTCGTGGTAGGCAGCGAGCTGAATGTGAACCAATGTGCTCTGGCAGCAAAGAGGGCCAGCAACATCCCGGGCTGTGTTAACAGCACAGCCAGCAGATTGAAGGAAGGGATTAACCCCCTTTACTCGGCACTCAGTAGGCTGCGTCCAGAATACTGCATTCAGTTTGGGATTCCCCAGTACAAGAAAGACATTGACAAACTGCAGCAACTTCAGAAGAGGCCACCAAAATGGTGGGGCCTGGAGCACTTGCCCTGTGAGGAGAGGCTGGGGGAGCTGGGCTTGTTCAGCCTGGAGCAGAAAGGACTTTGAGGGGACCTGACGGCAGCTCCCCAGTGCCTAACGGGAGATCACCAAGTAGACAGAGACAGGCTCTTCACAGTTGCTGCACGGCAGGAGGACAAGAGACAATAGGCATAAATTGAAACGAGAGGTTCAGACTGGATACTCAAGCACTGGCACAGGTTGCCCACAGAGGCTGTGCAGTCTCCATCTCTGGGGGTTTTCAAGGCTGGATGAAACCCTGAGCAGCTTGGTCTGACCTCTGAGCTCCTGTGAACATCTTAAAAAACATGTGGTCAGAGAACCTGAGAACCAGCTAACTGGTAATAATGGGTAAAATGGCAGTCAAGTAGACCTTGGCTGAATTACAAAAAGGTCCACTTTCCATCAGCTCCAGTAGGAATTTCAAAAAAATTATTGTTGAGGCACTAGAAAGGAACTGGAATGATAAATGCACCAAAAAGAGAAATCGGTCATTTAGCCAGACATCTAGTAGACTTTTTAGTGCTATTAACTATCACATAATCAAGAAAGGATAAGGCAGCCTTTCCCACTGTACATCAATCAAGAAGTCATGAGCTGCACCACAACAGTAAATGAGCAATGCTTGTCTGGCAGTAAGCAAGCCGACGCAATCAAGAATGTGATTATCCTGATGAACACCCTAGATCTGAGAAGGGAAGTTCTGGATATCCACTAAAAGCTTGTAACAATCTCCCTTTTCTGAGAACCATAGAGACTGAAGAATTTGCATCCTTAACCTCTTTTTATTAGCTAATTATCAAAGCAAAGAGGAGAAAAATGCAGAAGACAAAGGCAAGCAGTTACGGTCACCAGCTCTTTCACAAAGACTCAGGAGATCATACAGACCAAGAAGCATGAACCTGAAGTGCTCATGGTCTTATCCAACCACAAAATGCCGGAAATGTAAGTGGGGTGGCCTGACTACCACACAAAAGAATGCAACGCAGGTCAAGAGTCATTAAGCAGTCTCTTTTCCTGAACAGCTTGTAGACAGTTCCCTGGAATGCAATACTGTGTGATATCAATACCATGGAAGTCACACCTGTCTAACCCTAAATGGTTGAAGTTGAAAGGTGGATAAATGAATGAAAACCTCTGACTACTGGCAGCTATGAATCCTAAACTACAACACTTACACTGCTTAACATGCCTGAAATCGCTGAAGTACAGGTTTTCCAAAAGGCCTCTGAGGTCAGTAAGAGTACAGAGAACACTCTTGTTTCTGGACCAAAGACAGAAGACCTTTCAAAGCACAAATGCTCAAGGAAGTATTAAATTTCCTTTAAGAAATTAGCACCCTGAAGTCATGATGACGATCAGATAAACAACTGACAGAACGGGAGAACATGTCCATTGCATGAGAGCAATGTGGAGAGATTTGAGAGTATTCAACTCTCTTAAAAAATGGACTAGAAACATTCTCCAGTATCAGAAGAAAGGAGGCTGTGAGAAAACCAGCAGCCTTGTTAAGTAGCTTGAACCTATATTTGGTGCCAGGAGTGTGCCAATCAGCATTTAGTCAGCCCGTTTTCTTGTTTTATCTACCCATGGCACATGTGTTTCTAGAACACGCTCCGGCATGTCAGCTAGTCATAAAGGTATACTGGTGCTCTAATTATATGTAAATTTAGTATTTTGCTCACTTTTCTTGATTGACACACAGCCAGAAACCTCCAAATTACCCAGTGGGCTCCAAAACAGCACTGGCAGGAAGTGAGATTGAGGAAGAGAAGCATTACTGTGGGATGTGGAACAGGCTGTGATATGATTCTGTCTCTTCACTGAGGGAATAAGCAGAGACCATCCACCTCCATAAACACTCTGGAAAGGACCACTGGTTATCAGGGTTTACTGGCCATACCCTGTCATTAGCGTGCTTGCCTATTACATCTCAACAGCTGGGCGCACAGACTTTGGCACCTGCAGCCAACCCAGATCAACGCACAGGGGATACACTATCCACATGAGCAATCTTGGGAACCCAAGACAATTCTGCATGAGACTCATGCACCAGCCACAAGATGATGATCTTTACATTTCACCTTGCTCACGTGAGCTTCTTCTTCTAACAGTGAGGAGTCTGAGCAAAAAGTTTGCCCCCACATCACACAACAACATAGAAAGTTCCCAGATGTAGAAGTAGAAATGACTGAGGCTGAAGAGTGCAGAACTATGTGGACTTGGGTACACTTGCTAACTCACAGCCGCTGGAAGCAGCTGTTGCCAGCTGGACAATCACAAAATCAAAAATGGCAATTCAGTCAAATACAACAATTCAGTCAAATATGGCAATCCAAGCAAATCCACGTGAGCAACTGGCGATGGAAGGAATGCTAAACACAGCAGTGTCCGTTACCAGTCAGTTATTCTGGTGCTTATCCACCTGACACAGGTCTATGATGACTAGACCAGTGCCAAATAGTTTGGGTTTGGTACTTTCCAAAAGTACCTGAGGGGAACCTCTCAAGCACCTGGTAAGCTTGTGTGATAATACCATAGATCTGAGTAGTTTTGATTTTGGTACAGTCAGGAGAAGGTAGAAGAGAAGACTGTGTGCCAGAAATCTTTTTCATGAGTCTCGATCTAAAGAGATAACATTAGTATCTTGGGAAAGCTGAATGCTTGGATGTGGCTGATCCATTCACATCTCTGTCGTGGTTTAATCCCAGCCAGCAACTAAGCACCACACAGCTGCTCACTCACTCCCCGCCCCCCCCCCAGTGGGATGGGGGAGAAAATCAGGAAAAGAAGTAAAACTCGTGGGTTGAGATCAGAATGGTTTAATAGAACAGAAAAGAAGAAACTAATAATGATAATGATAACACTAATAAAATGCCAACAGTAATAATAAAAGGATTGGAATGTACAAATGATGCGCAGTGCAATTGC
>JAVJGG010000027.1:8015457-8029136 GCA_035590195.1 Aviceda cuculoides | reverse complement strand
TGTGTCCTGTGCCAGCTTCTTGTGCCCCTCCAGCTTTCTCACCGGCTGGGCTGGAGAAGCTGAAAAGTCCTTGATTTTAGACTAAACACTACTGAGCAACAACTGAAAACATCAGAGGGTTATCAACATTCTTCGCATACTGAACTCAAAACACACCAAGTACCAGCTACTAGGAAGACAATTAACTCTATCCCAGCTGAAACCAGGACACTGGTCAATGTGAATTCCTGAGCTGGAGTTGGCCTTCAAACCTCACTCAGCCAGCTAGTCCTGGAAACTGAGCTCCTACTGGCAGCTCATCTACAGCTTGAATGAATCAGAACAATTTCTGGGTGGGTGTAGCTCACCAATGCAACAGAGACATGCCAAATGCAGGTTGGGTAATACAATTCACTCACTGCATGCAATGTGTGAATGAAAAGAAGCCTTATGCAAAGTCAACAAAATAGGAAAAGGTAGGAAAAAAAGTTATGGGTCTAGAGAAGAGCAGCAGCATTAGTATAGCTGATCTCAACATTGTTGCATTAAAGGGTAACACTACAGGTTCTTTTGGATTGCAGGTGATAAATACACTGTCTGTAAAGCACGTGTGAATATTGAACACAGTGCGCAAAATCAAAAAAGAAAGTGACTACATATAGAGATATCTAAGTTTCCCAGGGAAGCACTCGGTACAGCCGAGTGTTTGAATCTCACCCAGTAGGCATCCCTATGGGGGGGGAAGAGAGGCTCAGCCTGTCAACTGGTCCCAGAAGTCAGCAATGTCCTCCTGACTTGTCTATGATGGTATCTTCCCTAGCAGTCTTCCTCTTTTTGGGTCTTTTTATACTATTTTTCCCTTTACGTGGAGCTTGAGTGACTCTAGTCATACATACCTTTACTTTGATTGGTATAAAGTTCTCTCGCTTTCCTTTTAAAGGTATACGCTAGAAAAAATTCAGAGCGCATGCTCCATGGTGGGGTGGTTGCACCTTGGAGATGGGTAGCTTTTGGGATGGAGGTGTGTTTTGGTATTATAATATTATAATGAGCAAAGTTCACCCAAAGGACATGATGTTTGTTACATGTCAGTTCCCCAGAACTGGGTATGTGTGATATAAATCAAAAGTCGGGCATGAAGTTGACAGAACCCCCATTATTTTACCTCCTTGCTTCAGTGGATTCAATGCAGGGACCAACTGTTCTTGTTTCTATCATTCCAGTTCCCTATCCCTGCAATCACAGAGCCTGGCCGCAGCATCTCCACTCCGCTCCGCCCTCCATGTTACTTTTCAGAGTCAGCACACCAAGCTCCCCTGGTGTTGCTAACAGCTGAAGTTGCAGGCTATGTTGCTTAGGGAACTACCACAGAACTGATTCTTTACGTGTCCACTGTATTCCACCCTGGAGGTTGACCTTCCCTTGATGGGGGTGGGGGGTGTCATATCGATAAGTCACTTTTAGTAATCATTCCACAAACATTGTGGCTGAAATGGCAACATGCAGGCATGTATGCTGCATGCCAAGCAGGGGGTGGACACTGCAAAATCTTTCAAGTCTCAAGTTAGGGAAATACACCAAAAGTTAGAATATAGACATGATCTCACTCAAAGATTAAAAAAATAATAATTTCAAAATAGATAACTCAGGATAGCACTCTGTCGTGGTTTAAGCCCACCCAGCAACTAGGCACCATGCAGCTGCTCACTCACTCTCCCACCTCCCCGTAGGATGGGGAGGAGAATCAGAAAAAAGAAGTACAATTTGTGGGTTGAGATAAGAACAATTTAACAACTAAAGTAAAATAAAATGTAATACTAGCAATAATAATTGTAATGAAAATGAATTTAATAAAATAAAATAAAAAACCGCAAAATCCAAGAAAAGACAAGTGATGCACAATACAATTGCTCACCACCCGCTGACCGATGCCCAAGCAGCAATCTGCCCCTCCCAGTCAACTCCCTCCAGTTTATATACTGAGCATGACGTCTTATGGTATGGAATATCCCTTTGGCTATTTCGGGTCAGCTCTCTCGGCTTAGGTCCCTCCCAGCTTCTTGTACACCTGCTTGCTGACAGAGCATGGGAAACTGAAAAATCCTTAACTTAGGATAAGTGCTACTCAGCAACAACTAAAACATCAGTGTGTTATCAACATCATTCTCACACTAAATCCAAACTACACTACCAGCTACTAAGAAGAAAATTAACTCTATCTCAGCTGAAACTAAGACACACTCCCAGTATGAAATGTCAGTGGAGACTAGTGCAATCTTTAACTTGGTTTCAGTAATAAAGATCAACTCTATGCTGCAAGCCTGAAGAAGGCACTTGAGCAATGGGGAACACTGCTGGAAAAATCACTTTGATTTTCAACTGCAAACTCAGCATCGGCAAATACTTGACTCCAGGCCTTTAGACTTAGGAGTCCTTTAGTTCAAAGGTCAGGGCTATTATTGCAAATGTGGATGAGAAGAGCACTTCACTGAAGCATAGGGAAGAAGATGGAAAACAAATATGACAGAATCACTTTAACTTTAATCCTTTTTGATACTGCCCCGGGAGCAGCTTAAGCTGGAAGAATTAGCATCTGTAAACACTGTGAGACACATAGGGCAGCACCTGGGAGCTGGAGAAACAGGAAGAAAATGGCAAATAGGGCTGTTAAAAACAATCAATCTTTCTCCTTGCATCCAGTTGCTGTGCCCACACTGTGCCCCACTATCTCCAGCTGGAGAAAAAGAATGACACAAGATGCATGTGGGACAGAGAAAGAGGGGAATCAACTCGCAGCACAGGAATGACGTAGCTTCCTCTTGTCTGTGTGCTTTGTTGTCTCCCTTTCTAAACCTCCACCTTCCTTGCACGCTCACCTCATCAACGTTGGAGAGAAGAGGCTGTGGGAGAAGGCAGATGTTGCAGCAGGCACCTGAGAACCATGAATACAGAACAGAAATACCTCCAGGGAAGGTAGGAGTTCCCTGAACCTTCCTTCCACCACATGTTTACAACTATGGTGGAGTGTGGAAGAAGAGGAATGAGTAAAATGTTCTCAGGGAGTAATGGATATAGGATTATAGAGATGAAAAGGGGAATACTTTATCTTCCTTGAAAGTCCCAAACTCACTCAGCATTTCTGACTTGTACAGAATAGTTACAGGAACATGTTATCACAAGCTAGACGAGGGCATTGATTCAAGGCTTTTTAGCTGCCCATATGTATCTAGGAAATGCAAGGCTCTTTATACCACCAACAAAGGAAGAATAAGCTGCTTCTTATTTAACTTCAATGAGAGTCCAGGCAGTTCCCAAAATAGCTAATGAACTGTCCCACAAGAATTTGTTCACATAACTACACTTTGGGTTTGAAGGTCCTTACCTGAAGGATTTCCACTGGTGTGGTGCAAACATGGGTATTGGTGAAATACCTCTAGTTGCATCATCAAGATAAACAGGTCGTTGATGAAGTAAAAGGAACTCAGGACAGATATTTAGCTTAGAAGCATGCACAAAATGCTCCACTGCCCTGAGAGGACCTCTTCACAAGTGAGGCTGATAAACATAAAGGTAATGGGAGTAGTAGGAAAAAAGAAGGGAAAACATGACAGTATAAAATAGAGTACATTCATGCATTACAGTATGTAAGCATCTTCAAGTATCTTAGCTTCTTGTATGCTAAGTCTCATCGCTTCCTCTTCATAGGACAGGCATGAGGGCTGAAGGATGCAAGCAAGCAAACTTGGTAAACCAGTCTGGCAAGGACACTACACACGGGGCAAAAGGAGGAAGGCACTCAGATACTTGTGAGAGAAAACAAGAGACAGGAGCAAGTGTTACTGGCAAGGACAGGGAAAACACCAAAGACAGAGGGTGTCTCACGATACTGAGTATTAACTTGATGACTTTGAACCTGATGAACAGCATAATAAGATACTGTAATGACTCAAAAAGAGTAGGCGAGATGGTCAAGCCATTGATGTAATAGCATCAACAATCTGAAAAGACTTGGGGTGGAGTTGATTTTAGCCAGTAAAAATCTAAGAAGAGGCTGCACTTGGTAAGACTGAAGATGGGCATGGATGAGAACAGAAAAGAAGGGGCGTATTTCAGGAACATCATGGTGGAATCGGTCATGGTTAGGTTATGTTCAGAGAAAAAAGTCCCAACCTCTTTGTTTTGCTGATAGAAGGATTACATTTCCAGACATTACAGCTCCAAGAAAAGCTTTCCAAATGTAATCCTACCTTCATCAAGGGTGTCTGAACACAGATGCATGCTCTTAGTTAGGGTGTGAATTCACAGGACACTTGCTACTCTGCATTAATTCCCATATGAATTCACTTAAGACTGCAGTTGCATGAACACTTTCTACTACCCTAAGACAGTGGTAGCACCAAGAAAAGTTTCATTCCCACTGTCCCTGTGTTACCATCTCAACAGCAATGCACAAATATTTGTGCAGGGCTGCTGTGAGCTGGATCAAGGAATTAAACTGAGTTAATATGAACCACTTCTTTTATTATATCCATTTCAAATCTGTGATGAATTCCTCAGCCTGAGCCACTTGGTGACTATACACGTTCTTCTGTTAGTACAAGGGAGAAGGATGTACCAAGATGTGTTCTTTAGACACATGTATAATGACTTGAGCAGTAAAGCATTAAGAATTCCTGTGCAAAGTCATGTGCTCCTTTCAGAAGGTGGAGGGAACCACTTTACACCTAAGTCTCCATAGAAGGAAACTGGTGCACAGCAGCCAGTATGTTGAAAAATTCACACCTTTGCTTACTGCACACAAACTTTTTCATACAGAAAAGCCCTGCAGCCGCATAGAGGCAAACAGCAGTTGTAGGACTATAAACTGCTTTCTTCAGCCTATTGGGAAATTAATTGAATGTGTGTAAACATGTATGAATTGGTGGTTTCATGAAAGAATGTTTTTGTCTGATTATGTACCACTGTGATATTTCATCTCAGTAGTATCCTCTTACAAGTATTCCCGAATTAAGTTGAGATATTTTATTATCCTAAAACATAACACGTGGGTTGGACAGAAACAGAAGCAATCTTCCTTTTCTTCAATTTTACTACCTTAACGTAGAGATTCTCACACCTTCTGCTTACTAGCTTGTGGTACAAAAGCTCCTGAACTGGGTTAAAGCTTGGTTTGCTTCCTATATGGCAGCGTTAAAGCAGCAGCCATAGCAATGAAAATAATCTCTGCTTCTGAACCAGCCAGCGTGCCTGCTTACAGTAATTGTTAAAAAACATGCTTGGCTATGTTTTGCCTAGCCAGACAAGAAAAATTTCCTTCCTTTCAACGATGGCTTATGATTGCCTCTCTCCATGTTTTGTGCTTTTCATACAGTACAATCATTCTGCTCCTATCATCCAAAACCAATTGATCTGTCAGGTGCTTCTAAGATGAGCAAGCATTCTCACTTCCAGTAGGAGAAATACAATTTTGACCATGAAGACTCATTCCTAGGTTACCACGTATTTGCATTTACATTATAGGGACTGTACATCAGCCTCAATTTCCACACAAATGTGTGTCCTGTAGATACCTGTACGAATACCACAATGAGTAATAGGTAGAATATGATCCTAGAATGGTGTTTTTATAAATGCAAGAGAGAAAATAGCAACAAAGATCCTTCAACCTGCCCGTATCCAGCTCTTCTGCTAATATTAGCAGTTTAGATCAAGATTAAATTCCGATTATAACTGACTAAATAACCCACTAAAGTAACTGATCTAAGACAGCCAATTGTGAAATATATATGAAGAACTTCTGCTGCAAACATGTAAAACATAGCATGTGATAGTCTAGCTTCTGCTTTTACAGACGATTTTTTGCAAGGGCTTAAAAGCAGCTCACAGTTCAAGAAACAAGAGATTCAGGAGATACAATCTTACTGTGGCTGGATCATCTTTAGTATATTCACAGACAGCCAGGTCCATATACAGGAGGGACATTGTGTCTGCTGACGTAATCCCATGATAGGTAAATGGGTAAAATTACCACAGTGCAGTCTATTGCTGTTCCTTGTAAACGACTTAACAGCATTTGTTGTGATGATGCCATGTGAAATCATAAGATGACAGAGTCAAAATACAGATCTTACTGAAACTCAATGTTAATTTTATTTACCAACCATCAACATTATAATATTATGCAATTTGGATGTGCTTTTTTTCCCCCCAAAGGGATTTCCTTCCTGTCTATTGCAATTCAGTTCTCCAATTGCTGTTGCTGCCTCTGCTCCTTTTAGTGACTTGAGGCTGTCATTTTATTCCACGTTCAAGGCTGTTGGCACATTGCCAAATATTCAAAATTCCTCATATTCATGCATGGACCAATGGGTTATCTAAAGTGGCCTGGATAACAGCTCTTGGTAGGACCATATATGAATATGAAAGAAAGGACGAAAGAACTAACACAGGGGAAACCTGCCATTAGCACATACGAAGTTCATGGGAGGATCTTCATGTATGCATCCCACAGGGAAAGAAATAACACTGATCTCAGAAAAAAATTGTTGGAATAATATTCTTTATTCAAAACCAAACAAAAATATCACAACACCCTTACAAAAAACCCAAACAAACAAACAAAAACAACCAAAAAACCAAACAAACCCCAAAAAACTTCATCTTCCACAAATAACACAATTTTTCTCTCATGTGCTTCCTGCATCCCCAACATCCTTCCTCGCTGATTAGCAGAGAGTTTAGGATTGTGGGTAATTAATACCTTATGGCTGTAAAGAAAGCTGCTGTGAAGTTGGTGAAGCTGCTAGACAGGCTAACAAACAGGATAGAGGGGGGTTCTTATCTCTCTCTCCATTTCCCTCCGTCAATAAAAACCAGTCACTATTACTACAATGCACCGGAGCGGGTTTTCCCGGGCAATCAAGAGGAAGTCCATACTATTCTGTATTATGTGAAGCAATACTGGGCAACCAAAGAGAAGTTGGCACTGGTATGAACTATGACCATAACTCATCATGTGTCCTGACATCAGCAATTTTAATTTAAACTGTCTCTGATGAGAGCAACAGCCTGAGTCAGCCTGCCAGCACATAGAGAGGAGCAGCTCTAGACTCGGAGACAACGCATCTGCAAGATCAGGAGTGAAGCAATACTTCTCATGATCCAAGTTATTGAACAAGCTGACAAGGTGCTTTTGCGTAAGTGGACCAGTCCACAAGTGTACTAATAATGTTATTTTAGGGTTATTTTTTATTGAGAAGATTATATAATGTTAAAATAACTCTACAGGTATATTTTGGTTTGGTATTTTGCAAGCCCACCCCAAGATTACTCTTCCAGTTTACAAGTCTCTTGGATTATATTTCATAATTTTTCTTCCTCTGATCCGGAATACTAAAATTCCTAACAGAAGGTAGCATTAAATCCAGAAGGTGGATAATCTCTGCCATAAATAAGCAACCTACCAGTTGCATATGTTACCTAAAACTGGTTTGAGATGGGAAATTTCAGAAATGTTTTTGTAACGATGACTACTTCTTGATGTGAGGAAGGAATCTAAGCTGGATCATGATGGAACATTGAATGCCAGAGGGCACTCCAGGAAGAGCATCAAAACCAGCCCAGAGGACTTACACGATTCCATTAATCTCAAGTAAACATTGTTTTAGAATTAAGGAGTCTAAAACATGCATTAAAAAAAAGGATTCACAAGTATGATTTGATCTCTAAAATGGATTAAAATTTTTTTGGTATTAACAAGCATTTTGGTTTGGTTTTACTAGAGGCAGTTAAGCAAGTTACTGTACCAGAAGACCCAGTGCCTGGACAGTTCCTGCAGAGGATGGCACGGCAGTTCAGCAGAGTGATGGGGGCAGGGCTGGACAACCCTGGCCTGCAAGACTCCAGGTAAACTGCTGTCTTGTACTATGTGCATCTGTTCTGTTCTATGTAAAGAATATATATGGTTTATATTGACTAAGTCCAAAATCACTAGAGGGAGGACTGGAAACTGCCAGATATTAATAGATCAGAAGAGGGAAACCTTTAGAAAGGAGCTTCTATTTAAAGGATAGTTGTTGTTACCTAACAATGCACAAAAGCAAACACTTTGTGACATTTAAATTACTGATATACAACCAAACTGACAAGCTGAAAGACTCTGGTGGAAGATCCACAATTCCACATTTATGTCGAAATTGCTTAGTCAGCCTTAACAGACAGAAGTTTCTGCCAAGTAACTAGCCAACAAGTAGACATAAAATAACACTTGTAATTGCACACTGATACTTTATGATCTTGGTTTCTTATTTTTACTTTATTATTAGGCATTGCAGTAGTGCCTAAAAGATCCTGTAATGGAGCAGGGGCTATGTACCGTGGCAGGGACCATACAAAACAGTAAAAGACACAGCCCATAACATAAAGATCTAAAAATATATTTAGTTGATCTTCGCTTCTTGGAGTTTTCATGTTTTGTTAAACTCGCTGCTCAAACCTTTGTAACCCTGATCTGCAATTTTTATTTCATTTTATGCAACTGACTTTTTATTTAGCTGGGATTCATGTATACTATTCCAAAAGCATCTAAAAATCTGTCTTGATTATGCAAGACAGATGTTGAACTGTTACTTGACTGCTTTGTCAAGTCAACTTTGTATGCACAATATTTTGCTGACAGAAGCAATTTTATTTCACTCAGGATCTAAGCCAGCTTAAAGCAAGCCAGCTCCAGTGATACCTACACTGAGCCTTTGCTACAAATTCTGGAGAAGAAAAAAAAAAAAAAAAAAAAAAAAAAAAACCCAACACAAAAAAGCACACTCATCCACAGAGAGTGAGTTTCTGTTGACACTTGATGATCAGATGGGTACAGCAAGGTTTGCAAAGCACTGGGACAAATCTTAGAAAAAAATGAAGTACACAGCTAGCGTTTCAATGATTTGTCATCCTTCACCTGATTACTTACAACAGGATATTCAATATCCATTTCCTTCAATCCAACCTCAAGTTTTAGATAAATTTTCCTTTTCTTATCATTACAGTAGAGAGAGAAACGAGTCATAGCTGCAGCAATCCTAACCCGGTTTGTTATATAACATTCCCAGAGTCTTGTGTGGTGTAAGCCTTCCCTTCACATTCATATAATTTTAAACTACCTACCTTCTGCATTAAGATGCATGGTTTCCAGAGGTCCAATAAATGCATATCGCATTCCCAATCCATCAGACATTACAAGGTCTAGATCGGTAGGAGATATTAGTCCTTCCTAAGTAGCAAAAGTAGAACAAGAAGGAAGATTTGTGAATGTTTGGTTTTAATGCAAAATTGCCTGTTTCTTCTATATAATTAAAAAATTAAAGTAGTAATAAAAAAGTAGGCTAGAAACAGCAGTTAGCCTGCAAACAGAAACACAACTGTTTGCCAGAAATATCCATCTATTATGCAAGCCTTCCTATGGTTCAGTATAAACACTCATTCACATCTCTAGGATTGCTGTACTTCATAATCCAAATACACATTGATACACTTTGACAGTACCTTATTTTTAAATTTTTACATTAATACACTTTTTCATACAATATGTACTATTTGTACACCCTAATTTGCCTGATACTTACTACTTAAAATAAGTCATGTAATAAAACTAAATCGAGCTGTTTATGTTAACAAACATACTTTTACCTCAGAAACTGAGAATCAGAAAACACAGAGCAAATGTGACACTCTTAATAGCACATGACCAAAAGAGTTTATACCAAATCAAAGTACTATACCAGCCCTTTTAACACGTCCCTTCACATTCTCTTAATTCTGGATTTTTGGGCAGTCGCAATTGGCAGAATGGGGGCACAGCAGTGGGTACTGCTCCTGCACCTGCAAACAAGGCTGGGACTAAACATGTAGGCAATGCAGCTGCCACTCCCTTCCACAAAATTCATGGAACATTCAACCTACCCAGCCTCAACCTGCCCATGTTCTCGAGTCATTGCCAGCCTCACATCTCAGAGCTGGCACGATACGGAACATGCAAAATGAAGCATTTTTCCTGTTAAAAGTTGGGCACTGCTGTTCCACCCACATGGTGTCATTTACCAGAAAGCCAACGCCCCCATCAGGTTAGGGCAAGCACACAAAGGCTTGTAAAAAAAATGAGTTACAGTTCATTAGCCTAACAGAGTTAGTTGAGAAGAATAATATTTATTATATGAGGTTGTTTTCCACCTACCAGAAAGATATGAATGAACTAAGACCTGTTCTAACCACTTGCATCAGATAAAGCTTGGTTTCAGGAACTTGTCGTCTTTATTCCCAGAGACATAAAAACATTTTCTTCTGGTTAAGAAGGTGGAAGAGACGCTGAACTGCTTCTCAGTTGTCTTCTCACCCTAGCTTGAGGTGCTCTCCCCTCCTCAGTGCCTCTTTCTCCACAAGTCCCTTTGAGCTGCAGAACACAAGTAGGTATACTCATCTGCTTGGCCAAAGGCAGGTCGTCTTCTGTTAACTCTCCCTCTCACAGGGCCCTGTCTGAATGCTCCTTCACATCACAGTGATCAGCTAGAGTTACAGACCTGCAGGACAGCTCTCCCGACTTGTTGTAGACATTGACATGTGAGCTAGACATTTAGACTCTATAATCACTAGGGAGAAGAAAGAAATCAGTGTCCTAAAGCAGGTATCTAGAATAGATGAGTTGTGTCCTAAAAGGGCCTAATTCTCCTCACTGACAGAAAGATGACTAAGGAGCTTGGATGTCAGTATCTACATTGTAGAAATCCCATCTTAACCAAGTGGAATCCCACCCACAGTGTCTTCCCTGTGTTCATCAACTACATCATCTACTGTTACTTAAAAAGAAAATGATAAGCCAAGGAGCAACATAACTTCTACAGCTTGCCACAGACATCAAGTTTCATTATCTCAGGCTTAAACAGAGCCTTTTACAAGACTCAACCTCAAGTCTCAATCTGTTGGTAGGCATTGCTCCTACCAAAACCAAGCCTGGCTGAATCCCTGTTGCAGGTGGCTTTGAACTCTATCTTGAAAAGGAAATGATAATGTAACTACTAAGATCTACCCACCATACATGGTACACACAGCTCTGGTAACAATTTAATCAGACATAAAATGGCAGGGATAAGGAAGCATTATTTTCTTCAACTTAAAGGTAAGGCATAGGTATGGTAAAGCATCTCATCTAGAAGCAGACAAGAAGGTCTGCATGAAGACAGGACTAATGCAAACCTCAGACAGCGTTTGGATCACAGACCCGCATCAGTGTAACCGACACAGCCACCATACATTCTGTGACAGTTTTTTCCCCTGACACGGCAACACAACTTCTCTGAACGACATCAGCAAAGTCAACAAAAGCACTCTTCTATTGGGAGTGCTTCAGCCAAACAATGAGTTATGCTGGTAAAGCTGTGCTTGATGAGTGATATTTTTTTTTCCTGGTTGACATGGATTTGTGGACAAAAGATTAACCACAAGTTCCAGACATGCATTTGGAACACAACAGCAATTAAAAACTGTAAAGATAACATTAAAGAGTTAACAGGCTCTTGAAACACTTCAGAACCATTGCAAGTTAATTTTCAAATTAAAAACTGATTTACTTCTTTTGATACTGTAGTATACAGCTTTGGTACTGACATTTGAAGACCGGGTGCCCTCAGAATCATGAGATGAGTGCTTTGCTCTTGGCCTTTTGACTATAGCAGCTGCTAAAAGGCAAAAGTTGCTGCTACCAGAAGGAAAACATGACAGATCCTCCATCTGAGGAATATACTATTCTATACATGCGAGCTCAGTTTCTCCTTGTCGCATAGACCCTCTTAAAGTGGTTTACTTTCTCGCTACAGAAATTAAAAACATGTAAGTGAGAAACAAGTTAGACCATCCTCCCCTAGGGAATAGCCCTACTCCCACTTTAAGATAAATTGGTGGAATGATTCAGCAGGATGGGTGCAAGGTCAGCAAGGTATCTTCCACAAGGATCTGTGTTTATGCTAAGAAGTAAACAAGAAAGAGTTCCAACCCAGTTTCATTAGGTCTAGGTATGAAATAACCTTCCCAAGGGGCTTTTTCATCCTCTGCGTCCTGGATAACCCTTCTTGCAAGCCTTCCCCTTGAGCACTTGTCAGAGGGAAGAGAAAGTGTGTTAGAGTTCATCAGAAGCTTTCACAGCTACAAAATTAAGATCTTAATTTAAAATAAATTCCACCAAAACCCTCAGTGACCCCAAAGGCCAGTCAAACTTCAAGATCTAAACTAGTTCAGGATCCTCCACACTTCTTATGACACCATTTATATACCACAATCTTATCTTCCTGGAGATTTTAATCTCCTGTAATGCCACAGTATTGTCCCAATGCTCCTTTGGTATTTTATTAGTGCTTCTCACTATGCAGGGACGTTTTTCTCCTTTCCAAAAACCTGTGGTGTTTCTGCAGTCTCCACCTTTAGGCCCTGACCCAACCTGCTTGGTTTTAATCAACAGTCTTTACATCTATGAGTCACACCCACATCGCAACTTCTGTCACTGACTTGGTCTGTAATCATATTAAATGTGACATGGCCAAAAAAAAAAAAATAAAAAAAATAAAAAAAAATCTTACTACCAATTCATCATGCTCTCCTACTCACTCCAGTCTGTCTATAGAGTTATTTTGGACTCCACTCCCTCCCAGACCACATACTTTCTTGTCTCCAAATTTGCCACTTCAGCCTCTGTATCTCCCAAATCCAATATTTTTTTTTCTTCTGATTGCCACTAATATATGCGTTCTCTCTCAGTAGCACTTGTTACACCCTTCTCTATCACTTTAATCAAATCACTTCAATCCACACCCTGATGAGACCTTACTCCAGTCCTGTCATTTTGAGCATATGACTTTTCTCCTAGATCCCTCTACCAGCTCCATCTCTTTCCATTTCATCATGTTTGAGAAACTTGCTGTCCCACACAATTCACACCTTACTTTGCTGGCTTTTGTCTTCCTTCTTCCATGGCACTCTCACTCACCTCACCCTGTAAGAAACACTTCGTATCAACACTATTTTTATCCCTGGCCCTTTAAACTTCCTTTTATGATATCCCCCTTTTATGGGGCACTGTAACTAGATGTTTAAACTTTTACCTTATCTTTGATCTTTTGGAAAGGTCCTCTGGATAACGCTATAATATAATTAATAATAAGGCATTCAGAATTAAAAAAGGCTTGCCAGCATTTAAGTACTGCCAAGCTAGTCACCTGAGAAGGGAGAGGTATATAGATTAGGAACTGAAGCCAATGCACCCGATTGCTGCGAAAATGAAATAAAACGGTCACACAGCCAAACCATGACTTTATTTTGCAGAAGATTAACAAAAATGGCAGGGCTGCCCATTCTTCTTGTCTTTTACAATGAGTATAAACTAAAAGAAACCTCACTTTTAAAGAAAAAAATATATTAAGACACTATCAAAAGCTTATACAGAGGAAAACACAGATTCTAAAGACACTTCTCATACAATCCATCATGCAAAATAGTTCTAGCAGGTTCTTAAAAGCAGCTGAAACTCCTAAATTAGATCATGCATGAAAAACTGGTGTTCTCCTCACTATCAGTGTATTTCACTTCACTACCTGAAGGGGGGTTGTAGTGAGGTGGGTGCTGGTCTCTTCTGTCGGGTGGCTGGAGATAGGACGAGAGGAAAT
>JAVJGG010000027.1:7987170-8015357 GCA_035590195.1 Aviceda cuculoides | reverse complement strand
ATTAGGAAAAATTTCTTTACTGAGAGGGTTGTCAGACATTGGAATAGGCTGCCCAGGGAGGTGGTTGAGTCACCATCTCTGGACAAAAAGCGCATAGACGAGGTACTCTGTAACATGGTCCAGTGGGCATGGATGACAGTTGGACTCAATGGTCTTGTAGGTCCCTACCAACCTAAATGATTCTATGATTTCATGACCTCCTTGCTGATGCTTAGAAAAATATTTCACCAAGATAAGCTTCCACTCAGTAATCCGCAGTAAAAGGACAGTCCTAGATGTTCAGAACAAGGTTTGAGACTTCTGATCTAAAGCATTGGTGAAACTGTTTGGTTGCTATTTTCTGGATGAAGTCAACCAAAACTTTACTTTCAGAACCAGACAAAGTCAAGCTATTTAACTAGTACTCTTTTGCAACATAATCCTAAGCTACTATAGAATGCATTGGTACTGGTAAAAGTACAAAAGTGATAGTGTCAGCAGTGCACGAGGTGCTTCCCAGGCAAATAGAGGCAGTAAGTCTCTGCTCCAAGGAGTTACGAACAAAATCAGATATATCAATGATCACTGCCAATGGATGCATGAGAAAGTAAATAAATGGTAACAGGGAATAACAGAGAAAGCTGTCTGAGATATTTTTTCCTATTACTGGCTACAGATTATTCTAATGGTTCCAAACTTATAATATTAAAATTTAGGGTTGAGAAGAGAGGAATAAGGATCTTCAACCTCAACATCTCACAGTACATCTTTTACTCTCATCATAATCAGCTTGCAACACTTCTACCAGAGACCTAAGAATTAAAAACATAAATAAGAAACATGTCAATCTCACATGCTACATGGTCTTACAGAAAGTTTTCAGATACATGACCTTAAAGAGACAGACTGGAGTGTTCCCACTATCTGCATTTTCACGGAATAAATTGTGGAGCATGGGAAGACGCAGATAACCAATGCAAAAAGTTCCTGCCACAAACACCTGCATTGCCCAAGTGCTCATGACTTGCAAGTCAAAACAATGTGCAAAAAGACATCTTGCCACACATAAAACTAACTCAGATCCAAAATGAAACATCTCATTGTAGCACTCTTGCCTCAAAGGGGAATGCTTGCTTGAATTCCTTCTTTTAGGCCCACAAATGAATCTATGGTCTTTGCTTCTTAAGTTCTTGTAAAGTCAAACTTCTGTATCCTTAAATCCACATTCTTAATTATCCATATGGCCAAAGTTGTCAGGATTCAACTGTGTGTCTCCAAATGAGTTTTCATTCTCCTACTTGCCTACAAATTGGGATCTCAAACTTCAGGCCTCCTAATTTTTTACCACCTTAACTTCATACTTCCCACTCTCATATTTGGCCCAGTTCTGCATTCACAGCACTTGTTTTGTTCCCAGCTTCAAAATCCCAGCCACCCCATGTATGCACCTGGGGACCCCAGCACCTTTGGCAAAACCAAACTGTATCCTAATATCTGGGCTTCTTGTTGTTACTTTCATAATTTTGCCCTGAATTATGCTTCTCTTTCTGCTCCAGCATCCATGCCTACATGCAATTTGAGCATCACAAGGAGTCCAAGCCTGAACCCAACTTGCCAGTGGGGCCTTACCTCAGATTCCTGTCTGTGTTATAGCCTCTCGTACTCTTGGAGTGACATGACAGAAGCCTGTGAGCCCCACACACCATCCAGCAAGCAGCTATATTTACCACACTGCTTTCTATCCAGCCCCATGTTCATGCTCTGTATCAGACCCCTTCTCCCACTGTATGATCCCTGTCCCATGCCTCACCCATCACACATCCCAACACAGCACTGCTAAAGAAAAGAGAGGGACTGGTAGGTCATCAGTTGCCAAGCTACATTTGGGAATTAAAACGTATCCTGCAAGCCGCTCAGTCCATTTGTGATAAAGTTTTCCAGATAAATGTTGTTAGTACAGCTATACCTGCATGTCTGTCCTACCACCAATGCCTTTTTTTAACAGTACATAAGTATTTCTACTGGAGAAGCTTCTGCTCATTTCTTGAATGAAGTAAGCTCAACTGACCAAAAAAACCCAAACCCAAACCCCCACAAAACCCAAAACAACAACAAGAACAAAAAAGACTGTTTTGGTCCATGCAAAGGTATCCAAATTTGGACTACGAAAAAAGTATACGTGCACATGCGTGCATGTGTAAGACAACTCCCTGCCATTACTATAAATATTTCTGAGGGGAAGATGCAGATGAGAAGCTTTCAAGCTCACATCTCAGCAAAGTCCTCAAAAAACCAGATAGTTGTTTACATAAAGGGGCTGATTTAAGATCATTTCAAGTGGCTTAAAAACACTTGGAGACTGCTGCTCTGTTTCTCTCCTGGTTCATACATAGCATTTATATCTGGAATACTTATGTTCTTGTTATGTGGCAAAGAACTGATACACTGCAGTGCAAATACAACAGTCCTCCAGCAACACAGATTTTTCTCTAGCAGTCACCATGTTAAAATTAAAGAAAACTTGTAACAGAAATAGGAGCACTGATGAGTTTATGACATGTAACTGTAGGCATCCATAGATACTTGTTCAGACCTTTACAACCACTAATAAAACAAGTAAGCTTGAAATTACATTTTATCGTTCTGTCTCATTGTTCTTTTACAATAGTCAAAAGCAATATACGATTATTAGCATCAAAATACCACAGTGTTCATAAGTAATTTCATAAGAATGCCTGTGCTCTGCATCCAAGCTGACTTGGATTGCCTCACCCAATACACACAATTTACATATCTAATCACAAAAGGATTAATAGCGTGGTCATTTCGGACAAGAATGCTTTATTAATATATCCCTCCTGCTAATATTTGTAGTTTATCTTCCACCCCCAGTTCTTCTTAGGGTAATGAAAACTTTTGTTACCAGAAGGAATCAATGTGAGTAAAACTTGATTTTTCAGGAGCCTCTCAAAGACTGTGAGGTAGGGAGCCTGATGTTTTCTGTATTTTAACCCTCAACAATAAGGACTGAAAAGTGACTTAATCATAATCAAGAAGTATTTTTCCCCACTTTGAAAGTGGAAAACACCAAATGAACATGACTTGCAATAAAAATTACAGAGTTGGCAGCACAACAGTAGAAACACAGAAACTGCCTCAGGCCTGCAGCTCTGGCCTATCTGCAGTGATTCGCCTCTCAAAGGCAGCGTGTAGCCTGAAGTCACACAGCTGAAACTATATACCTTTGATAGCTGCTATTTGTTCAGGCTTTTGGAATGGAAATACAGCCGAAGTTGTTACAGTTTAAATGTATTTGCCTGAAAACCAACAAAATTATACAAAAACAGAACAACTTGGAAACTTTGATGATGCACAACAAAAGCAACTTTCATTATCTGTCACTGCTTCAAGCACTATTTTGTAACTATTCACATACCATCACCCACACAAAACTATCCACAAAGGTTCATACTAAAGGTTCACCTCAAATCAATACCTCTTTTCCAATAGCAGTCCACAAAGTATTCTTACACTCTTTCCATAACTGAAGACCAGAGAGTGGTACTTTCAATGGTATGTACTGCCTCAGCTCCCAGCAGTACAGTCTTTGAGATGTCAACGGCTGGAGGTTGCTTTCTGCATGGTTCTCCTCTAACAAGAATGTGTCTAAATGTTCCCTGAACCCATTCATATTTTTAGCATCCTAGGTTTCTACAGGAGTGGCTTCCACAATTCACTTTATGCGTCTCAGAGACTCGAAAGAATCCTACTAGATTTTGGAGGCATTACTTCCCTGGATACCTGTGCTGACCAAGGGTATTGTATCAATATGCCTACACATTTATCAGACTTATTGGTTCAGTTTCCCAATGACTCTTTTAACTCTTTTAAAATACTGAAGGTGTAAGTGCTAACTTCCATTTCTGCAGTATTATGCTAGTTGCTGTGTAAAAAGGTGCTTAAGTCAGTATTTCATCAACCTCATATTTAAGTTTTGGGATTCTCCGGTAAGTTCCATTTGTCATTCACAGTCTGACACTACTCATTCACTCTTTCCTCCTCCAAAAATCTTGTTCTCAGCGTGACTTGTTCTACTGCTACATCAGATTTGTTCCTTTCAAGGAAAGGTTAGAGTGTGGGAATCTCCTTAACAGTGAACATTGCAGTTCGTCTAGCTTTTTCCCCTGTGAACTTACCTTCCTTGTTCACATTTTTTAGCAGTTGTTTTTACATTTTTATTCTCAAAAATCCTTTTTTTCACCAGTGTTATTACAGTTTCAAAAATAATTTAGAGGTTACTACCCTCTCTATCCTTTGTCTTTCAAAGTGACTACAGTTTTCTGAAGGGGTTTTTCTTATCATATACTTAAGACTTTGTATTAACTTTTTTAATAACAGAAACCTTTTCTTTAATTTAAAGAGACATCTCCAGCGGAATATCAGTTCCTTCTTAACAACATTGTTCTAATTATTATTACTCACCACCTCCTTTACATTGTTGTATTGTGTTGCTAGGGGAAGTTAACTACAGGTAAGCAAAATCAGTTCAGCAACTATGTTTAGATACTGCTTTGGAAAAAGAGTTGCTTTGTTTACGATGTGTTAGTATTACCTTAGTTTTAAGATCTTTACCTATATCTGTGTGCATGGTTGTTTTAAACAGCTTGAAAAATCAAAACACTCTCCACGACAAAAAAAGTAAGCCCTGCTCAAGCCCAGCTGAATCTCTTCTCAACAGAATAGCAATAGACTCATAATTCAGCTCTTCCTGATGAAAGATCAGACTTTGCAGCAGAGAACAGGTAACTGGGAAAAGCTGAAGGGGCACAAACAAATGATTCTCAGCTACAAGTCTGAATGGGCAGGAGGAGGAGAAATCTGTCTTTACCCAAAAGTATCAAGTAACTGTTGAACCTATGAGTGCAATTCCTGAAAGGCCAAAGAGAAAACCATTTAAAATATTATTTTCATAACCACTGTACAGTAGGCCAGCAACATTCAGAAAATAACGAGACAACCTAGAAAAAAAGAAAAAACAGTATTCTGGTTTCTGTGCTTTTAAGATTGTTCTTTTGATTGTCCCAAAAATGACAGTATTCTGAAAAGACAGCAGGATAAAGGATAGTTGTTATGATCGTATCATGTTGGTTTTGTCAGTCTTTGCTATTTATAACTGACATAACTTCTTACTTGTTAATAACTTCCTACATGTTAACTGACAACTTATTTACATGTTAATATATAGTTCATGTTCATAAGGGACAGTTTAACAAAGATGACACAAATTCATAGGAAATTTAAATATACAGTCTCGCTTGTCACATCTACAAAACTGGCAGTGTGTGTGTGTAAAATTGGGGAAAAAAGAAAAAAAAAAGATATACATACACCCACAAGTCTCCAGGCTTCACTTATCACTGCATACTGGAGCCGATTCAGAACAAACCCCTCAATTTCTCTGTTTAGTTTGACAGGAGATTGACCAATCGTCTTCATCAGAGCATATGTTCTCTCTGTAGTAGAAGGATCTGTTTCTGGATGAGGAACAATTTCAACTAACGGCACAAAGTAAGGTGGATTTACCTCAAGAAGAAAGACAAAAAAAGAATGTCAACTATCAACAGATTAACATTACAAGTTTATATAAAGCATCTTTATAGCTTGCTATTAGCGTGGATATTTTCCAGTGAACACAGCAAGCCTGATCTTTAGACCCCGAAATACTTCATCAATCCAATAAAAGCTGGTGTATTAATTCAAATTAAAAAAATAATTAATGTTGCATTAAATCTATCTCTCTTTAACCCCAGCAAAGTTCATGGAGCTACACTAAAGATGATAGCACTCAAACAGTACTAGTGAAGACTTCATACTGACTTGAGTAACTGATATTTTCTCAATATTCAGGCTGTTTGTTATTGTAAGACACATGGTCACCACCTGCCTTTCCAAATGAAACAAGGCATTTCCTTTTAGATATTCAGGAACTTTATAACAAAATTATTGCTAAACACCACCTGTAAGATGGAACACTTAATATATAAGCTACTACTGGCCCAAGTCTGTAAATATATGTAAAACACAGTAACCAGATACCACATAAAACATACTTTGAAAAAGTTGCAGAACAGGTTACCTTCAAACACTGTACCTACTTTAAAAATAAATTAAGAAACTACCTCCCCCTGACTCTTCCCAAATATAATTTCTCATCAAGTCAAGACCTTTGTGTAATGTATTTTTTAAGTAATAAACAAAAAATTCTGAAGAACATCTAGCAACAGCTTAAAGCTCTTCAGGTCATACTGCCTGCATGCTCTTTCCAGAAGCAGTAGTCCTTCAGCCATATTCTTAAGGTGTTAAACTCAGCTCTTGGTCTAGTTTCCAGGCAATAAAAGGAGATAACATGTCATAAACTACTACCAGAAATAATTACCATCCTTTAAATGTCAGTGTTAAGTACTGATTCTTTCATCATGCTTCCTTACAGTCAACTGCTCTTAACTGTGCTCACGTAAATGCAAGGACAGGACCTAGTCACAGCAACATGCAAGCAGTCTTTCCTCTCTGCATGTTCTTTCTTTTCAGTACTTACATCTGCTCTAACTACTGATGTAACACACTTCATTCCCTTTAAAGTGCCTTGTGTTCCAACACAAACTTTCTCACATTAGTCTCTTCGGCAGTGCCACCACCAACACTGAGAATAGCATGATGGATACCATCACAGGTGTGGTACCAGGCAATTTAGCAAGACCCAAAACACCACAAGCACCAAGAAGTTCTCTGAAGGCTTTTCTAACCCTTAAGTATATCACAGGTTCCAATCAGGAAGAGGACAAGTTAATTGTTGATAGAGACTGAGGCTATCATAAATTTCTTCCAAGATCAGTGTTGACAGTCATTTTATTGAAATATTCTATTTCATGAACTTGGCATGGGGAGTATATGGGTGTGTTCATGAGCACACTGAGAAGACTTAGAAAGACAATTTTTTAGGAGTGAGATAATAGACGTTGGCAAAAGCTATAAGTGGTAAAACATGGATGAAACTGGGGATGGGGGAAGGTTTCTAAAAATGAGAAGGGGAATGCAAAGCCTTTCTTCAGGGAGCAGAAGAGCTTACCTTACTCATCCTAACAAAATGAAAGCTAAGAAAGGATATGACAAAGTAAACACAGGGAAAGAATTAAGCTATACAAAAGCTGCCAACAAACATCAAATTAATTTTAAGGGACTGTTAATAAGATTGGAACAAAAACTAGAAGACAGCTTCCAGTAGGAGTAGCAGAGTTAAAAAAAGAAACCTAACATATGTCTTAATACATTTCTAAGGTGATTTGATTAGATGGTTTCCTGTACAGCAAGGGACTTCACTCAACGGCACACATCTTCTCTAGTTCCATATTTCTAGCTGTGTGACCTAGCAGGCATATACAGTACATGAAAAATGAATTGCTCTGCAGAAGACTTCTACTGATACACTGCCTGAAACTGCTTGCAGAGAACAGCTGTATCTACAAGTATTGCATGCATTTCTATCATACAGCTGTGCTATGGGATTTAATCTATTTTTTTCACTGAACCTATTGCTATGTTAAGCAAAGCAATGAGCTCCTTCTGCCCTTTGGGCATTTAATTTCATTTCTCCTCAACACGCTCACCTGTGCTAGAGGCTTTACAACTTTAGCTTTTAATTTTTCTGGTATATCAAATTCCACACTCCTTGTTTTCACAGTGTCTTCCAGAGCTGCTCGCTTCCTGCAGCCACCATTCTCCATGTCCTACTGTCGTGTTCAAGATGTTAATAAGGCCATGGTTGAAAAAACAAAACAAAACAAAACAAAAACCCAAAAACACACCAACAAAAAATACCACCAAAAGCCAACAACTACTACAAAGCAAGCATGTTTACTGATATAACAGATGCAGAAAGGCCCCTGGAAGAGTACACTGGCTCAGCTTCTCCAGTACATTCCCCTTCGAGTGAAGCTGAGATTACTAAAAAAAACAGTCTCAGTTGGGTTGCAAAGCCATTTCAGAACAATTAGACATTTTAAGGCACTCGGAATATTTGATTTGGAAAATACTTATATCCCTATAACAGCAACCTAGAAAATGTTTACGCAGGGACTAGCTACCTTTCCAGATCTGATAAAACCTGGTTTCAGAAGTGACTCCTATAAAGACTGCAGCTCAGAATAAACAAGTCAACTGGTACAGACCAGCCTGGGAGAACAGTAAGAAAGAGTAATGTAAAATCAAAGACTGACAAACCGAGAATAGACAGAAGCCCAGATTTGGTTAAAAAAAAAAAAAAAAAAAAAAAATCATAGGTATAGTTACTTAATACAGGAATATAGAAGAGACACTAACTCTTCTCTTGCACTACAGAAAGTTACAACCATGGAGGTGTGAGATAAGGAAATACTGAATTTTAGACTGGAGAAAGGCTAAACCTCAGCACAGATAAGTATTTTGAAGTTTGACTTTTTTTTAATTAAAAGGGGTTGAAAACTAATTATACAGAAAGAAACCAATCCTTTTGTTCCTTTTGCTTCCCAGTCACCCCAAAGCACAATGGTGGCAGTGAAGGGGTGTCAGAAAAGGACTGACCAAATGCTTTGACACTGCAATATTACGCTACCGGTAGCTGTAGGGACATTACAGTAAAGGAGGGCTGTATTTTTGTGTTCACACTACCACTTTTGAGCATGCCTAGGGAACCGATATTTACTTTACATCCTGAGGGATGCCCTGGAGAGACAATATGTAGTTACCAGTTTGCAGGCAGCAGAGCAGTACCTTCCTCCGGATACTGCAAACCTTCATAACAACAGTCCTCTTAACTGATCTGTCAAACATCAGACTAATATTAGGCTGACAAATTCATTAGCTATTGAGTAGTGGAAAACAGAAGCAGTAAGAATCCCAGTTACCAAGACAAAATGCTTTTCCGTGCTGAAAAGAGATGTGATAAATTGCTGTCTGGCAGCCCCACATAGACCTCTACAAAGGCTCACAAGTGTCCTTCAGCATTTTGAGGTTCTGCTGCCACCTCTAATCAAGCCATTTCTGCATCACTGCCTTGTCCCAGCTGGTCACAAAGCATGCAGATTCAGCTCCAAGTACGATTTGTTCCATTTCATCCACCTGCTTTTCCTCTTCAGGTAGACTGCCTTCTGCATCAGAAGCCTGAAGAAACTAGAGTCAAAAGCTTCCATTTTTCATCAACATTACCTGACAAGCACATTCAGCTCACTGTTTGGATCCTTACTGTTACTCAAGAGCAGTTGAAAAAATATACTAGAAAATACTAACGATGCCACAAGAAGAAAGTAGGGAATTTTACGTGCTTGTCTTCAAAACACAGAATTCCTATATTTTGAGAGCCAGTAGTTTGAGTAACACACAATATGAGCACAACAGCTTACACAAAATGTATCTTGAGCTGACAGCATGAAAGATGCATACGTCCTCTCAATTTAGTAGATGCTGCTGCTCATAGTGTGACCAAACTAAAACTTTTCTGATAAGTCAGGCCCCTGCACACTAACGATGGTACACAAGCACTCCAAATATCCTCCTGTATCTCTCAGACTGCAGGGAAGAGTTTGGGATGCAGTTTAGTTAAACACCTGTACTACTACTACCACAATAACAAAACATGCCATCATACTTACAGGATGTGACACAATACACTGCTTAACATGTTTAAGGCCAGTGAACAATTTGCTGGGTAAGAGACAAGAGGTCGAGCTGCTCAAGATAACATTGTCACCAACAATAAGATCTAACTGACCGAAAATCTTCTTTTTCAGTTCCAGGTTCTCCGGAGTACATTCCTGGAATAAAAATAAAAATCAGTATTAGAAGTCTTCTAGTTCAATAGTATTTATCCACACATTTCAGACTTCACTGATCCCACCTTGACACCTAGGAACTCAGCACAAACCATCTATTTTAATCAGCCTAGATACACCAGTGAGCCATAACACAAAAATACCTTCCCACATACAACGAAATGGAAAGCCCCAAAGTTTCTCTATAGCAGAAGATGGACCACCACACAAGATTTAACACAAAACAAATTATTTTGCTTTGTCTAAAATACAGACTTTTACTCATGCACAGAGATAACACAGTATGGAGGAATAAGACCTGGTCTCCATTTTTTTTAAATAATCTCACATGATAGAATTCTGTATTGTCTCTCAGACAAGCTAGAAGTGAATAGGTGTATCTCAAAAGAAGACAAACTTACAATCTCCAGAACTATGGCAAGAAATTCTGAGGTACAGTTCTGGAACCTGCACTGAAACACCTCTCAGTGAGCCTCACACTTAAAAAGCTTAAATATCTTCATTTCAACTCTGAGAAAGATTTGAAGTAGAATGTACACTATCAGAACTTCTCCCAAAGCTATTGAGCATTTTCAGCTCTGCAGTACTGTGTGAAATTTCACATGTATGAGCCAAGAACCACAACCTACAGTCACTAGAGTTACAAAGTTATCCCCAGGAGCTGCCTGAAGGACAGCATGCAGAAGTCCACCAGTCTGGGAGCAACAAGGAAATGGGAGAATAACTACAACAGATCCCACAATCAACAGGAAAGACTTCAGTCTATGAGAACAAAACAGGGGAATAAAGCCAGCTTGTTCTCTGGGTTTTTTGCAAGGGTTTAAAAAAAATCCAAACAGGATCCCAAACTTGCAAAACCTCAGCTTTTTCCTTTGAACACACAGAAAATATTTGCTCTTTTCCAACTCTAAGAAAAAGAGTTCCCACCTGTCAGTACTTCACTCTGTCCTTCCTGTTATGCCAAACTGCACATGAGGGTAGGGAAAAAGGCTATATACATTTAATATAATGCAAAATTTACATTTAACACTTGCAGCTTCAGACAGACTCTGTGGCAGGCATGCCCAGGGACAGTTTTTAACCCAGTAAATGGGTTAAAAGTAATTTGAAGTCTTAAAAAATAAGCAAGTTGCATGGAAGAGTACTAAAAGTTCCACGATGCAGAAGAGATAAACAGGGTCATTTAAGAACTCCAAATAGAGCCCAAAGTAATAGACGGCCTTATCAAAACAAAATGATACTCTGCTTATAATTCCAGGATCCCTGCTTGTTGGTCAAGTTTAAATAGTTTCTTTTAGTAAAGCCAAAGATGAAGAGAACTCTGCAGATACTGTTCAAGCTAATAAAAGAGTTGCTCTGAATAGGTTTATTGTGAACTTGAAACTCTAAGCCTCCTCTCACATCAGACGATAATCAAAAAGGCAAACTCAAATCTGCTGGAAACTCAAACCTGCCACAGTTACGTAAGGTTTCTGAATGGGCCATTTGCTTGAAGTTTCTTGTATAGTGTCACAATTGTATTCAGATTGTTGGACCACTGCAATAAAGTTTCTGTCCTCATCAAGCATGCAATTATTTTCTCAGAGACACCAATTCCCTAAAGAACAGGGGGAAAATTAAGCTCTAAACAATCCATTAAACAAGAACCTCATGCTGTCAGTTATGGAGCCTGGAGAAGTCTGAAGCTACTCTGTTTACCCTGAGAAAGAGAAGATCAAACAGTAAGCAGATGAGATATGGTTTTAAAGCTACCACAGTCTCTCTCAAAGAATCAGTGCAAAAAGGTTAGCATACAGCTCTACGCATTTTAAGTGACACTGTATATTTCTGTGCCCTTTTTTGTAGAGAAGATCACACTTCTCATTTGCAGTGAACAGTACACCTTTACTCCAAGACCTGAGCACCTGAACAAGGTTGCTACTAATCTGACTTCCAATTTAAACTTTATTACACATCAAGCCTGATCAGAACATGACAGTTGTTAATTTTTAAAACCCACCTCCTGGAAGAGCTGTATTGAAGCTGTATTGGCTTAAAGGTAATAGGCATTACACTGTTCAAATACATGTTCAGAGAACACATAGCAGCTACTTGACCAGCTTATGAACTCTTAAAGAACTACACAAAGATAAACACGTACTAGACTCTCTCCCTATCAGACAACACTGATACCCAGACAAGGTGATTGAGGTCTAGTTGCCCCTAATTAAAAAGCTGCACTCATATGACACAACCCTTTGAATGCCAGCACATAGAAAGCTAGGGAGTTTTATCTGTTTAAATCCAGTGTGTTTGTGTTTTTGTACAGGCATTTCCCACCATGCTATCCGCCATCTGTGCTCCCATACATGTCCACACATCCAAGTGCACTTCATTTACCTATATTTAAATGCTGGCATCTACCCAGGTTCTTCCTATCCATTCTCAGATATGCCAAGGTAGCAACTCACCTGTACCAGCTTCTAGGAAAACACTTCCCAATACACGACCTTGCCAAGTATCTTCTCCTTACACTAGCAATGGGAATCGCTATCAAGGCCATGGATTTATTAGCACCAGGAGGTGAAAGAAACAAAGCATGGCCTGAAGTAAAGCACTGCAACACAGTTGTGTGGTCCTAAAATAAGTGGTATTGTCCTCTACAAGCATGGCCATATAAGATGAAAGCCAAAGATTTAAATTGGCATGGAGAAGGTCAAAGATCAGCACCCATTCAGCAACAAGCAAGCCACTTTCTGTAAGAGCATCTGGAGATGCTGTCACAGGGAGCAGCGTCGAGCCCTCTCAATAGCAAGTATGAAGTCTGATGCTTTATTCAGCATAAAGAATTGCTGAATAAAGAAGTCTGAAAGCCACAGCTGCACAATGACGAGACCCACATCCTGACTAGATTCTGGCTGCTGCATATTCAAAGCATAATCAAGAAAACATTTTTACACTTACAATCTTAATATGAATATTTATAACGTAAATTCCTGCAAATGAAGATAGATCAAATCTTGAGCTCTCCTAGACCAGCTTTCCTAGACCCTTCTTCATTCCAGGATTTTATCATATGCCATGGGATTCTTTCAAGCAGATTTTGGCCTGAACAGGCCGAAGTTGTCTCCCCTGAAGTCCAGGGCCTTGATCCCACTTTTTGTATTGCTTCTCCTCTCAGGATCCTCAACTCCACCACCTCACGGTCACTGTAGCCAAGACTTGCCCCTGACCTTCACATCTCCAACCAGTTCTTCCTTGTTTGTCAGTAATGAGGCCCAGCGCAGCACATGCCCTCTTCTGCTCCTCAACCACCTGTGTCAGGAAGTTATCACGAATGCTTTCCAGAATCCTCCTCAATTGTTTGTGCTCTCCTGTGCTGTCCCTCCAGCACATATTGATGTGGCTGAAGCCCTGCCATGAAGACAAGGGCCTGCAAATGTGAGGCTTCTTCCAGTTGTCCAAAGGTGGCCTTTTCTTTCTGATCAGGTGGTCTGTAGCAGACAGCTACCACAGCGTCTTCCACATTGGTGGTCCTCTTAATCCTGACCCATAAACTCTCAACTGGCTCCTCATTCAAAGTAAGGCAGAGCTCTGTGCATGCTAGCTCATAGCATGTAATAAATATCCTAGGCAGCTATTCCTCTCCTACCTTCGTCTTGCACCACCTAACCCCCAAGAGCCGTACTTCACCGCCATGATGCAGCTGCTACAGCAAGAGTGCCCTGTGGCCTTGCCCTAACCACAACTGAGGCAGAAAGTTATTTTCAAGAGTTCCATGACTTTCCTCTTCCCAGTAAATTCAACAGGGCTTCAATTAGTAGGTAAACTGTTTAGGAGCCATAACCGCTTTCATTGCTACAAAGATGCTCTTCATTTTCCGCAGCTAAGTGAAGATCTCCAAACATGCTGCACACCCTGGCTCTGTTCCTCTATTTATACACACACAATTTACAGCATTTTAAGTGGTCTCAGCTTTTCAGTGCTGTGATTTAGCTGACAATTTTCAGGCACTTCTGTAGAACAGTTCCCAGAGTCAAGTGACAGCAACCCTCTCCTCTCATAGCATGAAGACATTGCAGCAGCTTTCAGAGCACCTATGGCACAAGCTGGACCCAGACTGTCAGGACTCCTGCAACAGGAACCACAATACACAGCCAGACCCAATACACAAAATAAATTAATACATCAGAATATCAGTTTTGCTTCCAGTATTACTTTTAACCATTACAATTTAGCTCAACTATCTAAAATTTTTCAGGCATTAAACAGGTTTGGTAATTTCACAAAATTCAGCATTATTACATATTTCAAAAGCAAATACTTGACTGCAAGTATTTTGGACTTTTCCATCATGCTCCCCCCAAAATAGCAAAGTAGTTTTAGATGCTTATTCTGACACACTTTAAAGATGGGTAGTGTGTGAATATACCAGTATACCTGGATATTAATTAAGACAAGGTGCCAAATAAAAATGCATTATTTCAAACTGCACAGATGATGGTGGGAAAACATATTTACTTCAGTATCTTTTTAGAAAGTGTTACTACCCTCATCTGAGGGTAACGGCAGGGCCAGCAGCTTGTCAGGAGACACACACTTGCTTGCCACTGTACGGGTTTGGGATACAGCACAGAAATGAGATGTGTACACACAGCTGTTACTGACGGAGACCCCAGGCACACCTTTCAGTGTGGTGTCAGCATTTTGATCAGTTAAAATGAGGAAGATTGAGAAAACAAACAAACAAACAAAACCCACCCAACCAAACACAACCACCCCCCCCGCCCCCAACAACAACCAACAGCATAGACTCTGATAACAAGATTATGTTAAAGCGTGACTAGAACTCAAGCATCCAGGAGCTAGGGTCAGGGGAAAGCAGGGGAGCATCCTGGCTGTGTACCACAGCAGGGAGGTGAGGGTAAGTGGGACTTGACCTTGAAACACTTGAGGTGATGCAGGAACCCAGACCATATGGGATACACACAAGGGAACAGAAGTTCATCAGGTTGTTTACCCCTTTTCCCCCCTGCAGATATTTGTTCCACATACGTGGGTATGCAACGTCCTCCAAGATGGTTTCAAGCATGTGTCCATATACCAGATGGTTAACAAAAATATGTTTGGCAACAAAAGACTCATTAGATGTAAAACAACTAGTTAGCCCAAAACAAGCCATACAACCTTGGCAATCAAAGCTTTATTTTGAACCTGAACAAGAACTGGTATCCTGTAAGCCAAGGGTAAGAAAGCAGGATAAGGACAGCAGCTTCTTTAACCGAAAAGCAGACTGGCAATTTGTTAATAATGACAGGGCCACATTATCACCATTTGACACAATTATAAAAAAATACAAAATAGAAGGGCATGGGACCTTCACATCCTGGGGCTTCAGTTACAGACTTTCTACAGGCCAGGTATGCACTCAAGTAAAATACTTAACACAGGGGAGGAGAAAGAATCACATCACATGAGGATTTTAAGGACAGGTTAACCCCTTTTTGACAGACAGTCATCTAGGTATGACTGATCCTGCCTTGGGGCAGTGGTTGGACTAAGTAACCTCTGAAGTCTCTTCCAGTCTGATTTTGGATAACTCTGTAGTTGGTAGGGCAGCAAAGGGAAAGGTGAATCTCCTGACAAAGGTAGGATCTTCTCACATGCTGCTGTGCTGAGGAGCAGAGGACTACAGCAGGGGAAGGACCTCCCCCTGTACGAGTTTAACTCCGATTCTTAGGGTTTGAGCTTGTTTAAATTTCCATTCAAAATATAAAGTCTCTTACAGCAAATCTACAAGTGCCTGGGTTTTAGAACAATGTTAAGTTCATGTTCAGAAAAGCTTTAACAGAATTCAAAACCATCAACTAAAGGACAGTAAAGGAGTAAGCTTATTACAGAACAGTTGTAAAAGCATCAGTTAAAACACCAGTACTTTCAGGCTAATTAAAAAAAAACAAATTAGGGCTATAACTCACTTTAAATCAAAAGTAATAACTTCTTGTCTTGAATTTATGAGCTCATACCAATGTGAAATATGATCCTTCTTAAATCACTACCTCTTGAGTGACATGAAAGACTGTCTACCACATGATACTGTACAAGTAAATAAGACTTTGGTAAGGTGAAATCCAGCATTTAGATGGAAACATTTTGTACTTTCCTACAGTTCAGAAACATACCCTGTAAAGGAACTGGAGCAATAAAAATATCAAGTTACTGTCATCTTATACTGTTCAGAATAAATGGCTGCATTACAAGTGTCTGTTCAATCTTTAGTACAAAATACAAAGCAGGATTTGAGGAAGTACTAGTTTTCAGAACTACATTTTCAAATCAAACTTGCAGATTTAGAAGGGTTTTGAGGGATTGTGTGGAGTTTTCAGTTTTGTTCGGTTTTTGTTTAAAACACATACAACAAATTAAGGCAGGTTTTACTTCATCTAGTGTCAGTATCATGCCATGAAGAGATCCATCTTTTTCCACAATGTTCATGTGCCCTACAAAACTTTCAGAAGGCAGACAAGACAAGCTCATCAGGCTGCTACAGAAGAGGTGAAGATCTTTTTTGTTCCCTTAGGGAAAGGCAATAAGATGTCAAACAGGTTGATTGACATCCTCCTCCCCACATTCTTTCTCAAAGGTTCAGATCTCTGTTTTCTTCTACTGTGATCCCATCCACCCTGAAAAATAGGGGAAGTGATCTAGGAAAGGCAATGGAAATATAATACAGCCCTAGAAATGGGACCATGGAACACTGAAAGAGAACATGAAGAGCAAGATTAACTGCTGGGCAGGATGACAGTTATGGCAGTGACTACCTCCTGTAACAGGGACCAAAATCATATTCGAGTCCATAATGGTAGACAACACCAGTTGTTATATGCACAGGATAGATGCGGAGTGAATGTTAAAAAGTTTGGAAAGACAAAAGGCCATTCAGCAGTGACACTAGCAAGCTGTTTACCCAAACATCGTCTTTCAGTTCAACTCAAACACTAACCTGATAAAGTATTTTACAGCAAGTCTTTGACACCAGACTGTTTCAAACCCTAAAATCAGGAAAAGAGTTTTCTCAAAACCTCTACAAAGACAACAAGTCAGGTCACATGCTTAAAACCAGCTCCCTCAGAAGCCAAAACATAACTTCTGGTGCCTCAGGTCAGTGTTTAAGATAAGTAGGGTAAAATCAGGCCTAAGGTTTTATTTACCCAGCTGAGAGCAAACAGGCCAATGTTTGCCTGTCCAGGGCTCTGAGCTAACCAGTGACCAGTCCACAACAAGCCATGTCACTGCAGTGCTTGCACACTGCCTTCCAGCAGCTTTGTACTTACAGAGGTACCTCATTAAACACAGCTTCCAAACCAGGATGGTCATCTATCCTACAAGCTCAGGGCAGCTGAAGACATCTTCACCCATTGCTGCATGCAGATATTCCCTCATCCCCAGAAGTAAAAGGGTTCTTGAAAGCCATCAGGAAAGTAAAAGAAAAGCTAGCAGCAGAAACCGGTACCAGATAATCAAAGACAAATTTTTATGACAGGAAACATGAGACCCCTACTGTCAAGGCTCCTAAGTCAATGCTGGTTTCCCATTCTGAAGAATCACCAGACTTTTTGAAAGCTGTTTTTAAGCTGGTAACACTGTTTTTCTAAATATGTCTAAGTGGGAGAGCTAAAAGAGCCAACAAGATATAAAAGATACCAGGCTGAAGACCCATTAGTGGTAACACCAGCTCAAAAGAGTTTTCAGGTGTAATGGCCAGGCACACCCTCTCTTTTTAAAGAGGGGAAAGGAGAAAAAAAAAAAAAAAAAAAGAAAGAAAGAAAAAAAAAAGATACTGTTCTAAGGCTTTTAGGCAGACTTCCTTTAAACAAAAAAGGACAAATACCTCAGACCACAAGGTGCTAGTTACAAGCTTAATTTCATCCCCTTGCCAGTCTGCTTTGTCCCAGACCACAGCACAACTGGCAGGTTCAGAGATCACCTCTCAGCCACCCTCCAAGCCTGTCTTCAACCAGCCTGGCCAGGCCTCACAACTCACCGGCGTACACAGCAGCTCAAGCGTGAAGAGTAAGATCTTGCCAATAGTTGGTCATCTTATCCTCCTCTGAGAGCTAGTAGATTTATTATTCTGTTAGTATATTGTTACAAAGCAAGGCATTTAAAAAGATACGTTTTCATTTTACTAGCATTGTGGTAAGAGATCGTACAAGTGCTGCACTGATTTCTATTCAGCTTGTATTACTTAGTAACTAGACACACATCCACTCAAATATGTTTTTAATAGCGAAAGGAGTACTAATAAGTACAGTAGCCAATAGTCACATAAGGACAAAAGTCATCATATATTTATGCAGGAAAGTGAAGACCACAATATTAAGAAACATTTACCTCACCCATGATAGTCCCATACCAGGGACATTGTAGTACAAATGTAGCCATTAATTTGTGTCCATGGAGTTTTCAGCTAATGGAAAAGTTATTTCACAATTAAAGCTTTTAGTGATACAAGAGGCTTGCAGTGCACATTCACATAAATGCTACTTACTCAAAGTAGCATAGAAAAGCTCTGAGAAGTGAAACTGGGTGAATATTCAGTTTTACAGCAAAAACCTTCTGAAGTTGATGTGAAGCACACTAATCAAGACAAGTTACTTCATAAAAATGTTCAGGAGAAGGAATATAAAATAATATGCATCAAGACACCTTTTTTTTAAAGGTTCATGACATTACTGTTATGAATTTTCTTCTTACTCAGTCCTTCTGATTATTTCTTGCATCTTTTTCACTTTTATATCTTCACTAATGTCATTTAAGAAGGTTCACTTTTTACTACTTCATCCCATTTGTTTTAAGTTACACCCCATGAAAATGACATAGAAGGCAACTGTCTGCAGAATTCATTCAAGGAGTGCAAACATCAAGGAAATTTTTAAAGCTTGAAGTGGACTTACTCTACAAAGGCCAAATTTGAAAAAAGTTAAGATTTAACCAACTGAAGTCTAGGGTAAAGAAATGAAGTTCTCATTTAAGTCTTCTAACAAGTTAATCAGTAGGTTTTATCATTAAGCAAGAAAATAGAGTCCTCTATGTTCAACTAACATTAATGCAACTGATGTTTTATTTTTTAAGTTAACAAAAGTCAGAACACCTGCACCCACAAGTTACATTTAGTCCATTTAGTCCTTTCAGATTCAAAGATGCATTAGGCAATGTTTCTGAAGTTTAATACAGTGCAGCCAGAAAGTAGTCTGTTCATTGCTGAAATAAGGCTGTGAGCCTAGAATTAAGATGCTTCTGTATCTATTCCACCCTGCTTCCAAGAGCAAATTAAAGATTAGTTCAAATTATTTGCCCACTTACATGGTATATTTGTTAACACTTTGTATCAAACCAAAGTTTGATGCTATGGCTTGAAAGAGATGAGCTGATATGAGTACCACCAACAGTGTTTCACACATACAATTTGTTACCCACAGGCATACCACAGCTACGTTTTAAAATTTTATTTATATGCGTAATGATTACACGTTAAGAGACACCAAAAGGGTTATGGGAACATAAGATAGTACCAGAAAGCTCGAGTTACCTCAGGTAGATTGTTGCTATTCAGAGACTATCAACACAATACTGCTGTCTTCAACTACCTGAAAGGAACACACAGAGAAGCCAGATTCTTCTCAGAGGTGGTAGAACAAGGGGCAAGAGACTAAAGTTTCAAGAAGGGTATTTCCAATTAGATATTAGGAAAGAAGTTTAACCATGGGGTAATCAAATGTTGTAACAAGTTACCCGAAGAGACCACAACTGCTTCCCCGTAGAGATATTCAAAACTCAACTGCACAAGTCCTGAGCAAGCTGATGTAAGTTGGTCCTGCAGCAGGTTGGACCAGATGACTTCTGCAGGTCCCTTCCAACTCAAAATTACTTTGGTTCTGCAATATTTGCCCAATGCCTGTTTCATAGATCAGTTGATGGTGGAAGGAATGGATGATGCAGCCCCTGATTTTATCTGAAGTAGTATGCAGGACCTTGCTCAAAAATCTTACTGCTGAAGAGCCTCTGTAAGAGGAGCAATAGCATGCTAAGACTCACCATCTCTGTAGGAGCAACAAGATCCAAGAACTCCATCACAGCTGTGCTTAGCTTCAGAATAAGATACTAAAATAAAAGCAAGGATACTAAGGAGATGTGAAGTTGACAGTAAGAAGGATCAGATCCTTACAGGTAGCATACAGAGAAAGTAAAGATACCATATAGACATACCAGGTAGTAAGAAACACTTAAAAGAGCAAAGAAAACAGGCAGAACTAGGAGTGTCTACTAGAAACAAGAAGGCAGCCTTCACAAAGTTGAGGCAGTACCCAAATGAACAGGATCATGTAGGATTGTCAGTTTGTCAATTGACACTCACACCACACCCACAATTTACAAGAGGAATAATTAAAAAAAGAAATCCCTTCTTTCTTCAAAATGCATGAAGAAGAACACACAGAACCAAGAGAAGATGAGAGTACAAAAGGATGATCATCTGCAGAACACACAAGAACAGTGACTTCTTTGCAACTGCTCTGTTTCTCCTTCTAATCCTTGAAGAAAAATGAAGGCTTAGTCTTGGGGACTCCGAGGGTCTGACTCAAGTCACAGAACGGAGGTGAAGGGAACCAGAACCAAAGTACAGGACATGTTTTGATAAGGTTTGAATACCTGACACAGTAACAGTGATATACAACTGCTCCCTTTAAACAAAACTGAATGTACACTGATTTGGAACCAAAGAGCAGGTAAGTGGCAAGCATGACGCAACTTTTAAGGGACCTTCAGGAAAGATCTCAACAATAAGCCTGTAAGCCTTATGTCTCTATCAAGCAAGTTAAAGAGAAAAGGGTAGCACTGAATATTACATAAATGCGGAAGAATCAAAGCAACTTTTTCAGAGGGACATCCTGATTCACAGACCTACTAGAATTCTCTAAAGGAAGCAGCAAGCACAGGCACAGGAGTCATGTAGCTGATGCAGTTGGTGTGAATGCCCAGAAGTCTTGCAACAAAAAAATAATAAAAGCTTTCAAGGAAGTTAACTGGTCACATGTGAGATAAAAGGTCCTTTTACTGTCCTAAATGGACAGTAACTGGTAAAGAGATAGTAAGCAGACAGTAGGAAAAACAGTCAGTTCTTACTCAGTGGAAGATGCTGACCAGCACTGTTTCACAGATATCTGTGCCCTTTGTTATATCCATTCATAAGTGACCTGAAAGTTAGCTCATAAAATTAAGTCAGTTGTCATCATTACAACCACAAACATTTGTGGAAGGACTTCACAGGATTGTATGACTAGACAATAAATTTGCAGATTAAATTCAGTTGAGGTAGGCAATACATATATGAAAACAATAATACGGACTGACAAGCTCTGAGCTCATTACTGACGAAGGAGTAAGATATTGGGGTAACAGTACATAGCTTCATGATCTGGAAAAAAGGAAGTGAACACAAAATACTATATCGCTGTAAAAATCTATAGTGCCTTCACACCTTGACTCCTGTGTGAGGCTTTGCTCTGCCTCCCATTGTCTCCCCCTCTACCTCACCAACTTGGGAGGAAGAAAAGGTCCAGAAATCTGTCCCCTTTTAATTCAGTTTATTATTAGGGATGTGTTGCAGCTAAGCAGACTGTGGGATTTACAGCCTGAAACAGTAAAAATTGTAAACTCTTGGGCGCAGCACACATACAAGTAGGGACAGTTACTGGTACAACACTGGAATAATACTGGGGCACCATGTAGGGTAGAAGATGACAAGCCCAACACAAACCTGTTCATACTTTAGCCCAGAAATGGTCCCCAGTTCACCAATTCTCTGAACTATGCCCATGCCAGTGAGCATACTAATAGTTAAGAAGGCACAGACTACCAGGTTGAGTAATACAGCTTGTTCCCCATCCCAATTTTACTTAGTAGCACAGATTCCAGCCCTATATATAAATCCTGTTTTTAATACTCTAACACCCTGTCGGATAGCTGCTTTTCGCTACAGTGCTCTCCCACAGTCAGAATAGAAGTCACCCTGGACATAGCCATACTCCCTGCCTTCCCGAGGTACCTGGAGAGGAAGAAGTCCCAGCACTATAACATGTGGTGTTGACTAAGACATAATCTCTCCCCCAAGAATCTCCTGGGCCCCCCCATTCCCCCACATTTGTCTCTCTAACATGTACAGTCTTTGTTACACATGGAGGTCAGCAATTCTCTCTTGGCTTAGCCAGCCACCAGCCTCTTCCAACATAACCCAAAAGAAACCCACAAGGACTCTTGAGTAGGGAAATCCTGCAAAGAGGCGTTATCTCCCATATCAAGATACTAGGCTAGAAAGAACTTTAACAAGCACAACCATCCTTATGCGGTCAGGCTGTTGAAGTCTCCATTGCCCATCGACTGCACAGCACAGCTCTTAATTACCTTTCTCAACTGTTTGCTAGGAGTTGTCAAATCTTTGCTTACCTGAATGAAAGTAGCACCCTCTACTGCTGCCCTCAGGTCTGTACAGGTGCTAATGAGAGCCAACTGCTGTTCCGCACTCAAAGCTCCTTTCAGGAATCCCGACTCCTCCAGCTCTTTCATTTGTTTGCTGACAGAAACAACATATACATTTAAGTACTTCATCATTGTTAAGCCACCATTAATTTTTTAAAAAGCTTCTTAACAACCCAGTAGTATTATGCTATTTGCCATGCCACTGCATATATTTATACTCAAAAAATATAAAGGTTAGTTTCAGTCATTTCTCTTCGCTCCCTCTAACTGACAACATTCTCTTCAAGCCTGGAGAGCTCCAAGACCTACTTCCAGATGCAAGCTTATCACCACCTCAAACCTGTTTTCACTGGTGCAGCAGCAGCAAGAGTTTTTATACTCTTATCTAATGAGAAGTCCCTTTAATATATTTCATCCAGTTTTACAAACAATAGCTCTTTTGTTATGAAGACTCGCTACAGGAATACTGTTTAACTGTATAGAATAAGTACATTCCATACAGCTAGAAGTACCTCCTAAAAAATCCATACCCCTACATAGGTAATGACTACAGAGCAAGTATCAGAAAATTCAAGTAGTTACTAAACTGAGTCGCCAGAGCTTGAAATGAATGTTCAAGTACACACCATTGCTGGGGCTGGACATGCCACCTGCTCAGAAAAAGTCTCTACAGTTTGAAACCTGTGAAAGTCCAGAGCAAGCAAGCCATTTTCAAAACTGTTAAAAGTCACTTAGAAGAGCAATTTCCACAGAAATTAAGTGGGATTAAACTATCTGGTCACGATCAACCTAAAGCTATTTGATGTAGCCTTTATCATGGTTAAATCTGTCAGTTACCTCAAGCCAGAACTCCTCTGAGCCTTTGGTTACTATTCAGCAAAAATTGCTCAGCCTGAAGAGAGGAGGAAATTGTACTAAAGATTAACAGCAGGAAAAAAAAGAACAAACTTTCTTCTCCCTACCAATCTAGTTCTGAAGCTTTGGCTTCTTTCTGGATGCCTTTTTACATGATAAATAAATTGACCCAGTCAGAGGGTAGAAAAGCTGTAGTAAACAGAGAAGTTGTACAGCTTGGAAAAAGTTAGTGTATTTTTGTACTTCACAAATCCTATAACTGTATATAGAAATAACCAGTGATCCATCATGTGTTTGCCAAGTAACTGTGGCACTGGGGCACGCATGACAGCCTTCAATAGGGGCTTTACAGGACAGTACATGTTAAACAGGTAGAACTTATTTATACAGGGCCAGATGATCTCCACTCCCAGCCACACCTCAGTCCTTAATACACCTGCCCAGACCCCTCCAAGTATCCAGACAGTAACACTGGATTTATTTTTCTATCTAGACACCTCAGAGATGGGACCCCATATGTTTGTCACAATCTACAGCAGCCAGAGACAGACCCCATCCTTAGTCCTTATGAAGCAGGGCAGGCAGCCAGCCACTAAACTGGGATGTCAGCCCCAGACCACTTCTCCAATCCAGCGCTTAGACCCTGCAGTAGCCTTTCCTTAGTCCCTGCCGGTGACACCACTGCAGCCACCTTTACATCAGCAATCCTAAGCAAACCAGACCTCAGCTCTCAGTTGCTTTATGAAGTGGCAGGAGGTGTCATTTGTATTTTTCAAGCAGCATTTAAAATTAATTGGAAAGGGAGAGGGATGTAGGTCATTACCTTTATCTTTTTTCTCTCTCTACTTTTTCCAGGCCATCTGCTGAGCAACGTGTGATAATGCACTCCCACTTTGTCAAACCATCCTTTTCTTTAGACCTCATTCCTGTCAACAAGTACTGAGTCCGTAGATCAAATAAAAATATTAAGATTCCTCCTCCAGATTTCCTGAACAAAATGAGTGGGATTCATCTCACCTACCCTGTCAACATGCAGATCTGAGACAATCATCTTCAGCTCTCTTTTAAAGAAGGGAGAACTAAGTGTTTCAGGTGCATTTGATCTCTTTTAGGCATCCAAGTATGCAATCCATCTTGTCTTATGATGGAAATACCTATTTATCCTCAAAGAAAATAGCTCAGAATGAGACATTTAGACCACAGTATTCTGAAGTCACCAAAGATGAAAGTTTGCAGGGATTTATTTAAAGACCATCCCGTTCCTACCTAACTATACAGAAGCAAGACAAACCTCAAACCTCAGCAGAGATTCACTGGGCCCTCAGATCTTTAGCTTGAACTGGCTCACTAAATCTACACCATTAACTTCCAAAGAATCAGAATTTTACTTCAGCATTCATGTAATTGTGCTGTGTCCAAGAAAATACAGCAATTATAGGCTCTACCATTTTTATTGTGGCATTATTAAGAGGTCATAAACATATGTTGCTCTGCAAGTTACTCTGATGTCCTTTCTTTCACTCAAAGTAGAAAAGAGAACATTTGTTTCCCAGCAAACAAAACAGCTTCCTAATATATCTGACACCAACCAGGAGCAACCCCCCTTAAAAAAAAAAAAAAAAAGGAGCACTCAGTAGCCACTTAGCAGTAGCCAAATAACGCATAGCACAGTTCTGCTCCTGGTTTAGTACAACAGGAGAAACATATCTTCAGACCACCATGGACTTTGCACATTAAACTGAGGGATTTCCAATAACTAGCAAGTAGGTAAGATGTCAACAGAGGCTCTATTTGAAGCTGATAAAGGTGACAGTGCACCTTCTAAACCACAATATGCACCCATATTTCAAATTGCGAAGAACAAAACCAACAACAAAAAAAAAATCTACATGCATGTGCACACACAGTGCCAACACCTACAAGCACTAACCTTCTCCTCTTCAATGAACTGTTTCAGCAATTAAGTCCAGATGACCATTTGTGTACTGCAAGTTCTAGCACTTCCTCTTTCTTGGTGTCAGAGCTGACCATGGACAATGATTTTTGACTCTTAGAGCACGCCTGGGTAAACAGCTAAGCATTGCATTCTGTTTACATTAGACAAGAGCTTTGAAAAGGTTCAATTCATTCACAGCTGGAAAACGAAGCCAAGAGTCATACACTTTTTAGACACTGCTCAGGTTTGTCCTGTTTACTTCCCTGCAATCCCTTAGACTTGGCACCAAAATTAGTATTCCTACCAGTTCCTACCAAAACTGATGAAAAGAGTTCCATTAATGGCTTTCTGCCTCTTTTCTCAAATATGGATTTAGGCTCAAAACCCCAGACCCTTCCTACCCAAAGCTAAACTAGTCAGAAATTATTTTCTGCTAAGTTTTGTTTACAAGCACTTTGGGGGGGGAGTACTCAAACACACACCCCTCCAGGCAGCATCACAGAAATAAGCAGGAAATCCATCCAAGTTTCTGGATCAGTTCCCCATTTGGTTTCTTAACAACACAGCAAATGGATGGCTGGAAAGCACAGACTTCTGCCTTTGAGCAATCTGCATAGTAAAGAATAGGAAACGGGAAGCTTCAGCTCCATTTTCCGACCTGCCAGGGTACACCAAAGCTTGCTAGGCAGGTGCTCCATCCAAGACTTAAGGCTTCCAGCACACTAAAGGTGCCAGTGCTTCACCTGTAAAGAAAAAGGTGCACCTAAACTAGAGTGTCCAAACTTCTGACTCCTTCACACCTTGTGAGGCAAGACGGTAAGGAACCAATCATAGAATCATTTAGGTTGGAAAAGACCATGAAGATCATTGAGCTCAACTGTAAACCTAACACTGCCAAGTCCACCATTAAACCATGTCCTTAAGTGCCACATCTACACATCTTCAGGGGTGGTGACTCAACCACTTCCCTGAGCAGCCTGTTCCAATACTTTATAAGCCTTTTGGTGAAGAAATTTTTCCTAATATCCAATCTAAACCTCCCCTGGTGCAACTTGAAGCTATTTACTCTAATTCAAAATGTCTTAACTATCCACTCATCAGAAGTTCCATTTCCCAGGTGCGCTTGCCTAAATCCAGCACCCTCCTCTTGCTCATAGGCTGTGCATTGCTTTTAAAAAAAAAAAAGCAGAACCTAAATTTGAAGAGACCACAACAGAATTATTTCTTTCTTTGAAGAAAAGGGTGAAGTTTTTGTTCACTTTCTATGCAATATGACACTCATCTCATCCTCCCTGGTCCTCTGAAACTTAACTTTATGACTGATAACTGACGGACTCAAAAAGGCTAGAATGAGACTAAGAGATCTGACTTTTCTTTTTCTTCCACAAGTTTTACAGAAGTTTGCAGCACCTGCCTCCTGTTCCATACCTTTCCTTCTCCACCAGTGATGACCATCCCATCATTTCTGCTCCTCTGTCATAAGCCATTACCCACTACCGTGAACACCATTTCTTAATTAACCAGCAAAACCATCATCGTCATACTTTCAAACTTAAGGCTGGACTGATTTTTCCTCCTGAACAAAACTCTTCCTGTTAACATCACCAATTTTCATGCTAGCCATTTATATAATGTTATAAGTTAAATATAGTTATTTAAAGCATGGAATAGGAAATAGAATTTGTGCATTACTTGAATTTTGGCCTTCCCTCCCAGGAAAAATTTTTTTGCCCCCCCTTCACCAATATATCTGTTAACATTCTGGCCGTTTTGTTCCACAAATTAATTTTAACTCTTCCAAATGATAAACCCTCTTTATACTCCCCTGGGGTATTAGACTGTCCACACTTCTGTGGGAAAGGAAGGGAGCTTCCCCTGGTATTTATCAATCATTAAGGCACAAACCAGCCCGTTTTGTACATACAGCAGTACACCACTGACCTCTACTGGACGACTCTTTATTCAAAGCAGCCTAGACTTCAGGGTGATCATCCCTGAGGATGACCACAGACTGAGGTCAGGGCAGCCATGTCAATAGAACACACCACAGGACTTAGCTTTGCAATTGTATCGTGTGCACAGTTTGAAGAGTTTGATACGAAGAATTCACGTTTCCACATGTATGTTTGTGTTCAAACAACAGAGATCCAGCGTGTCAAATGTACTTCATCCATAGCAATGGTAGTATATTAAAGAGGGAGAGTTACACATCTGCCTTTGCCACAGTTTTGAAGAGGCACAAAGCAAAGGAAAACAGAGGAACCAGGACATCACACAAAAGCACGGTGATGCACACCATACAAGTTCTGAGATCTCCTGAAGTTATCACACACACAAGCTGTTTTCCAGTCTTGACACTCTGAGGATGTCTATACTGGCATTACACAGACCAGATACTGCAATGAGAGCAAAGATTTTTTTTTTTTTTTTTTTTAACAGGAAAATGCAGTTACAGTAATTATGTTTTTCCATGGTAAACACAGAGTTGCCAATATTGCTGAGTCTGAGCAGGGTCTGCAACTCATTACAAGTCACTTCTTACCCTTAGAAGATCAATTCCAATGCTGTCTCCACATCTAATGAGCTAAATAAGTTCACTCATTAGGTTTGTCAAGATTCTTTTGGCATCTTGGCATCAGAACTGAATACATTTATGCTGGGAAACCTTCCTGATAGGTAGCATTTTCTATGGTTCTTAATATTTTGTTTGTTTGTTTTAAGTTTAGGTTCAGGATGGAAATTCTCACCAAAACCAAAGTTGGCCTACCTAAAATAGAGACCCACAGTTCACATCCCTGCTTCTTACCATGCAGACCCAGCTTGAAACCTGGGTCTCCCACACAGTCACACATACATTGGCTGAAAGGGGCCCTGGGAAGACTCCAGTCCAGCTTGCACCTGCAGCAGTGTCGTGGTTTAACCCCAGCCAGCAACTAAGCACCACGCAGCCGCTCACTCACTTCCCCCCCCCCCCAGTGGGATGGGGGAGGAAATCAGGAAAAGAAGTAAAACTCGTGGGTTGAGATAAGAACAGTTTA
>JAVJGG010000027.1:7935666-7971298 GCA_035590195.1 Aviceda cuculoides | reverse complement strand
TGGGTTGTGCAGCGCTTCGTCCCGGCTGAGGCTCCCTTGCTAAAGTGCATGTATTTCCTATTATAGCTGAAGTAAAATGTTACCTTCTTAGGACGGTTACGGAAATAGCTAGCCAGGCAAAGAGAGAGTGCCTTAAGTGTCCTCAGTGAGGGAAGACCAGGGGGTGTGGATGCAGCTGTGTTAGGCACTGAAGTATTTGTGAAGGAAGACATTGGAACCCAAGCGGCTTTAATTCTAGTTTTTAAAAACCACTTGAATTGAAATGGCAAAATTATATAAAGAATGTTGCATATAGAGAATAGTTGTGGCTGTGTTGGTGGAGGAAGGAAGGAATATTTGAACCTAGGAGAGATATATTTCATTAGACTGACTGCTATGGTTTGGCCTAATAAAAAAAAAGAAAACTTTATAATATGAGAGAGTTATCTTAAATCGAATGTAAAGATACCATTCTAAAAGTAATACAGTTACTTGTTATGATCATTTAGTTTTAATGATAAATATCTTTTAAACAATTTTCATGACAGTGGTATAAATACCTAACAAAATACAATTCTGTGAAATGGTGCCATTTAATATTTTTTACAGGTGAACCCTAGTTTTTATGACTGATCATAGCTTATATTTAATTTCAAAGACGGCAATTAAAAACTAAAATGAAACTGGAGGTCATTTGAACTTGTAAACCTTATTACTAATTCCGTTTTACATTTTTAAAGATTTATATAAAATCACCAAGATAATATTTGGCATGTTAAATATTTCACAGGAAAATGATGCAAAATGTGCATCTGGCTCCTGAGGCTGATGAAGATGATCTTTATTCTGGCTACAATGATTATAATCCCACATTTGACACAGAGGTAAAAATATTTGCTGTTTCCCACACATGGGATTTTAGCTTCTAAGTACAAGATAAGAACGTGGTACAGTAATGCACAAGTATACTACTGCTTCGAAGTGAATTTTTCTGTATTTAGCCAAAAACATATAAAGTTTCACCAAGATCTTTTTGAATAGTTATTTTTTTGATAGTTTTCTATTCCAACAAAATACTTGTGTGCATCTCAGCAGATCTAATGCACTTTAATGGTTAGAATTTATTAAGTATAAAATCCTAGTTATTTGAAAGCCATATTCACATTCATGCACATTCAGTGTGGTGTTTCCCAGCGTGCAGCAGCAAGTTTTCTGACAAAAGAGGCTGCTTATTGGTCGATAGGTCATTGTTCTCTTACTGTGCTGCAGCTGAAGGAGATAACAGTAGAGTGGAGTCCTGCAGGCTTCAGTGCAATTGGTAGAGTATCTGGGATGACATACGGTAACCCTGCAGACCACTTTCTGGTAACTACTGCTGTAGTGGAATTGGAACAGTAGGGGGTCATTTGGTGCAAACCCACTACCCTGCTCAAAGCAGGGCCAGTGTTGCAAGACTTGGTATCTTGTGTGAAATTCCAATGCCAAATTCATGGGAGTTGCACCGTGACCCCAGAGACATGAGATATCTTAATGTATTGGCGTGATAGGCATTAACGTTAAAAATTTAGAAATATTACTAGTAGTAAGCTTTTGGACAGAAAAAAAATTTCGTGTTACGTTTTATCACTGAAGCTCTGCTTCCTCAGTGTGTTTTTGTTTTTCAGAGAATAATGAGGTTTTACATTTCCTAATCTAAAATACCCAAAAAGACAGACCAAACAACATAATCATTAATTGTTGTCAGTAAAACCTGTCATTCGGTTATCTTCAAGTCAAGTATTTTTGGAAGAAGAATTGTTTTTTTTTTACCTGTCTGCTTTCAGTAATCATAAGGTTGTGGCTTTGGGTGTTGTGGTTTTAAAAGGGTCGATATATTTATTTTATCTTTTCTAGGATTTAGAAAATGATGTAGCTTTTCAACAGGCAGCGAGAACAAGTCATGGTAGAAGACCCCCTGTGAGTACCTTTTAAAATACATTGCAATAGTGTAGACCTTCTCTGAAGCCCTAGCTCTGATTTTAGCACTGGTATTAACTTCTCTTGGGAATGTCTTAGTCTTTTTTTGTGTACTACTAACATGAAGATACAGCCTTTATTTATTTACATGAAAAATAAGAAAAGGATTAGCAGAGCACAAGGTCCATTAAGTTCTGTAGTTAAGTTAGAGCAAACAAGGAACTTTAGTTGAAAATGTGTATTCTTGTTTGATAAAATGAGATAAAACTGTCTTAAAGAGCAAAATGATATATTCTGAAAGGACTTTGTTTAATATTCTACACATAGAATTACTCGCTCTGGCATGTAATTATAAGGTTGAGATACATACTAGATAGTGGGATTTAGAAAACTGTGTTATTGTTCTGATAATTTTTTTCTCCATATTCATGTAATTTACATTAATTTTCTTACTTTCATTTAGCTGTGACTTAATCTTATATCAGTTTTCAAAACTAAATATAAAGTTGGCGCCTGCACTTTAGAAGTACATACTATATGTCTAAAGAAGAGCTGAAACTATGTTACTTATTTGCCAGAATAATCTGGTTCTACAAGGAGAATCCTTTCCATAACAATTATTTGTTTGGAGCATTATTTCTATGAATTTACTATAGAAACTATATAGAAAGAATGATAATTAATACATATGATTGTTAATTGGTGGGGGTGGGTTTTGTTGGTTTGTTTTTGTTTTTGTTTTTTTTTTACCCAGGTGACAGCCAAAATTCCTGGTACATCAGCTTCAAGACCTCTACCTACTGGAATTGGCGTATGTTTTTGTTCTGTTGTATTCTTAATGAAAATGGGATATTTACCATTTAATCCCTTGCACAAAGTGAGCTCTTTTTATCGAAGTATTTCCTTCCCTGTATTCATTAATTTTAATTAGATCACAATGCTGCACTTGGTCAAGGCATGGTTACTGATTTTTTTTTTTTCCTCTTTTTTTTCTTTCTCCCAAACCATACTGCAAATCAGCTTCCATACTGCATAAGGCAGTAGATTCCAAGCTATTAACCCGATTTTTTTTCGGAGGGAACTGCATGGGTTGTTATTTGGGCTCAGAAAGTTTTCTGAAAGTTAAGGTGAAATTCAGTCTTGAAAAATACAGGCTTTCAAATCACCTCTAGATTAGAGAAAGTTGGTTATATTCTTTGGTATACTTAACCCATTGTAACTCTTAAATAACTAACACTTTAACCTGGTTTTCTGTGGAAACGGAAGTTATGCACTAGTGATACATACACTGTCCCCTCATCCCAATAAATTTTCAACCTGTTAGCCTGTCTCAGTCAAATTTGAAATGACAGTGCTCTTAAATATAAAGTTCCTGTAAGTTTTATGACAAATAAAGAAGGGAGATCACATTCCTTTAGATCTCTTATGCAAGTTAGCTGGGTAGCAATTTCAAGAACACCTAAATTCTATTGTGAGACATTGAAATACATCATTTACTCTGAACCTTCTGTTACCTTCTCTGCATATATTCCTTTTGAGACTGCTTTTTATTAGCAGTTGTATTTGCAGATGTTTAGTGTAGTACCACACTGTGACAGGAAAAGCTGTCATGTTAAAGGAGTGCACAAAAAGGCATTTCCTAAGGATAATAAAGACTGAAATGTTTATCTGCATTAGTAGAGCTAGAAACCTCCAAAGCTTTGCCCAGTCCACAGTACTACCTGTTTCACTCTGCAGATTTGCTGCTTCTGCACTACAATCCCTGTTAATGTAGATTCAGCCTTAGCAGAAAAAATGAAAAACAGTCACAATGCATGGTGGATAGTGGGTAAAATAGTAAAACATAGGCCTCTGACTGGGAATTAGGGGAATACTTTTTCATGGCCTGAAACCCTCTATTTTTGTCTGTTTGTATTGTATATCTGTAGCAACCTTTAGCACTTACTATTAAATATTTCACATTTATTTCTTTACATTTTTAACACTACTACAGAAGGACAGCATGCAGCCTGTCAACTAATGGAAAAGATATCCATTGACAGTTTCAAAGTATATCTGTATTTATTGTAAAATAAATCTTCACTAATGTATGCCTTAAAATCTGTCCCTATATTTATCTCTGATCAGCTGTACTTGGAATTTTCCTGAAGTAGCTTGTGTAAATTAAAGGTAGTAATTTCATAATGGAAAGTACTACCACCTCAGATAAATTTCTATGTAATGTTTTTTTAAAAGGTCTGACAGAAATATCCAAATACATAAAAAACAATATTGTGAATTTGTGCTGAAATGTTCAACATTAAGTCTGCCAGGCACTGGAAGTATATTGCATAGAAATAACACAAATGGGAATTTTGCTATGAACTTATGTGAGAGATCAACTATTAAAGCTCAGTGTTGAGAAGACTGTGCATAGCTTATACAGGTTTCTAATGCTTTGTGAGTGCTAGTTTCAAACAATTTACTTATGTTTGTAGTCAAAGGCAACTTTAACTTCATCTATGGGAAGACCAATGACAGGAGCTATACAGGTAAAAGTTTCAATATTTACACTTTGTATTGATTTAGAACGCTGAAGTTTTCTGATAAGTGTTTGGGTTTGATTCAAATATTTAACAGTTCATTGAAATAATACAAATTATTACACTATTTTAATTTGTCCTTTTTTGAAAATACTACTGTCAGAAAGCATGAGGGTTGTGATGGTTATTTTGTTTGAGCACAGGGTTGGAAGCAGTACCAGTGTAGTGCTTTTTAACACTTACTGACATGCAATGAATAATTTTTCATTGAAATAGGAGAGAGTTAAGTTCTGGTTTTCATGTTTTTCTTATGTACTTATACTCTAATAAGAATCTGCTTCAATTTACCAATGACTTTCCCATCACTGCCCTTAAGTATATTGGCTTAATGTTCAATATATCTATAGCCATTATATTCTTTTGTGTCAGCCCAGGTGAGAAACAGGAATTATCAGGAAGCATCAAGAGTAGGGCTGCTCCCTAAGGGAAGGCAAGCCAGGAACCTAGAGGGAAATCGCATGGCCAGCAGTGCAGGGGCCTCACCAGCCAGGAGCCAGTCCCACAATACCTGAGCAAGGCAACTAGGATCCACCCAGAAATGGTGGCCATGTCCAACCAAAAGTCCAGAATGTAAGTCAATATCATGGTGATGAGGCAGGTCCAAGGTGAAGCCAAAACGTCGATGCATAGCCAGGGCTAGGACCAATAATCACTGGCCAGGTCTATAGTGACAAGGCAAGGCTAAGATCAATCCAGGAGGTCAGTCCGCAGGTTGAAATCTGGGTCAAGGGAACCTGTGGCTAGGCATAGCTGTGGCTGATTTGGAAACCAGTAGTCCTCCAACAAAGCTCAGGCAGGGGCTGAGGGACCAGGGTTGAGCTTAAATAAAGCTCCTGGACCCATGGGTACTGTGTATGGCTGGAGGCCTCAGGTGAGTCTGGTCAGGGCCATTAAGGTTTATTAGTGCAGACAGTGTTCTGAGGGAAAGTTTAGTAAGCTGGCATGGGGTGGGGTTAGATGTTCTTGTGTTGGGAGTCATTATCTGGTAATAAGTTAAAAATACAAAAAAAATGTAGTTTGTGCCTCTCTTGGTTTAGATAAAGTTTAGATAAAACATTCTGATCCATAATCTCATAGGATTCTCTTTATTGTCAATAAAAATTTAAAAAGCAACTGAGTTCTGAAACAGTGTGATAGTAAGCTAGAGTACATTACAGATCTGAAGACCAACAATTTTTAAGAGTTTTCTAAAAATAAAAGATGTTTGAAATGAAGTATTCTTAATATATATAAAATTTACACAAAGTAGAATGTGTTCCTTTGTGTCAGTTACAGTTTCCCAGGAGTGTTTGCTCCTCTACTTTGTAGACAGTTATAGAATCATAGAATACCAGGTTGGAAGGGACATCAAGGATCATCTGGTCCAACCTTTCTTGGCAAAAGCACAATCTAGACAAGATGGCACAGCACCCTGTCCAGCTGAATCTTAAAAGTGTCCAATGTTGGGGAATCCACTGCTTCCCTGGGGAGATTATTCCAATGGGTGATTGTTCTCATTGTGAAAAATTTTCCTCCTGTGTCCAGTCGGAATGTCCCCAGGAGTAACTGGTACCCACTACCCCTCGTCTTTTCCATGTGACTACTTGTAGAAAGAGAGTCTCCATCTTCTCTGTAGCCACCCTTTAAATACTGGAACATGGTGATAAGGTTTCCCCTAAGCCTTCTTTTCTCAAGGCTGAACAATCCCATATTATATGATGTGTAATATTTGAGAAATAAAAACATTTTAGAAAATATTCAGTTTACTGAGGTGGTAACAACTGATTTTTGTATTTAAAGATTTTGTCATATGTAACTGATGTCCATACTGTCCACAATCTATTTTTTAGGAAGATTATTTTAATATGTCTTCCTTTTTATTTAAGGATGGGGTTGCTCGACCAATGACAGCAGTGCATGCTGCAGGTTACACTAAGGCAGCTATGAGAGGTATGATTTGTAGTAATCATCAGCTGCCAGAGGGAGATGTTATTTTACAATTTTCAGTACTCTGTTAATTTTGCAGGTTCTTCATTTGATCCTCTTGGCCAAGCAAGAGGTCCTGCTCCACCTCTGGAAATGAAAAATTCAGACAGGTTTGTTTAGTTTTGCATTAAATTATTTCATTATTGACAGCAACAAAAAACCAACCATGGGTAGAGTTTAAAAACATCCAGGGCAGTTACAAAACCTCGAGGGGCCAAACTCTTAACTTTGTGGAATAATGCCACATACGTTTATGCCTGTGGTTAGCTAACTTACCAGAGCAGTTGCACTGACTTTCAGGAACGTCTGATTTCAGTGATTTCTGGTTCCAACTGTAGCTCAGCAGCCTGGATGTAGTTGTTGCCACACAAACACTGTGATATTTATATAGAATTGTGGAGGATTATGGAAGAGTGTGTGACAAGCAAGGAGCACAATGATTCATGCAGCTCTCTGGGAAGAACTTGGGGGATTTTGCTGCTGATCTTCCCTGTTCACTCTGACCTTAGCACCTGAGGTAAAACTGAGGTTGTGAAAGTTTTGCAGGCTGGTGTGAATGTTGGGGAGTTCACTGAGAACAAGTCATTGAGCTTTTTGATACAAAAGTTGTATTGCTCAGATATAGCTATATAGGAATAAGGAATCCTACTGAAATGTTTGGTTATTTAACTGAGGAAAAAATCTAGGTAAATAACAGCTGTTTAATAAAATCTGCATTTGCAAGCTATACTTTAAAGTTATCTATGCAAACAAAGGTTCGATTAATTGCTTTTAATACAATATTTCATTTCACTAGGTGTTTGATTTGGAAGTTTTACTAGTCCATCTGTTTGTTCTGTCGTTACTTCTTAACAAATTGGGTCTGTGAAATTTGCATGTCTGTCTTGTTCTCATAGGAGGATTTATGTTTACTTAGGTCTCCATTCTCAAATTGAAAGTGTGAATGTAGTATCTCTGGAGGATCTTCTCTGGCCATAGTTTCACATTACATTTTCTTTGGGAGAACCAGTTAGTTGTGACACATGATACATCACTGTGTTGTTTTATTGAGACTATCCTGTGTAAAAGCTTAATGTTTGCAGTTACATTGCTAGTATTAATCCTTTTATCGTTATTTTAATTTTAGTTCAGAAGAGAAGATTAGGCAGTTGGAAAAAAAAGTGAATGAACTGGTTGAAGAAAGCTGCATTGCTAACAGTTGTGGAGACTTGAAATTGGTAATTTTTCTGGATTTCACTTCACTTCTGCTATTATGTGAAGAACAATTTGTTTCAAACTGGCTTGGGTTCAAACACTTCAAATTATTAAAATCATCTTAATTCTAACTTTGCTGTGACTATTCTAATCCAGTGATACCTTGTATTGCCAAAAAAAAGGTAGAAGCTGTATTTCTTGTGTATGTATTTGTTAAGATTTCAGTGTTACAAAACCTCCCTTCTTATCTAGATTGTACCAGACTATTCTGAGGGTCCTCTAGGATGTTATGTTAGTTTCTGACAAGTCCAGCAGAATATCCATTTTCCTGCAGAAGTCATCAAAGTTGCCAACTCATTATCTATAACACAGCCAGGTTAGATTTGCCTTCTATCATAAGGACTAAGAACCAAGCTATATCGTGAGAAGTACTTCCTTCGCCACTAGCTGCCAAATAGCTACCTTGAGTGCTAGCCATTACTTTTTTAGTCATTGCGCCCTTGCAGAGGCATACAGGACTGCCAATGGCATTTGTAGACCTGTAGCATTACTCGTACGAAGGGTCTTGACACCTATCTGCAGAAGATTATCGTTGGATAAAATAATAATTTTGGGGTTACTCAAATTATGAATGTCGTGTGAAATGCCACTAGTGGCTAGATAAAAAAGGGAAGCAATTTACCAGCATCCAGAATCAATCAAGGTGTTACATACAGCATACATTTGCGTAGCATGCGTGTTTACTTACTGCCTTCACTGTCTTCCTTCCAACGTGTTCCTGCACTTGTATTCTGCAACTAGGGAAACATGCAAAGCCTAAACAATCTTTTTTATTTAAAAAGTTTTATGTGCGCTTTCTATGATTAATACAAGTAGAATACTCTTCTAGGGTCACCATAATTCTTCCAGGTAGAATAATTTTCTAGGGTCACCATAATCTAGTGATTATGGCACATGAGCGTGTGTGACTACTTCTCTAAAATTACACAGCAAAGCAGACTTGGACAACTGTATGTCTCCTTATTGCTAATTAACACCTTTCTGTGGGTTATATTACTACTTTTCAGCCATTGGGTACAGTCTATGCATTTAAAGAAAATGGACATGAGTATATTCTTTTCATACTTGTTTTGAGTGTATTTTTGCTGTCTTGGGTTAGTAAGGTTCAAGGCGTTGCTAAATTCTAGTTTTTTATTTAAGGCTCTGGAAAAAGCAAAAGAGGCTGGAAGAAAGGAAAGAGTATTGGTGAGACAACGTGAACAAATTGCTACTGCAGAAAACATCAACTTAGACCTCACTTACTCAGTAAGTGCTTAGAAATCTTCAATGAATGCAAGGTGTTGGTAAAAAGCCTCCTAAAGAGACATTTCAGTGATTGCCGAGTGTGTGTGTTGTAATGCTCCTAGCAGTGTACCGAATCAGATACGGTCTACGTTTGCAGGTGGGGAAGGTTTATGAAGATAAAGTGCAAGTTAAGTGCTTTAAAGTTAAGTTGAAACTTAACATTGGATTGCAAAGATCCATGTATATCATTGAGTCTATTCCCTTGCAGTAGTCCTAAATCGTGAATCTTAAAGCAGGTATCTAGATTTACATTCTGGTTTTCAAATTAATAGTAGACTTTTTTTTTTAAAAAAGGATACAACATACATAAAAATACTTAAGGGGAATTTAAAGTTGTACTCCAGGTAGTGCTGTAGAGAAAATTATTAACAACGAATACACTGAATTAGGCAGACCTAGTAATTTCTTTTATGAAGTCCAGAGTAAGTTCAGAGTAAAGCTGCGGAAAAAATGTGGAAGTATTTTACCTGACACCAACTTAACTTCTCTTTTGAAACAGCAGTTTGGAAAAATTCTCTCGTTATAAATTGAGTAGTGACCACAGGTAGTAGGACCGTTTTCCATATTTTGGAAGTCATAAATTACAGACAGTTTCTGAGAATTATCTTGAATGAGTGTTTCTTAATAACCTTGTGATATAACATTGTGTTTATTTAGGTCTAAGGTCCACTTAGCATGACTTTTTAATGGTAGCTACTTAAGTACAAAAATAAAAAAAAATATGTAGAATAAGTAGATTTGAAATTTGTTTTCTCTGTGTCAATGTAAAAGAACAAAGGAGCACTAAAGATGGGAAGCTTAGAACTGGTAAAAACAATACTTCCAAGGTAAAATTATATTTTAAATTATCTATTATAATAGTTTATTACTGTTGAAAGACAATGTATTTTCTTGTACCTATAATTCCATTTGTCTATAGGTTCTTTTCAATCTGGCTGGTCAGTATGCTGCTAATGAAATGTATGCTGAAGCACTGAATACTTACCAAGTTATAGTGAAGAATAAGATGTTCAGCAATGGAGGTAGGGTACACTCCAGAGTGGATTAAAATTGGTAGTCAAACATTCAAAATGAGGATGTCATCTGCATGGTGTTGACTCAGATCTCAGCCTTCCTGTCTGCCAGTCAGTGTGGATGACGGATATTCATAATCCCTAACTTGGTATAACTTAATGTGGTTTGGCTCTCCAACTCATGAAGTCTTTTCTTTCCATAGGCTAAGCTAAACATGAAGCCAAATACATATTTTTCTCATGCCGCACACACTATATTGTCTGCTCTAATACTAGTTTTTTCTCTTTTGACTCTGCTTTCCCCTTCTGAAAGCTTTTTTTAGTATTTCGCACATCTTTGAGACTCCTACAGGCACTTTTGTCAGAGCTGCTTATTTGCAGCTGTCTTCCTGGAGCTTTATTCCATAAATAATCTGTACCTCATCCCTCAATTCACAATCAAAATCAGAATACATCTTCCATGATAGTTCTTTTCTAGGTTTCATTACCACTTCATCTCCTTCTGGGTGAAAATTTACAGAATGCTGTTCTGTGCAATTCTTCTTTAAAGGGACACTGGTACCCTATAACGATGACATTCATTAGGAAGTTTTTCTACTCTGTCACTTTGAAACAATTAAAAAATGCTGTGACTATGCTTTAAAAGGCTGTAACTCATTGACTTCTTTTGATAGGTAGACTGAAGGTGAATATGGGAAACATATATTTAAAACAACGGAACTATTCCAAAGCTATCAAATTCTATCGTATGGCTCTAGACCAGATTCCTAGCGTCCACAAAGAGATGAGGTGAGTTTCTACTAGTAGCCATGGTTCTGAAATGCAAGTTTTGGATACAGTATGATTTGATAGTTAAAAATATAACCTAATCCTCATTTCTTTATTTAGGATTAAAATAATGCAGAATATTGGAGTTGCATTTATTAAAACTGGCCAATATGTTGATGCCATTTCTTCATTTGAACATATAATGAGCATGTCCCCAAACCTCAAGGCAGGCTTCAACTTGATCTTATGTTATTTTGCTATTGGAAATGCTGAGCAAATGAAAAAAGCCTTCCAAAAACTGATTGCAGTTCCCTTGGAAGTGGATTATGATGACAAATACATTTCACCAAATGTAAGTTTGAACAAAATAAACTGTGTATGTTTGAACAAATTTAACTGTGTCTTTATATGGTAAATCAGGAGAAAGGGGGAGAAACATTAATGCTTGGACTGTACTGAATATGTAAATTGATGTGTATTTATGTATCTAAAATAACTCTTTTTTTACCAGCATGAACTTAGTGTGGCAGTACTGCTCGGAAGTGTAAAATAACATTGAGAATGTTTCAAATCCTTTTTTTCTCAAAAGATATGATGTAAATAAAATCCACACCATACGATTGTCTTCATAACGATTTTGTTGAAATTCATCTGGGCTGACTTACATAGCTTTTTGTTTGTAAAGACTTACTGCTTTACCTCCTTTATTTATATAAAATTTTAATGAAATATTTAGAGGCTAAAATAAAGGGAGCAAGGCAATGAGTGAGTTAATGCAAGTTATCTCAAATGAGTGCTAACTTGTAATACTGTAGTGCTATTTTACAGAAGAAAATTTTAGTAAAGTTTATAGAAGTTTATTTTAGTTTATTAGACTTTGTTGGAAACTGGACTTCCTTTGTACCATGAAACTAGCAGCTCATGATGTTAAAGACAAGAAAAAGTAATTAATAGGTTTAGAGTCCCTCTTAGAAAGATCAAAGCAAGCCCTTTATATTCGCTTAGCAATCTTTTTTTTCAGTGATGCAAAGCTTCCATTTTCAGTCCTAAAGATCAAAGATATAATTAGTCTTCAAACTTTGCAGCTTAAGAGTAGCTGTTGCTTCCTATTGTCCTAGCGTAAGCAAATAAAATTTAATATATGAACCATATATATATTTATTGATACGTATGTATTTAATTTATTGTATATCTTTTTATATATAATTGATATATATATAATTTCTCATATGAGAAATTATGTAACAGTAAGGGTCATTAAACACTTGAATTAATTGAAGAATATGTAAGATCATTCATTGGAAGAAAAGCTTTAGGCTGTAGAAGTTCTTTCTAAGGATAGGCAAGCTATAGTTTCAACAGACATTCCGAGTTCTGTATTTTGTAATGAAGAGGTCAGAGAAAAGATCCCAAAATTTACTTCTGGTCTTTATTTTGTATAAATCTATGATCTATCCCCAATAAATGAGGAAGGGGTGGCTACCCAGCATACCTGCATTAGTTCTTTTAGAACTAACAGAGATGTGTGATACAAACCACAAGATGATCATGTGAGTTACTGTATTGAGAAGGCAGCACAAGTCCTGATCTGCTGAATACCACTGCAGTTCAGCAAATGCTTAAGCATGCTCTTATTTTTAAGCATGTGAGTATTCTCACTGTGATTTGCAGCCTTCCCAGTCTGTGACATTAACTACACCTATTAACAACCCTAATGTGAGCTATGACCACATACATGAGCAGAAACACTGGATTAAAGTAGTTGTAATGCCAAATTTCAGATTTTGTGGATAGAAAATTACTTTAAACTGAAGCTAGCATTTTGAAATGTCAAAAGTAAATAACTGACATTATAGACTATGTAATTTACATGAATTTATGTTTACAGTCATACTGTCTTTAAAATAATTAAAATACATGTATACTGGCATAATTTGCAGTTGTTTTGTCCCCCTCCAGGATGATCCACATACAAATCTACTGATTGAAGCCATTAAAAATGACAGCTTAAGACAAATAGAACGTGAGAGGTAACGGTGGAGTCTGTTCTTTCTTGACTGTGTGCCATGGATTTTAGCTCCTGAAAGTATTACCAGTCTTCTCATGTGTCCACAGCTCTTTTTATAGAAGTGCCCTCATAATTCTTAGGAAAGAACTCACTTGGATGAACCGATTGGACCACCCAGTTTAGTGTACTGCACTAAAATAGAATATCTACCCCAAATGCTATAGGTTACACTGCTTAAAATTTGCAGCATTGGGTTTTTTTAAAAACACAACTATGGTGTGCAGTGAAAGGAAAACAGAAAAAACTGAGAGCTTTATCAAGGTACAGGGCAGTAGCGGTAGCAGGGGACTGGTTAGATTGACTTTGGAGGTTGTTTTGAGTGCAGGAAAAAGCAAGAACAAGATTTGGTTATTTTTTGTATACATGTTTTTGAAATGGTGACGTGTTTGTGTGTTGGTTTTTGTGTTGGTTTGGTTTTTTTTTTTTTCCTTAGGAAATCCATGGCAGAGGAATACATTATGACAGCTGCTAAACTCATTGCACCAGTAATTGAGACATCTTTTGCAGTGGGCTATGACTGGTAAGAGTCAAGCAGAGCTTCTTTTTGTCTAAATTATATGCCAGTCTCTCATATCAGTTAGGAAATCAGATTCACAAACATAAACAGCCTGGGAAACAGTTTGTGGCAATCTCAAACGCAGCATCCAGGCTATTTTCAGTTTGCCTCTGTAATGCTCTGGAGAAAAACAAAACAAAGAATTAGAGTCTGTTCTGTATTAAAAACTAATTTCATTGTATCATTGAAACTCAACTGTTAATTATACATTTTGAACTGTTCTGTATTAGCACAATAAGAGCTTCTTAAAATTCAATTGAATTTGAAAATTCAAGAACTTTCTGAAAGTCTTGATAGACAAATGCTATACAGAAGGCAATGATCATTGCTCTTTACTGTAAGTTTGAAGATAGCATAATGAAGACTTGGAGTGCCTAAGAAGTTTTCATTACTCCACAGAATCATTATATGAAACACTGGAATCTAATTATTATTAGAAGGTTTATTTGCATTTCATTTATAAACTTGATGTTTATAAGTGTGAACTTAATCTACTGTTTCGTAAACATTTATACAAGTTTATACAGTGATAGGCTGCTGATGCAGTTTACAATTTTGACATTCGTATCCACTTTATTTTTCAATTTACAGCTTAGTTTTTGCTTTCTGTGGTATTTTCTACAGCAGAATACTTTTCACTTTAAACCAAAATAAAATAAACACACTTCCTGTAAGGACAGTATAAAAGTGATTAGTATAACTTTTCAAGATGTATTTTTAACTAGTTTTTAGTTTTCTATTATAAGGATGTACTTTGATATTTTTAGTATTTTTAATAACCTTATTGGAAAATAACATATACGCAGAGGAATATTGGGTATCTGCAGCCACAACATTACTAACAGATATATTCAGTGTTTAGGAAGTGAAGGAAGTTTGATGGGAAAACAGAATTTTCCTTTACCTGTTTTTTTTGTTGTTGTTGTTTGTTTTGGCCAGTTAGGAGTATTTTCAAGTTTTGCAGGTCCTATAATTATAATTTACTAATAAAGCTGTTTATATTAACATGAAATAATCTCTCACACAGACGTGTTTAGGCTGCTAGAGTCCACAAGGTGGTGTTTGATGGTTTAATAATCATTATAGTCTTGTAATTTCCCTACTTTTGCCATTCTGATTTATCAGAACTTAAACAGTATGTCTTGTGAAAATTGGCTTGCTGCTTTATAAGTTGCTAACACGAGTAAGTCAGATTTGTTTGCTTTGTGTCTTGTTTTTTGTTCAAGAAAACTGGAAAAGGTTGGCGGATATTCAGTTTCCTTAGGTTGGCGGATATTCAGTTTCCTTAGTGCTTTCCGCAAAGTACGTGTCATGAAGTAGAACACTCTTTCTTATCTGTTCTGGCTAATTAAAAAACTTCTGTTGACATGTGTGAGATTGTTTTATGTATATCAGAACAGATTTACTCTATTCTTCTAGGCCGAGTTATTCAAGCCTAGTGAAGAAGTTTAACTAGCAGTTTGAGCTTGGTTTTCCAAATGCTACACTTTGTTATGAGTCCTCTGAGTATTAAATGTACTCTTAATCAGTTTAATTTTATTTACAGAAATAAAGTGGGGACAAATAATCTTTGGATTCATAACTTTTTACTTAAAATGTGACAATCTTGGGACTATTCTGTCATGTTCCATAAGGAGCAGTTAAATAGTTAGATCTCATTGCATTTTATAGTTAAAAGATGTTAACAGTAACAGTTGAAAACTGTTTTTTGACCTTTCTTTCATTACAGATGTCTTTGCAGAAATTGCTGGGTTTTTCAATATAATTCTTCTTCAAAACATCAAAAGGCATTTGTATACTTTGTATAGAGACCGTCCATGTGCCAACCCAATTATAGCAGCAGGCAGTTTGTTAAATTAAACTTTTGTTGGCAAATTAGCCAACTATTAGAAGAAAAGAAAGAGGATTTCCACCACTTAAAAAAAAGAAAAAAAAAAGTGGAAGGGATTAAAGAAGCATCCCAGAAAATTGTTCATTTAGTGCACTTAACCCCAAACAGTTTGAGAGAACAGTATATTCATACAGTAAATAAAGGTCTTGCTTCAAATTATTAGGCAATTTTAAAGTACACCACATCAAACCCTGGAAGATGGTGTCTGTGAATGAACATCTGAACTGTCTGGTGTGTTCTCTTATGCCCTCATTTTGCAGAAGACCTTAAGCCAAAAGTAACTGGGGGATGATCAGAAAGAGGTTTATTATTATGACTTTATTATTTTTACATAGGTCAGGAACACAGTTTGCAGTCTCTGGCTTTGTTCATTAAGCTGGTTTATGGGTTTGGTAGTATATGGAACAGGAGATGAGGTTTGAAAAAATCAACTGATAGAATATTTCCAAAGAAAATGGTTTGAAAATTTATCTTAGTCAATATCTGACATCAAGTGTCACTCAGTGATGGAAAATAACATGATATTTAGGCAGCTGACAAAATAAAATTAGAGCAGAGATAGTATTATTCAGGTAGGTTATGGGAATAAAATGTTTTTTCAAATATTTTTAATCAAAGTGCTCTTTCCCTCTGTGAAGAAAGAATAATTTTGGAAAACGAATTGGCTGCAAAATTATATAACTTAAAGTGGCATTTGCACAGATGGATTTGGTTATCTTTATGGCTTGCTTTCTGTTGCAGGTGTGTTGAAGTAGTAAAAGCTTCCCATTATGTAGAGTTAGCCAATGACCTGGAAATAAATAAAGCCACTACTTACTTGAGGCAGCAGGATTTTAACCAGGTAGAGTAACTTTTCACATTGCTACTTTTTAATACTATATTGGCAAAGATAACTTTCTCAGCCACAGCATACTTTTCAGCAAGGGAAAGAATGATTTATAGAAACATAATAATTATATTGATATTGCTCAGTAAAATAGCTTTATAATAACACTGTTAAGAGATGAGTTTTGTCTAAATGAAATTTCTGCCACAGAAGTTACAGTGAATGCAGTTCACTTCAAAATAGACACCTAAATTTAGTTATCCTCATCCTATGGGTGTTCAAGCTGTCATTATGGTTAATGGAACCGTAGTCAGTACAGTCAGTAGAGTCTAGAAAGCATGTTGCTAATCAGCGTGGAGGTGTTTTCATTAGTATGAGTTGAATCTTTCTCTCAGTTAGGTTAACTATAGTACCAAAATAAATGCAGATCCACTTCATATGTATCATTGTGTTTTATGTTATGGCATTCTCACTGTTCCTTATGTACTAGAGCATTCCCTAAAATACTATAATCTGACCTTGAACTTTAGTCAGCCTTCCATTGAAATACAAACTGGAATTAAATTAAGCATCTGCTCAGGAGCTTGGAGGTTTCTGCATCTCTTATAAAAGATTGCCCCTCTGGAGGGCACAGAGGGCTAGGATGAATCACCATTACTGCAAAGGTGATATAGCAGTTTAAGCCATGGTGTATATTAGCAAATGAGGAAGGTCATAGAAAAGATACAGTATTGGTACTTCCAAGTAAAAGTATAGCTCATTGCTCAAAATTCATTAACTGGCAGAAGTTCAGAAGACAGATCTACCAAAATCTTTGTGATTTTACAGCTATCATGCATATTATTACATGTTCCCTTTTCATTGTTATGTTATATTTTTAAATATACATGTGAGGTAACTTTTGGCTATGTTGAAATTATTTACGTATGTTTATGTATGTAAGATCTCTTTCTGCAACTGGCCGTCTGGTCACTAGCTAGACAAATTTCTGCCAATGAATTTTATGCTGAACTACCTTCATGTTAAAAATCATCACCAATCTCTTGCTAATAAGTACAGCAGGCTGTTAACTGTAGCTTTCCTTTTAATGCACATAAGTTGCCAATGTGGATGTATAAATTAGTACCACAAATTAACCATGTTTAAGTTTTTGGTATTACCTAAGTGAATGTGCAGCTTTCTTACAATGTTTTATTTTGAGAAATGCATTTTTTGCTCTTACTCAAATTTTTATAGGTTGTGGGACAATTTGTAATGCCCCATTTTCATCAAAATTGACAAGTGATATTTTCTTTGCCTGTGAAAAAAGGCTTGGTTTGAAACATGAACAGTTGAAAAACAGGTTCATCTGAACAAAAAGTTCAGATATCTGACAGGATTTGCTCAATTTCCTTGTAACATGCACTCTTTGGTATATTCAGTCATAGGAATGCTGAATAAATAAGAAGGAATATAGGAAAAACCCCTTGGTTTGCACGAGTGGCAAGAAGTATGAGAGATCATATACAGCAAAATTGCAGCTGAAGCTGAATACCTTTGTCATCTTCTAAGGTCCTTCACCTTCCTGTAGCTTGAAAAGATGCACACAGGGCCATGTGCTTAACTTTAGCCTGCTTTTTCTTCTCATATTTAAGCTCTTCTGGTTTCCTGAGTAGCTCTTGCTCCTCCTGTCCATCCTGTCCTCTTCTCCTTCCCTGTAGATACAGCAAGAGAGTTATCCTTTATTATACTGCATGTCTGACTGACAGCTTTTCTGAGATCAGGAAGCAGTTTGAGAGTTTGGAAAATTTTGGGCAGATCTAGTAGCTTTATTGATGATAGCTTTTGAAGGGTGAGAGTGTTACAGGTAGGTAAACAGTCATATGATCTCAAGAATTTACTATTTTGGTGGTAATTTTTTGCAATTTCCAGTTAGCATCCAATATATGTTAAAAAAAAAAATCAATCATTGGAGGTAAAATGAGATACAGAGATTGTTGGTGTTTTTTCTGTGGAGCACTCCAGTGGAGGGCGAGGGAAGGGTGTTGGAAGTTAAGAGTAAGTGGAGAAGATGCTCTTTTTATTTTGATTATGTGATAGAAGACCTTTAACCTGCACTGGAACTACTTAATAGTAGAGTTGGACTGCAGAATGATGACTGCAGAGTCTTTTTTTAATTCTAATAAAACTGCAGCTGCCACTTAGATTCATCCTGTCTGTCTGTTGTTCATATACTTACTAACTCACCACCTGCTCAACACACCTTTGGCTGAAGAACAAGAATGGAAACTTTTTGAAATACTCAGTTTCAAGGCTGAAAGTTGTATTGTGTTTCAAAAAAAAGAACTAAAATAGATTTCTGCTGTAACTATAATGGGCTTTAAGTATGTGCTCATCATAATGAATATGTTATTTTAAAACAGTCCTAGCAAAAAAAAAAAAAAAAAAAAATCAGGGTGGAAATTAACCATAATATATCTAGATTGTATTTTATTAGTAAGGGGGTTTGTGTATTTTGAATGTTTTCTTAATTTCAAAGGAAAACTTTGAAAATGAATTTAAAAACAAAACTCTGCAGGTTAGCCGTGCAACTCCTTAACATCTCTGGCAAACCCTGCTTGGTTCAGGCAAGTTGCTTTGAAGTTTAAATTCTGTAAGCAAATAATTTAGGTACATTGGAAACATGTCACAAAGAATAATTTGGACAATCTGTGTTTTGATTGTTGAATCTAAGTAATCATTATTGTTGGGATTAAAAAGTTAGAAGTTATTTAGAAGTATATGAGTTTAGCTGATGGTACAATGAGAACGTTTCTACTTTGCAAGGGCAAAAGGAGTATTGCTATGGATTTTCATCCTAGGCCTCAAAATTGCTGAAATGGTTCAAGAGACCTGCAATATAATGTACCAGTAAGTGAACAGAGTTCAGAGTCATATGAACTTTCCATTATACGTGAAAAAGATCACTCTAATCTTTATCATCAGAGGTGCCATTTAGCACTAAAAGCAGAGGTAGACAGATAACCTACAATGGGAAATGGCTTTTCAGAAAGTGACTTTGAACTATATAGGTGTAAGTTCTCTAAAAATTAATTCCATGAAGAAGCAAGTCTTTTCTTAAGAGTAGAGTACCTCAGATATAGTAGTATTACATCTGTAAATATTTGGGACCATTCCCATTTTGGAGGAAGTCACAAATTTAAATAGTAGTTTTAAAATTATCATAGTTGAAGCCTTACATTTCAGAGATCACAAAATCTAGAGCTGAACTTTTGAAATGCTTTTCTTGATAGAAATTGGTGTATTTCCATAGAGAATTTTCTGTTATTAGGAGAATATTACGATCTTTAGTAGTTCATAGTTCTTGGGTGGAATGTAGTTGACTAAATCAGTGAACTGCATCTAGCTATAGATACTTTGTCACTTTACATATCATTAGTACAGTCATGGTCTTTGTGTAAAGTAACTGTAAAAACAGTATGTATGACAGTCAGTTAAAACTTGTTTTCTTTGTTTTGGCATTCCACATACTGTACCATGCATTCACTTTGATATGTAAACAGCAGCTTATAGGTTTCATGTAAAGGATGCAAGAAACTTTTTAATTCCTAATGTTGATGGCTAAATTGAGGTTGCAACATCTGTGTTGTGATAGATGACAGAACTGGGCTCACTGATATTCTAACAGTTTGTGTAGTTAATATAAATATTTAGTGTAAAGAAGCCAGATTTTCTTAATAATTTAGTCTGCAGTTACAAATCTTATAGTCAATGAAAAAAAAAAGCTGCTTTTTATTTCAAAGTTTCTTTGATAGTTCATTAGCTATAAATCTGTTTATTTTTTGTCCGTAAACTTGTTTATTTTGAAGTTTATGAAGTTTAGTTTAGATGTTAAAGTTTGAAAAAAATAAAATCTTCTGGCCTCAGTCTTCATGTTTGAGTACTTCCTAAACTTAGGTGTTATCGGCTTATTACACAAAACAACTGCAAGTTGAAATCTAATCCTATGCTGTCTTGCATATTTTTTATATAGTGTGTGCTTTTAGCTTTTTAATAAGAGTTTTAATTTTAATCTTTGTGTTCACTTAAAGAACTGGAAAAATAGGTATGAGGATTTTAATTAGTTGACTAGATTAAAAGCAAATAATATGAACTTGTGTTTTGTATGTATAGAATTGCCAGATACCTGCATGCTTCGAGGTAGCCATATTTAAATTTTGAAGAAGTAATAAATAGCCAATACTATTGAAATTTTGTGACCAAGATTAATATTATATATAATGTAGATATACTTCTATGCGTACATGCTTACAAGCATGTGTTACAAGCTCTAGTAATTACCATGTATGTGAGTATGAGTTGATAATTTTAGCCGTTTGTTACCGTGAAGTTTTATCAATGCTTTCTGAAAGAATTTTGGTTAAGTTTGCTTCAGTGGGAAGTAAGTTGTTTCCAAATTACTTCTAGGCACTGGAGACTTTAAAAATGTTTGAAAAAAAGGATAGCAGAGTAAAGAGTGCAGCTGCAACAAACCTTTCATTCTTTTATTATTTGGTAAGTGTTTGCTTTGACAAAACCAGTTACGAACTGCAGTTTATGTAGCAACTTCTGTATCTTTGTAACAATTTTTATGTCTGTCTAAATAATCTCTGTAAACAACAAAAATGCATGTTAGAGGAGTTATTCTGGAACACCCATTCTTGGCTGTAGTTGAAGTTTGGAGCATGTCCTTTGTATCCTGTTGCTGGGAGTAAGAGTGGGATTGAGCGCCAGGCCACACAAGTATGCCTGCGGTGTGATTTGTGCAGAAGCTCAGCAACTGCATTTAAAACTCAGGTCCTGAAGACTCTCTGACTGAACTTCAGGAACATGTGAAGTATGTATCTGAGGCAGGTGTGTTTGTATATGAAGTTTGTAGGGTGTGGGGATTCCTTCTTGTAACAAAAAAACTTCCCAGACTGAATGGGACAGAGTGGCGAAACACGTCTCAAGTGTTAAGTTCTCTGAAACTTGGAAGAAATTATCTGCCTCGTGCAAATACATAAGGAATATTTTAGTACCGAAGAATGTTTTGGGGTTTTTTTTATTTTTTCATCCTCAATCTTTTGAAATTCCACTATATTAACTGTAAGAAGTCACAGGTGCAAGAAGATTGATTGACAAATGACTAATACAATGTTTGTTTTGTTCATGTAGGAGAATGAATTGGCACAAGCAACTAACTATGCAGATTTAGCTGTAAATTCTGATAGGTACAATCCAGCAGCTCTAACTAACAAAGGAAATACCATTTTTGCAAATGGAGACTATGAAAAAGCAGCTGAGTTTTATAAGGAGGCTCTCAGGAACGATTCCTCATGCACTGAAGCACTTTATAATCTTGGTAAGCCAAAGGTGCTTTTGTGATTTAGCTTTTGTCTAAAGGTAATACTAGTGTTTCTGAGAAACTGGCTTTCAAAGTTTTCTTGTATAGAAATATATATTAATTATAATTACTTTATTCAGTAATTTATGTTATAGCAAGGTATTAATTTGTACTTCCTATCTGTCCTGCAGAAAAAAAAAATCACCCCGGCGTTAACATCAACTAGTAACTGCAGATGATTAAGTCACTTTGAAGATAAAAATTTCTACTATCTACTAAAAATATACCAGTTTTAGCATTATTAAACCATCACAGTCATTCCCCTCTAAAAGCCCTCCCTTTCCCTCATTCATCTTGTTCAAAAAGTGTGATTACATACGTTCTTGGTCTTTGATTAGGTTCATGTTCCTTGCGTTTATCAGTTTGGTAAGTCATACTAGCGGGTAAGAATTATAAGCCTGGCTGTTGTGAATAGAGTCTGTCAATGTCAAGGCAGTTACACTGCCTCTGAGTACCATGTTCCTATTTAATTTTTCTTGGTTATTCTGTCAGTTAATATGCTGAAGTCATCTTTTTCTCACTGCATTAATACTGGAACCTTTGTTTTTTAGGTTTGACATACAAGAAGTTAAACAGAATAGATGAAGCTTTGGATTGTTTTCTGAAACTCCATGCAATCCTTCAAAATAGTGCCCAAGTCCTTCACCAGATAGCAAACATGTATCTTTTTCTGGATTTTGATAAGGGATGGTGGTTTTACTAAACTCATTTAATCTGAAATATGTGTTTCAGTCATGATGCAATGACTTAGAAATTTACTGTAGTGTCCATTATACTTAGGATGATCATGCATAGATTCATTCTCTGATGTTTGTGAAAATGAGAACAGAACTTACAACCTTCTTAGACATTTCCAGTGAAGCAAGTGAAGAAATACATTAAGACTGTTCACATTGCAGAGAGTACATTTACACTCAGTATTAAATTGTGTCCTGGAATATTTAAAATGGTGCTGATTTTTATTATGAAAATAATGTGGCAGATGCAAGCACAATTGAGTAAGACCTTTAAGAAAAAAATAATACAGTTAATGAAAGTGAAGTCCTGTTCTGAAAGCTGTTTTCAGATTAGTTAGTGTATGTGTAAGAAAACAATTTTCTTCCAACACTGCAAAAGCTCAGCAGATTGAAAAGCTGAGGAGGGGAGGGATTGGCTTTGCACATCACCAGTGATATTCTACGCTATGAATTTCTTTAACAATGCTTCTGAGGATGTGCAAACTATAATAAAATCCTCCCCAAGGCAGAACAGATTCCAGTTGCTGTACTACACTTTTAAGAATAGTGAAAGTAATAAAAATATTTTAGTCAGTAAAATAAGTAACCTCCAAAAATACAAAAGGGCTGTGATCTCTATTCCATGTATAGCCCTTTACAACAGCATAAATGGCCCTACAACTCCCAGTTCCCATCTGGGGGAGAATTTCTCTGTTCTACTGCTGTGTAAAACTGCTTTCTGCCAATACTCACAAGCTTTTGCCGTGAGGGGTAGGGTGCAGCAGGAACTGAAAAAATGTGTTGGGCAGTAGCTCCAGCTCAGATTGCTGCAGAGCTCTGGGCCATTGAGCCCTCAAGGCTGACTGAGGAGGGGGGAGCACACTGCAAGCCTGATTACAGCTAAAGCTGCCGCTGTTCTCTGGACCAGAATCATACACTCTGCTGTGCTGCTTAGAAGTGCAGCAGAAAATCTCACTGCAGGCAAAAGTCTGTTCTTGAGGACAGCAGTTTTACCTAATCACTTACTTTAGAACAAAATGATGTATTACAAAAAACTAAGCCAGTTGTAAAGGCCACAAATAACTTGCCTGTTTCTCACACTTCATTCTTATAAATGAGGAAGTTAAAGTGAAATTAGTGAGAGAGAGAGAGGAGAACCAAGCCCAAAGTTCTGTTGAGCCCAAAATGTTTTAAGGTAAAAGAGCAGCCAAAGCCTCTGAATATTTATCTTTCTTTGGCATAACAAAAATGCTTTCTGATATGAATGAAATTATGAAAACAATGTGTTAAAAAAAAAAAAAGGCAAGCCAGTGTATCTCTATGCTACAGTGACTGGTATATCTGTCCAGCATATGGATTACATTATGTAAAGTAGTAGAATGTTGACTAAATCAAAATGTCATTGGCATCAGTCCTTGACTGAAGAAAACTCAGATATGAGATCATGGAGGATCCCAATCAAGCCATAGAGTGGCTCCTGCAGTTGATCAGTGTAGTACCAACTGATCCACATGTACTTTCAAAGCTAGGGAAATTATATGATAATGAAGGTGATAAATCCCAAGCTTTTCATTATTACTATGAGGTATTTGCTCTTTATTGCTTTTCCAATGCACTTTGTCATAATTGAAGAAAATTTTGCTGTAAGTTGCTATATCAAATTAACAGTTGACTCATCTAAACTTCTTAAAATGTCATCCAAAAAAGGAGGAGAAAAAAAAAAAAAGATATTTTGGGAGAGAGTTGACAAAATCCAATTTTTGTAGTCAGATCCTAAGGAAACACATAGCCTGTGTTTCCACATGGTATTTGACCTCAGACTTTCGTTTGTCATATGGTTGTTTATATTGACCCCCAACAATTTTAATTTAAAATATAGTCTGAGATGAAATAAAAAATGGATATGTTAGATGTAATTTTAAAGATGTGTAACATGACTGCGTTGCTTGGAAGCTATATCTGTATAATGGATATGGAGATATGTTTATAATGTGTTTGTGTTTATGTGTGTAAGTTTATATATATATTTTAATGGTGTAGCTACACTTATGCATACACAGTTGCCTAAAGATAGGCATCCTCTCTCATTTCAAACCAGCTTTATTACTGTCTGTAGACATTCTTCTGTTTTAGAAACAGGAGTAAGACAGGAGGTTGCTCTGCTGCAATCTGAGAGTTCTTTTTATTTGTGTAAAGTGAGGATGACCAAAGGCTGTGTTGCAATCTGAATACGAGTGGAGTTGTGCTTGATGATAATTATGGTGCCTATTTCAGTGGGAATTTTTGAAAAGCCAAAGTGTTGTTTACGTACATATGCATTTCATAGAAAATAATGCTTTTAGGTGAGTTTTCCAGCAGACTGATTTGAGTGTGGGATTGTACACATATTAGTTAGCATTGTTTAATGTTTTAGGTAACTTATTCGTATGTAGATATGATCTAAGTAAACATTTTTGCTCTTGCAAACTATTTAAAATAATATTTCAAATAAGGCTAGGTGGAAAATGTGACAGACTCATCTCAGGTGACTTCTAAAAAGCATTCTGTAATTAGAAAACTTGGCATGCTTTTTTTTTTTTTTAAAGGATTACTTAGTATAGCACACTACTTCCATTCATATATTACACGTTTTTTTGGCATCTGGAGAATTAAACACTTGAGTAAGATATTCCAGAAGTAACATAAAGATGTTGTTTATCACTAAAATTGTGTTTCTTTCACCTTGCCTATTTTGTCAGTCATACCGGTATTTCCCTTCAAACATTGAGGTCATTGAATGGCTTGGAGCCTATTACATTGACACCCAGTTTTGTGAAAAAGCCATTGAGTACTTTGAAAGAGCAGCACTTATCCTGTAAGTAATTATTATTTTATGCCTATTCAAATATTTTGTGATTAGACATCCATAAGTATACCTAGTGATAAATTAGTTGGATAACTTTAATACTATAAGCAAATACCAGAGTTAAAAATATTTTGGATATTATTTAATTTTCTCAACTTTCTCTTCATTTACAATGTGTTTTTGCTCTTACTATGCAATTTCAAAGTTAAGTAAGATCCTCCTTTGGGCCCAAGATAGTATTAGGTATTAGAATCTTTTTTCTCTATCTTCTGCCATTAAACACAGCTGTGGAGTGGGGAACAGCTCTCCTAAATCACCAAGACCTCCTTATCTATGGCTTTATGTGAAATATTTCCTTTCTAATACTTTATCATATGGTGAGGATTTTTTTAGATAAATCCATCTTTTAGCAGTTCTTGCTGCATTTCCACTTTTCACGTAACTTCTACTTCCATAAAAAGGATATTACAAATAAGGTGTCAAAATAAGCAAAAATGTGCAGTGCAGAATTACCAATGGTCAGTGAAAAATAAGTTGGCGGATCAAATTGATGCTGATAGAGATATTTGAAATATATTGAGTTTAGTTCAGCAGTGTAATTGCTGCAATTGTCCTTTAGCAGAATATGATGCACTTAAGAATGTATACAGGCCATATATTTTATTCTAGATCAGAAAGGGAGCTTACCAGAAAAATGGTTAATAAAAAAAAAAGTGGTAAAATTTAAATCTGTAATCCAGAGTTCAAACAGAATTCTAAAAAGACATGCATACAGTCTTTTTATGTGGAAACAAATATTTCTGTGTATGCTCATGAAGAATTTTGTGTTAATTGACCAACTAAAATTCATGCAACTTAAAATTCACTCCAACAAGTGTGAAGTTCTCTATTTTTGTTTTGGGAAACCTATCAAAAATCAGGCTAAGCAAAACTTAGTTACTGGTTGTCTTGTGATGATCTAAAATTTGTCATTCTTTCTGTTCTGTGAATCTGAATGACATGCGTTGAAAAAGACAGCATGTGAACAAAAATTCGTACAATATTATTCAAGGAAAGATTATACTTGCAAATAGGTTGTTAGAAATTCAGTAAAAAATACTAATTCTGGCTTTGAAAGAGCTTGCGTTAGAGTAGATATTAATTACAGAAAAGAAAATCCAAGGAGTAAATAAGGACTAAAAATTGAAACAAAAATAAATAGAAAAACGTAGACTTCACCCAAATTGTAGTATAATTATAAAGAAATAGAGATGTAGATTAGGTGAAAATACACAGGAGACAGTTCACAGGTTTGGTAGTATTCTTTACAGTATAAATATTGACCACCTTAAAAAAAATTATATTTTAGTCAAGCTATGAGATAGCATATGCTGGCATTCACAGCCTTCTTAGAAACTTTGGAAAGAAACACCTGAAACCTAAAAATAATTATTTCATAATCTTGTTTTGGCACTGATCTAAATATTTTATGCTTCATGTTGCACTCAGTCCATGCATGAAACATGAAGTATGTGGATTGTAAAGTACTTACGATTAATTGGCATATGAAATTCTTCATTATTATTTGTCATTGTAATCTATCTGTAATACAGAGAAATTATTTCTCTGTAGCATGAGACTTTCAATAGTAGATAACATAGATATTTTGGTGTTTGGTATTAAAAATAGAGTCTAGATATGCTAGTTGATAAGTATGAATGTTGGGTTATAAATTGCTACTAGTTGTAAGTAAAGTTACATTTAAAAATTATAACTTTATTTTAATGGTGACCAGCATTTTTTAGTTTAATATTGTTTAGTGTATTCAGTGTTTTAATCACAATAGTTACATTTTAAACTGCATACTAAGATAACACATTAGACAATAAGTTGAGAAACAGTTTTTCTTTATTTTACATTTTACCAGCATGACAAATCTATCATTAAAAGGAGTTGTGCAGCTAATGCTGGCTGCTGATAATTTATTCTCTCTAGAATTTTCATATTGAACTGCATAATAAACTTTATTATGGTGTCTACTTGGCTGCCTTTATTGTTTGCAGAAGACTTATTGAGCTGAAACTAAAAAAAAGGTAAAGCAGCTGTCTTTCATAAGCTTGTTTGGCAGCTACCAGGCAAACGGATTATTTAGAGTTAAAAATGGCCTGTGCTATGACTGTTGGGAAAAACTGAAGAGAATAACTATAAAACTGTTCTGAAAATGTTAGTGTACAATGCCTTTGGGATTTGCTACTGTTGAATTGTAAGCAGCATGTGAAAAGAGCTTTGGCTTGTAGAGCATCCTTACACTGTTGACATGAAAATTTCCTAATTTTAACATTATCTTGATAAGAATGAGGTAAGAGCCCAACAAGTTTTGTTGTACATGCTCAAAACATCTCAAATATTTTCTCGTCCATATCTATCACCATTATGTGCTAAAAAGAGAAGGACTGGTAGCAGCTAGGGCATCGAGGTGATGACACAGAGGAGGAGCCAGAGTTCGAAGCTGTAACTGGGTTCTGTGCCTCCTGACAGGGATCTCTTGGGCGTGCTTGGGACACTGCTGGTGGAGGCTTCCTCAGAATACAGTTTAGTATTTTGTTCTCCCCCATGGCATGGTCCTGTACCTCAGACAAAAATTAGTGGTTCACATGTCAGGTCTACTAGTTGTCTGGTGCACAGAATCACGAGCAGTAGAAAGCCTATAACATAGGACTACAAATGAGTGCCATCAAGCCCTGAACACGGGAGCATGATGCAGGGGTAAGCTGTGTGTGAACTGAGCGGGCTAAATTCTTCCTGGGAAGGCAATATGCTAGGTGAAAAATTTTCAGTAGTTTAGTAGTAGGTCTTTACCAATGCTGTGCAGATTATTTTGCTTATTGACTGCTTGGCAATGTGCATAACTTTATTTTATTTATATGCAGACCGACACAAGTGAAGTGGCACCTGATGGTTGCCAGTTGCTACAGGAGAAGTGGTGAGTTCTGTAACTTCCTTGTAATTGGTTGGAGGTTTGTAACGTTTTTTGTAATTAGTTGGGCTTGTTCAGCCTGGAGAATAGATGAAGGGAGCTTATAAGAAAGGTGAAGAGAGACTTTTTACCAGGGCCTGTAGTGACAGGACAAGGGGCAACAGTTTTAAACTGAAAGATGGTAGACTTAGGTTGGACATAAGGAAGAAATTTTTTACGATGACTGTGGTGAGACACTGGAACAGGCTGCTGTCACAGGGCGAGGCAGGGGAGTGGATGGGGAGCTCGGATCACTTAAAGAATCACCTCCAATTGTCTTAGCAATAGAAAAATGATTTAATAGAAATTTATATAAAAGTGCAATGTCACAGAATTCGATGGCAAGGACACAGACCTCCAATTTTTGCAAACAGGAAAGTCTGCAAGCTCTGAGAGATGTCCCATCAGAGGAAGATGGTGGTCACACCCTGCTGTGGTCCAGGAGAGCTCCAACGGCCTCACTTAGTACTGCTGTTTATAGGTTTAGGAAATGATTGACTTTAGTCATCAACAAATTGCTGGAATCCCAGCTGCGCTGGTACTGTTTAATGTGCAGAGAAGGAAAGCTCCGAGGCTGTCTGAGAATAACTTAAAATACAGACACGGGATGTTCCAAAATTGTCAGGGAAGGACTGGAATATCTCAAGGTCGTTATGGGAGAGAACTGGCTATATCTACTCCCGTCCCCCACCTCTGCCAGGCAGCAGGAGTCCTTGAGACGCACAGCATAACTCCCTGTCTTAGCTGTGTAGGAGTACCTGGCACAGTCAAGGGTCGCTTAACTGCCTGACTCATTACACTTATGCTAAGGCCTCGCGAGCCTTCCCCGAGTTCATAAATTAGCCTGGAGAGGGGGAGGAAATGCACCACCACCATTGCCCAGGGAAGTTGTGGGTGCCCTGTCACTGGCAGTGTTCAAGGCCAGGTTGGATGGGACTTTGAGCAACCTGGTCTAGTGGAAGGTGTCCCTGCCCAAGGCAGGGGGGTTGGACTAGATGATTTTCAAAAGTCCCTTCCATCCCAAACCATTCTATGATTCCATGATTTGTTTTGATTATTTTTTTCTTTTGATCTTTTCTGCCTGATGTGAATACTGGTCCTAAAGTTTGTTTGAAAATTCAGTTACGTATTATTTTATTATGAATTTTCTGTGTATATGTAATAAAACATGACTTTTCTTTTAAGTCTAGTAAGTGTGCCTGCACTGACTTATGCATGAAACACTCCTTGTGCTGTTAAATAAATAAAACAGAGAAGATAGTAGAGCATAAATGATCTGATGGAAGTTTTTTTAAATGTAATTATACTACCCTCTGATTTAACATAAGCTGCTTAATTCCTTTTCAACAGCAGGTATAATTTTTCAATATTAAAATAGTATTTGCATTACACAGACAAAAGACAGTCTTTGTGTGCTGTATTTTCTTACTGGGAACATAATATGCCAATAAGTAAAATGGAGAGAGACTAATCTTTCTGGGTTTTTTCATCACCGAAAATGCATTCGAGACACTTGATGTAAATGATACTCTTCTTTCTTGCTGTCCCATTTTGTCACTCTCCTTTATGCTTCTTTAGAACTTTGCAGAACAGACTTCCATAATAAATAAGTGCATTTTCTCACTCTGCTCAGTTATTCAATACAACCGTGAGAAAAGGAACAGGACCTGGGGAAGTCGGTGAATTAAGAACAGTCAGCACCATGCAAAACTAGATAGATTAACTGTTTTCCCAGCAAAGAAACACAGTGAATGGTTTTGGCTGCTTTTTAGATCACTTCTGATTCATTTGCAAAATTCCCGGCTTATCGTGTTACACACAGCAGGTCAGTTTGATCTCTACCTTGCACTAGGAAAATAAAAATAGTGGTATCTCAACAAATATTTTTGTCAGATATTTTATGGATATGAGGTTTTAGATTCACAGTGTCTATCAGTCCTTTCCATAATAATCAAGCTGAGACAAAACTGTAGGCAGAAGTCTTAAAGAATAGTTGCTCACTACCAAAGGAGAGAGACACAGTTAGTATTCTAATGGAAGGAAGGACAGGCAGAGCTCAGCTGTTACACATTTCTATTTGACCAATCCATACATTTGCAGCCTTTGATAAGACCTGATATGCTTGATACAGCTGGTCTAACAGATGTGCCATAGAACAATAGGGTCCTAGAGGCAGGTCAAAAAAGGGGCAAAAATCAGGAAACTCCTCTTCATTAATTCTGTTATTTACAGGGTAACTTGGACTGTTTTCAAATGCTCTTAATTTTTACTATCAGTAATTAAAGAATGTTAAGTTTGGTTTTATCAAATTTGGTCTCATAATATTAAATCATGTACTCAAACTAAAAAAGATGAAGTGATGTTAAACTGTATCGATTTCTCATCAGATATTCTTTTTTATGTTTGGATATGTGGATAGGAGATGTTTGGTTTGTTTGCAGGTAACTACCAGAAAGCTCTAGAGAAATACAAAGTCATTCACAGAAAATTCCCAGAGAATGTTGAATGTAAGTTGTTTCATTGAGTGGTACAACTATCAAAGGAAACTTTATTACATTAAATATGTGTGTTAGTAATTGTATGATGTATTTTTCATATGTAAAATATTTTCATGAACTAACATTTTTATTCATGCTAATGCTGCATGTTGTCTGTGACAACACTAAAGCATGATTTAAGAAATATTAGGGTAATGCTGAAGAAGAGAGATGAAAATTAAGTGTAGCAGAGTGGTTGAGTTTTCTCACACATACTTCCTAAATTTTAGAACTATGTTACTTATTTAATCTTTCTTATGATAAAATATATGTATTTTTACTTCTAGTCCCTGCTAGTTGAAACTCCTGCTGTAAGTTTCTAGAGATGAGAAAATCTTATTGTTAAGTTTTACCAAACCTGGGCCTTCCAAAAGAATGTAGATGGTGAGATTTTGTTGTTGGGTTTTTAAGTATAGGTGGTCAAGCAGTCTCTGGAAAATCTGTAGAGAGTTTCAAACTCAGCTACAGGAAACATAACTTTGAAGAGTAAGACATTTTGCAGAATCGGTCACACCTCTACCCTAAATTAAAAAGCCCTGCAGAAAATTAGAGTTGTCACTGGTTGTGAAAACATCCACTTGTTCCAAAATACAAGGTTGTTGCCAACAAGCCTAAGCATTTAAATGCTATGTGGGAAGAACATTCACTGTATTTTAAAATAAAATTGTATTGTTCTGCTTTAACAAACATACTGCTTTTTTAAAGAGTAATCGTACAGCTCTGTTGTACAAGAGAAATTAAATATTATGTCTCCTCAAAGTTATAAGCAAAAAGGTCGTGTTCATATTGGTCACACATTTCAGAGGGGTAGAGTATGTAGTAAACCTTTTAGAATGCTGATATTTTTCTGAATGTAGTTTCTACAGATTACAAAATGGAGGCAGGAGTTAGACAAGACACTTTAACTGATTTTAAAGTTTTCTGCTGCTGAAACAATGGTTCTTCACTCATCCCTCCCTGACCATGTGCTCCCAACCACCTTCCTTATGCTCGTTCTGATGCTTAACTGATCCCTCAGTGACTGAGTTCAGCTCCCTAAACCAGCAGAAAACTAACTTATCACAAAAAGAAAGTAACATATTTGTGAAAGCAGTTGGGAGAGTAATGGGTCATGCCATGCTTGTTTCTGCTTCAGAGGCAGTTCTTTCAAAGGGATGTTGACAAACACAAAGGAGTAGCAACAATGTTTTCAGAGTTCAGTACAGCATCTCAGGAGTCTGGTTGCAGGGGTTCTTTTTGTTCCATCATACAGTTACAGTCTTCTGGTTCATTGGGTTTTTTTAATTCTGTAAATATTAATCTTTAAAAAAATCAGCCACAGCAATAGGAAAAACAAACCACTCTGATGCACTTTGTATTTGTAAAATTGTTTTCAACAAAATGCTGTTGATAGTGGCTCCTCAGTAATAACTTAGTATCATTATTATGCTTTCCAGTTCCCAAAATATTTTGCATATGTCAAGACTTCTGAGCCAGATGAGTTAGTATGTCTTGCGCCTTCCACGTATATAAATGGTATTTCTACTGTTCATGGATATAGACACTGCATCACAGAAAGTGTTGAACTATTTGCAAAATATCACAGCTTGCATAGTGATACTGGACTAGAGTCACCTTGTGTTCACGGTTATTTGTATTGTTTGCCATTCTGTATGTCCAGTTCTGTTAGGGTGCATTTGTAGTTTGGCCTGCTTGTAAGCCTTTTTTTAACAACATTTTGCTTTTCAATTAGGTCTCCGATTTTTAGTTCGTCTCTGCACAGATATGGGTCTGAAAGAAGTCCAGGAATATGTGACAAAGCTCAAGAAAGTGGAAAAATTAAAAGAAATAAGAGAGCAGGTAAGCTTGTTTCTTTCTGTGATTGTACAGTATCACTGCATACATAGATGAAGCTAAAACAGTGTTTATGATACTTCAAGATAAAACATATATTAACTTCCTGGTTTAGGGAGGGTTGTGTTTTGCATTTTGGGGGTTTTTAGTTTTAAATTACTGATCAGCCTTATATCTGTCTGAATGGTTTCTGAGCACTGGATTTTCTGTGATTTTTAAATACTAGTGAAAGATGGGTTATGTGGATTTGATGGGAATGCTGGAGCCACCCACATAATTCAATGTCTCTGGAATGTCGTCTTTCCTACTTATTTGCCAGACTGTATAAATTGTATTTATGAGCCAAGTAATAATGGAACTATAGGGAGAGGAGGGGAGCCTAAGAATTTGTCCATGTGGTAGAACTCCTTTTTGCTATATACAAAGCTGCAACATTGACAGATTACATAGGTAGAAGTAAATTATTCATGTTACTGCCAATTTTTAAACTGAAAAAAAATTTCTGTGGAAAAGCTACAGTCTGTGAAAGGTATAAGGTCATAACTTATGTTCTATTCAGAGGACTGAGTGTGTGTGTGTGTGTGCATGCGTCGTTTTCTTACTATTCCTGTGATAAAGTAAGATTTTAAAATTAGTTTCTTGTTTGGAAAGCATTATCTGTGCTGTTTAAGCTGCAAAGTGTTCAAGCTTGCTCTTCTTTTCCAGTGAATTGCTTCAAAACTACATAGTTGCATTAGAACATGTTAAGTCTTAATTAATTTACTGTGCTCCTAGTAACACTTCCTGGCTCCCTTTTGGTGTCAGATAATGTGTAAATGCATCCATAGTTACTTCACTTCTACTTCAATTCCAGAGAGTCTGAGTATTCACATGTACACTAGGACACTTTAAAAACAAAACTCACAAAGGGAAACACTGATCAAAGGATTCTAAATTTATGCTACAACCTTACTTTGGGGGGCCTAATTGAAATACACTGGGTTGGATTTTGAGTAAATGTAAAATTTAAAGCACTTCGAAGAATGTACAAAAAGTAGTCCACAAATGCAGTGGGATAATATTCCTCCATGTCTCCCCCATAATGGTATCTGTAAGCAAAACAGGTGACCAGATATTATGTTCCTATTCTGCAAAACTCATAGTTAAGAGATCTCTCTGAAGTGTGTTAAACAGGCTTTGCTTGGTTTCTAGGGAATATCAGTTCAATGGCATAGTTCTTTGCAATAACTTCCAATACCTCAGTGCTTTGCTGAGAAAAGCTCAGAGATGAAAACCGTTAAAACTGGATTATTTTATAGCTGGTAAAAGAGAGAGAGGTCCCTAGAGATGCAGAGGTTATCTATTTCCTTATATAATTCCAGCATTTTTTACACTGAAGGTGTTAATTATGTACCATAGATCTGCAAATGTTGAGGATTCCAAGGAAAACACTTTTTTTCTTTAAGAAAGTTAATGTTTGAATATGTAATAAAATAAAATAAAAATTGTCACATCTTTCCTGTTTATTTCATGATAGAAGTGGGAGCTTTCCTAAACACGTCTATACTTTCTGGTGTGGAAAAAGCTACCAGTAAAATATTTAAAAGATTAAATACTCTTAAGTTATTTAAGATTTTAGTAACACAGAAATTAGGTTTAAGTTATGGGGGTTTTTTCATTCTGACTATGTTGTGTTAAGGTTCTTCATTGAGTAGTACCTGAATGACAAAGATATCAATGGAATCCAGTACAGATGCATGGTAGCACAAGTTATTGCATAGTTGTTTTAGACCGTTCAGACTTTAATAGTGATCGTAATTCAACCATGACATGGAAAGCTCACTCCGTGTATTACATTTCCATACTCCTGTTTAAGAGTCTGGCGACTCTATCCTGTCACAAAACTAACCTTGCAAAGCAGAATCATAGAATGGTTTGGGTTGTAAGAGACCTTTAAAGTCTAGTCCACCCTCCTGCCATGGGCAGGGACATCTTTCACTGGGTCAGGTTGCTGAAAGCCCCATCCAGCCTGACCTTGAATGCTCCCAGGGATGGGGCATCCACAACTTCCCTGGGCAACCTGTTCCAGTGTCTCGCCACCCTCATCATAAATTGTTTTTTCCTTACGTCCAGTGTAAGTCTACCCTCTTTTCAGCTTGAAACCATTGCCCCTTCTTCTGTCACTACAGGCCTTGGTAAAAAGTCTGTCCCCATCTTTCTTATTGCAGGCTTTCAGTACTTAAAGGGGGCTTATAAGGTATCCGCAGAGACTTTTCCAGGGTGAACAGTCCCAACTCTCTCAGCCTTTCTTCATAGGAGAGGCGTTCCATCCCTCAGATCAATTTCGTGGCCCTCCTCTGGACTTGCTCAAACAGGTCCATGTCTGTCTTGTATCAGGGATGCCAGATCTGGATGTGGAGTAGAGGGGAGAATAAGGTATCTATGATAGCTCTTCTAATTAGTCAAAGCTTTAAGGTAGATCTGCCTGAATATTTTCCTATAGGTTGTTGCCTAGAAAAGAAAACAGGCTTTTAAATTCAAAGAGGCCTGATTTTATTGTAATTTAAACTAAACAATTTTCTCTTAAACAGAGAAAACTGAAATGCACTAGGTTTAAAAAAAAAAAAAAAAAACAAACCAAACCAACACCTATGCTTCCTGCCCTGCCTCCTCAAAACCACCACCAAGAATAGAAATAAAACAGGTTTCTAGTCGGCTCTGTCACCTTCATCCTTGCAGCTAGGCCCATGCTTCCAGCCTGAGTAAGCTCGGTGATTTTCTGAAAGGCAGCAAAATTCTGCCCCTGCAGTTCCTAGTACATTGTCTTCAGAACCTCTGAAGCCTAATCGGTTGCTTTCTGCTCCTTCTTGCAGCTCCTTGTCATGGAGGGACATGCTTCCATCTCCCTCTTCTGGCTCCTATCTGCCACACTCAGAAACCTCTTAAGTTCTGTGTCTCCTCAAAGAAATGAACAACTTTTTCTGCCCCCCAAGGAACCCACCGACCCAGTTTTCTTAAACGTCAACACCATTGTAGATTTAAAGGAACAAAGACTCTAAGAAAGATGTTACAGAACACCCTGCGATTTAGCATGCTGCTGTCCCGTATTAAAATTTCAATATCTTTCTGTGACAGAATGTCAACATCAATGCTGTCTTGCAAACAACAGCCCTATAGTTCC
>JAVJGG010000027.1:7880886-7907312 GCA_035590195.1 Aviceda cuculoides | reverse complement strand
ACCGGGGGGGTCGGGGGGGGGGGGATTGTTCCAGCCGCGTCAAGGGGCGAAGCCGTGCCAGGGTCCCGGCGGGCTGAAGAGAGCCGGTTCTCCTGTGTGGGACCCCCCCGTGCCACGCCTGCCGGGGGCTTGGCGCCTTTTCCCGCGCAGCGCCCCGGGGGTGCTTCGGGAGGCGGCGGCCCCGAGGGATGACGGCTGCACCGAGCAGCAGCCTGGCGGAAAGGCGTTGAAGTCGAGGTCTGAATAGGCAGATGTGAGGTGAATGTGTAAAAACGGCTCGTGTGATGAATATGCCTGATGGGCAGAAAGAGAAGTGAATTGGGGATGAGGTGGAGCAAGCTGTGAGATGGAGCTCCCGCACGCCCGGGAGCACAGACCACCCCTCAAAAAGTTGCTTCGGCAACTTGTCACGCGCGAAGTTCACTCAGAGGACCCTCGGCAAAGGAGCGTCACCATGAAAGCCCCTCCTTGACTCTCTGGCAGCCCCGAAGGGGCTCAGGTGCCTTCCCTGGGTTGTGACACTGTGCTGGTCTCTGAAATACATCGGAGTACAGCGTGTGCTTGTTACCTACCAGCAGAGCCGTACCTTCCCTTACCCCGCTACAAACGCTCCCAAGGGCTTGCTGTCCACTTTGCTGTAGGAGCATAGGCAAGGAAGGGGTACTGCAACTTTCTGCATCTGTGTTTTCAAGCTACGCTTTGCAAACCCCCTCCCTCTGCTGAGGTGGAACAGGGGCTGCCAGGCTTTTTTTAGGGGGGCATAAAAATAATCTGTCGTTAGGCTGGTTAATACCAAAAACAGGGGTCTGCACTGCTGTAGAGAGCTCTGGAAAAGCTTGGAAACCACTGAGCGAGAATACTAAGCCCAGCGTATGGTCACATTCTCACTATCAAGTCTTCTGTAGTTTTGTCTGAATGAGACTTGATGGAATTGGGCTCTCTGTTTTCAGCTTTCTGTAAAGACACTCTAGAGAATGCAAGGCTAAAACATGCACAAACTTAAAAGGAACGGACTTTTTTTGCTACTTTCTGTATGTTATCCTTCGTATATACCTTGATGCAGTTACTGTGTATTCAGTAAACTTAAATATCTCCTTGTTAGTGATCTCCAATAGACATTTATTTTGTGGCATGGTTTTGGCCCGCTTTTAGTTTAAGAAGTAATCCTACTGAGAGAAAAATGGTTTATTTGCTCAATAAGCCTTTCATAAATGAAGTATTTTTAGAAATAGTATTTTTAGTAATACATTTTCTGTAAGCTGACTGAGGATTTTTTAAGCTACCTAAGCATGCAAAAAGCAAGTATGATGAATGGAACACCTACCATTAGGCTCAGGTATCTTTTACATGGGTTTTGCCAAATACTAGTGGGATCAGAAAATTGTTCTTCTGGTCCGAAAACAGTGCATTCCATGCTCACATCTCACTGGGCAGGTATTTATTTTCAATTGGAGCTCTGTACAGGCTTACTTCTTAACAGAGAACCAGCTGCTATTTGGGGCCTGGCTTAAAAAAAGTTTATTAAGAAACCGTAAATCCACTGTACTTTTCATCAAAATGTTTTCAAACAGACCACTAACCATTCACATAGAAGTAACTTGATGACAACTCCAAGCTAGAAATTTTAAAAGAGAGTGAAAAAAAAGTATTACACCATTAAAGGCAAAGTCTAAAATTATATTTGGGGGAAAAATTATTTCTCTAGGGTGAAGGGGGCTGAGGACACTCTCTAGTTAACGATCTCATTTACAGCTCTTTTTTCTCAGTTGCATTTTTACTGTATCATTAGTGTGTAATGAGGCAGCAACTGACATTGCAAGATATGTAATGAAAGTGTAAAATACAAAATTGCTCATTATGAACAGTAATGTGCATTTGCTATTACAGTCTGCTATTTCATAGACTTTGAAGCCAGATAAAAGCAGTATGAAGATCTGATCTGATCTGTGGTGTTCACCCAGTTACCCTGGAAGCAAGCTCCCAAATCGCATTAGAGCTATTGCGTATCTTTAAAAAGGACATGCAACTCTTCAATAAAGATTGCAGAAAGTAATGGCACATTACGTCTTGTCAATAGTTAACCCATTTCACTTGTACAATCCCAACAATTTCTTCTCCATGGCTGGGGTGTTAGTCTGAAAAACTGCATACAGCTCTCCTCTGTAATATGGAACTTTCTTGACAAGGCTACTTAAATTTAATTATTTTAATCTTTCCTCATAAATCGCTCCCCTTCACTCATTTTTTGCTGTCTCCTGAACTGCCTCCTCAATCACCAGAGTTGTTCTGGTAGTGAATGCCCAGAAACTAATTCACTGGAGCAAGACCCCTCTTGTACACCCTGATAGGATGCTCCTCAAAGCATAAATTTGACTATTTGAAACTTGCATCAAGCTGCCTGTCCCATTTCAGTGTCTCACAGACGTCCTGCTCTCCGGCTTCTTTTCTGCCCCTAAAGAGTTACAGCGCAATTGATTTCTGCTCTGCACATAAAGTCTTTCTTTCTGACCTGCATTTTAACATCTGAGATATCTCATGCTGTTCTCTGTCTTCACTGGTGGTGCAGCAGTTCCCATTGTTACCCTCTGCAGATTTCATTAACATACTGTTTATACTCCCTATTCCAGGTCATTAATAATAAAGATATTAAGTCTGGCTCTACTTACCTTCCCCTGCATATCTCCCTAGGCACCTGTTCCCAGCTGTTTAACACTGCTTCGTAATTCTTCTGCTCACATGACTGTGCAGTTCAAGTCAACTGAAATTTTTTCATGTCAGCATTTGTGAGAAAGAATCAAATATATTACTTAGAGATCTGTGTATAACAATCAGCCTACTGCATCGCATATATCCAAGTTTGTCATTCTGTTTAAGTGTGAAAGAATTAGGTTTGATTGACTCAAAGTTCAGCTAATCCTTGTGTGGCTTCTTTCTTTGTCTTTGTTCTGTGCTTACTATTTATTTTCTATTACTTGGTCTTTAATTTGGTTATAAGAAAATCAAGACTTACATCATTTTTGGCTTGCTACAACCCAGAGATACAGGAGTTGCACATGGATTGCACCACACATCCATCTGGTCCAGGATCTTGCTGCTGGCAGCAACCAATAGGTGGTATTTGAGGCAAAAGTTAGGGAAAAAATATTGGTTCATCTGCCTGATACTGAAATTCCATCCTGATGGCCACAGGAGATCAGTATATAACTCAGGGCACAAAGTTTAATCACACGAATTGTTCTTTACACTGCAGAGCTATAAAGAGACAGCAGAGTTCCCTGAAGTCAGTTCAGTGGAGTGAAATCTTGAGTGTACAGGATTTGCTCAGCACTTCAGGAAGTTGGTCTAAGAATTACCCAGGTTTTTTAAAAAACAGAGACAGTGGCAGAAGCTCTGCCATGAAATCATCATGTCATGAAATCATCAGGCCGACTGTGTGCCAGTTTGTGACATCTATCCAAGAGCTGCTTGTCCTTTTTAGCAGTATTACATGGACAGTCAATGAAATCCAGAAAGCCTGCTTGTACACGGAGGTATCGGCAAAGGCTGTGGACCTTGGCTACTACTATGGTTCACAGTTGCTTCACAGGAATTAGTGATATGGGTTGTCTTACCACCTATGGATCCCTGCTGACAGCACAAGATGGGTGCTGCTTGTTAAAATTTACAGAAGCCATAATCATGGTGAATCTTTACCAATGCAAGCTCAGCTCCAGAGGTGCACACACAGGTTGCTCATGGACAAGAGCCACTATAAAAAGGATTAATTTTAAATGCATGCGTAAACGTTTGCAAGGTCTGATCATAAAGCTTAGAGTAATGGTTGAAAAATCTGATCCCGCTGAAGTCAATGGTGCGTTTACAAGTAGTGTTGATTTGTGATTCCATTCATGGTGCTGCAGAGCACAGGTGCCATTCATTAATCAGCTGTTTACATCAGCTCTATTTTTATTCTCTGTTGTCTTAAGGTTATAATAACATTCACAGCTAGTTTGTAGGAATACATTCAGAGTCTTCTGCAAACATACTTCTGCATGAATTCAGCAAAAATTCTTTATGCATATTCAAGAAGTCATTCCCACTTCTGAATTTCCAGATCTTGTGGCTTCTGTGTCTGTCTCTGGGGCCTAATCCTGCATTTACTATAAGGGTTAATTTACAGAGATTTAATTTTTATTGTCAGCATTGATCTGATCATGAAATCCCATGTTAGCTAGTCCCTCTCTCAAACATTGGCCAGCTTGTTTTTTTCTGCTTTTCAAAAACCAGTTTCAGTTTATGAGCATCTTTGCTTTAGTGCTCATCTACATAAAAATCTTAATAAAAGTAATACAGACGAGTCTTTCTTTACTGATAAAAGCCAAGCTTGCCCACAGTGCTTTTGAAAAAAAGTCATACAAGAGGGCTTTCGTTTAAATAATACTCCAATGATTTTCAAGAACCTTATCCAAGACATTTTCCAGGATTTAGCATTACCAGGTGGCACAGTGTGCATATCCCAAAGATGCAGCCGAGGGAAAGAATACAAGGGGATGCAGAACTGCCGTCCTTTTTATTTGAGCACATGTTCTTACAGCTCTTCAGACAATCACTGTTTGCACTAGGCTATTCTATTCAAGCACTCTACTTATTACCTGTGTATAAAACAAACTAAGTGTAATGTGAACAAAAGAACACCTGCTATAGAGAAATAAATGTCTTGCCAAGATTGAAAAAAAAAAGTTGTTAGCTCTTAATCCTGTAAGTATTTCAGAGTGTGAAGTACAGGGATGATGATCTGCTTATTAGATTTCTGATAACATCCAGCTGTTAGCCTAGTGCTAACAGTGATTTTGTGAAGAGTCAGCTGTATCTGCCTGCCCCAGCACACACAGCATCTGACCCATTGTATTTAGAAGCTTGGAAACTGTGAAGTGGTAATATTATTAAAAATACTACATATGCAAGTAGCAGTACAGGACAAGACAGATTTAAGTCTTTGCAAGAGTTTTACTTCTGACAGAAACTTTTCTCTTGAGTTTCCAGGCTTAGTACATAAACGGCAGGAAGTTTGTTTTTCACTGGGAGCTCTCAAAGCGCTCGTAGGGTCATAAGGAAAAGCAGCCTCCAACTAGTCACACTTCATTAGCAGTTCCAGTTCAGTACAAACCTGCTTCTTGTTCCAGCAGATTGAAACACAGCAGCCCGGCATAGCTCGCTGCTCCTGTCATTTGTAAATCGGGAGCGCTGGCTAGGCAGAGTTAGCCGTACATACCAGTAACCGGAGTTCACAGGACAAGGGCAACCCTCATCAAAATGGCTGGGCTGTCTAGTTTGCAGCAGTGGCCACGGCGAATGACACAAGGATGCAGGGGACACTTGGGTGCCAGTGGAAAGTTGCACTTCTCTGGTCCTCCACCACTCTTCCCAGCTGCTTCTGTTATGTCCACCCCAGTTGGGTGCATCTTTTGCTACGTATAGGAAGGAGTCAGTGGGAACTTGGAGCATGCGTCTTATCTGGTTAATTAACCTGATCAAACATGTTTTCCCTGTACTAGGAGAAGACATAAAAACATGACTTGTAGTGCTTGGAGTAATGGACATGAATCAAACTACAGCAGCTGAGGCTGTGGTCTTTATATGCACAGAGTGATTATGTTCAATACATGCAAACAGAGGAATCAGGTCACACAACTGCAGGCTAGATTACTGGTGTTTGTTAGTAGTTCAGACCCAAATCAGTCTGAGTTGCCTAGAAAGATAAAAATGAGGCTTTAGTAATACGGCCTTTCTTAACAGGTTTGAGCTGAAGATGCAGAACTTTGGATGTGGCTCCAAAGTTTAGTGACATTTGAGTTCAGCGTTTAATTTCAGGAGGCATTACTTAAGAGCTTTCAGTCTTAAAGTTCTGGTCTGGATGCAAAACCACGTCTATATTTTGGATCCATCTTTGGGTTTGGATCCTCTCTGATTCCTTCCAATCCTCACATGATGAAGTAGAGGTATCTACATCAACCTTAGGAGTATAAGAGATTTTTCTATGGAAAGTAGAAAACCACACCACACCATCCTTCCAAAAAAACCTAATTTATACCTGACTTTTTCCATGTGGGAATTTGGAGGGGAAAGTTTGTTGTAGACCATGATTACGGTGACAGTGTTCTCTTGTTATTAGTGAAAACTCTTATGTTTGCATCCAGAAGCATGTTCATGCTTTCCAGTAACATCATAAACCAGGTGCTAGAGATAATCCAGTAGAGGAAATACCAGTGACTTGACATACGGTGTGTTTAACAATCCACCACTGAAATTATTCACACTTGAGTTTCAAATGGGAATGTACCACGGTAGAAGAGCCTGCATTTCACTTTATTCCCTTCTGCTAGCTACCAGACATTTTATTTCACATTGGTGTGAGATCCTGTAACATGAAGGTATTTCCTGGGGAAAGTAAGCAAGTATAAACGGGACAGAGAAGCTTTGCAAAAAAAGTATATCTGCAACATCACAGATGTCTGCCTATGAGAGAACTGGTCAGATTTTTCTGTGAGGAAAACAAATTCCTTACAAAGACAAAGAATCCAGATTATATGGTCATTGAAAAAAAAAAAAAAAGAAAAGCCTCTTTGATGACAGGAGAATCAAGTTTGTGTTTGGCTACAGCTGTGATTGCATATTTGTTTTAACCTGATAAACTGGTGATACTTCTGAAAAGGGCAGCTCCCTTCTGCCCCCATCTACAGCTGCTTGTTCACACTGGCTTGTTTGTGTAGGGCTCTGTGTATATGTGGCAAGACAGCTGAAGGACCAAAATCCAGCTTTTGATGAAGTTACTCTTCAGTTGGATGAATTCCCTGATCAATCCTGTGACCAGAAGAACATCAGCATCAACCCAGGGGCGGAGGCAAGAGGGAGAGCCAGGCAGCCTGTTTTGGCAAGCGCAGATTTTGTTGACTAGAAGTGGCCGCGCAGTCAAAGCATGAGGCAGACTTAATGCTGCCTCTTCTGCAGCTGAAACCTCATCTCAGAGGCCACCTGAAAAGATAAAAGGCTAACACTTTGATACCCAAGGAAGTGGTGCAAACCCTGGGAAACACAAGTTAGGAATCACTCTAAGTCTGTTGCAGTTTTCAAAATTGGTTATTTTGAAACTACTGTGGGAAGGGGGGCATTGTATACTTAGTAGTTTGTATCATGCCATAAATAATTATATCAATGACAGGTATTTTATTTATTCATTTTTCTTATATAGTTGCCCCACTTCATCTACTGCGTGGTGATCCTATCCTGATCCCAAGTAGAGGACGGCTTAAAACCCAGTACCCAGAATTTTTACTGGTTTTGCATCACATCACAGTAAACATTACAGGCTTGAACGTTCTCTCTGCTAGCAAATCTTTGACTGTTACTCAGTTTTTTAGCCTCAGCCGCTGAAACTTCCCATCCAAACATGGGAAATGATTGATTCAGTTTGCAGGAAAAAAATCCCCTTCACTGTTAGGAGAACTTACCGAGTAAAGAGCTGGTGAAATACTGCAACAGAGCCTCTGGGCATGCTGGGGATCTCCTCTGGAGTTTTTAAGAACAGGCTGGACAAACATGGGGAAATACATCTGAGCTTGCCTCATGGAGGAATTTGGACTAGGTGACCTCCCAATGTGTCTTCATGATCTCTGTGTGCCGTTAACAGCCTGTAGGGTACTTCTGCTGTGCACCATGTGTAGGTCTGTCTACTGTGTGAAAGTAGGAGCAGAGGAAAGGGCAGAAGACGGTTTTCTGTTACCTGGCACGTGAAGTGCTTCTGATAATGTACTCGGGGTTAGCATCCTCCCAAAGGGGGGTCGGGCTCTGGAGGAGGAGCACGAGAGGCGGCTGGCGGTACTTCTGGGCTGAACGCTTACCCAGCCAAAGAGAGCAGTCACCCCTCTCCAGCTGGACAGTGCAACCAGTGCTGAAGCAGGGCTAGTGTTGTTACAGTGAGCAGAAGGTCAGCTGGAGGAAGCTTAAAGGTACAGAGGACAGCTGGCATGGGAGTTAAACATATTAAAAAATCCTCTTTTTCTGGAGGTGCAGACATCTTTTCTAGAATAATGACACACCGTTGTAATAATGTACAAGTTACAGCCATGCCCAGCAATTACTTCTAGTATAAGCAGGAAAAGTGGGTAAAGAACAAAGCAACAAATACATCACCACCACCACAATAAGCAGTGTGGCTACACACTCCAGTATGTGTACTCCACTCTATACTTTTTTTTTCTTTCATTTCAAAAAACAAGCAGACTTTATCAGCTTTTACTCTCTTCACTAAAAACAATGGCTATAGGTCAGGCAGGATCTGTATGTCTTGAGACCATTGTATCACATCTTTGTTTCTGCGCCCAGCAACATCCAGAGAGCAGTGTTGGAACTTGGACTTTGTTGGTCCAAGCTGTACTTAGGTTACAAGCTTTCCAGCTCCTGCTCATCAGGAATTTCTAGAGACAGGGCATTAATAAGCAAAAAGAAAGGGTCAAACAACAAGCTGTAAGACAACAAAAAAATAGAGGCTATACTCTTGAAGCTTTGGGACAAGGCTTTACTGCCAAAAGTAGCAGGAAAGGGCAGAAAAAACATTAACTTTGCAGTTTATCTCGATGTGGGCATGCAACTGTTACTCTTCTCTGGTTAGAGGAAGAGACAGTGCAGGTGAATTAAAGAAAGAAATACAGAGTTCTGCTTTCAAGAGGAAGGCACCTTTATAACCTCAGGTATTCCAGGGAGCAAAAACTATTGCAGAAATAATAGTACAATTCAAATCTATTTTAATTATAAAATTTTAAAACATCATGTCATAGCTTCAACAATAATAATGTTAACAAGGATTTGTACCATTTTTTTAAGGACTCAAGGCAGATCAAAAGTTTGGAAATGCCTATGTCCTTTTCATTGTTCTATTTACCTGTTCAGTCCAAAATGCAAAGCTTACTGGGCTTAAGCTCTTGTGTCTCACATTTTAGAAAGCGAGTCACTTCATACTTCAGTGTGCACTGTAGGACCTGATCAGTTCTGTAAGTTGTTCGTGTTTTTTCTTTACACTTAACAAACAAGAAGCCAGACAGCAACAGCTTCAGTTATTTTTCCTGGCAAAGAAAACAAAAACATTGTATAAATGTTTATGGTCAAATAACATTATAATAATGTTTCCCAAATGAATATATCTGGTTTTAGAGATACTAATGAATCTTTATTATTTGCTTCCCTATAGAATTTCCTATGATCCCACAAGGTATCCTAAATACATTCCTGAAGCATACTGTCTGTGCAAAGGCTGCCTCATGGGGATCTTTGGCGAGGAGAATTTTCACTTCCGCAGCACCCCTGTGTACATGCCAACAGTCATCCTCCGGCGCACGTCGTCATGTGCTGGGGGCCGTTACGTCTACACAGAAGATTATGTCACTATCCCAGTGGGCTGCACTTGTGTACCTGAACAAGAAAAAGAGGCCGAAAGCGTAAATTCCAGCATAGATAAGCAAGAAGTGAAGTTGCTGGTAAGCCAGAACAAGCCATCATCAGAATGAAGAATATATAAACGGTCGTGTTATTGGCTTCACATCATCATCTCACCACCTCAGGAAACTGCACCACAGCAGCAAACACACTGACTTACCCTCTTTTTCTGCTTAGAGTTATTTCAGTTATAAGATAGAAAGTTTTGTCCAGTCACTCAGATCATTAGAGATGACAATTCATATTAAGAACTTCTTTAGTTCATGTAAGTATCTGTTGCAAATTCCAAAGTAGCTTTTTTTTTCCTTAGAGCAGAACATTTTATCTTTGCTTATTCACAGTAAATTTTATAAGATGATGCAACTGTAAGACATGCCAGCTATTACTATAGCAGCCTACCGGTTGTAGATACTTTTAAGGAATCTCTTATACTCTTAAATACTTATATATACAAATCACATAGCTGCCATACAGCAGTTAAAAGGATAATCTCTCAGTCTGGGAGAGCCTGCCTTTATGTTGCGTATCTCAACTCCAAACAGTGTTCTTGGCTGTTACATCTTTGGCTACTTATACACTACAGCAAGGAAACCTTTGCTGAGTTTGAGTCATTCATGAAACAATATTCTATGAGTTTGCTGGTTTTAAACTTGGCAGATTGCTAAGGGTAGAAGAGTTTTGTGAAAAAAACATGCTAGAATATTGTAAAACTGTAATGGACTTTTGTGATGTGGACTAACTCTAATTACACAGAAAATAGCAATTAGAAAAAACACAGTTTGGATCCCGAGAATTCTGTATTAGATTTCATTCACCATTAACTGCTTAACTGTTTCTTGTGACAAAAATGTATTCTGTGGAGTTGAAAGGCCAAAACCTTTTTCATGTTAGAAGAGGAGATTCCCCATTAAAAAAAAATACGTACGAAGGGTAGTCTTCATCTCAGGTACAGTGCAGATGAGTAAACAGGCTAGGTCTTAACTTCTAGATACTACAGAGGTCATTGAGGTGAGTCTCAGTCAATCAAAACTTGTTGAATCTGACTGATTTATGCAATTAGTGTTATACATTTTCCCTACGCTACATGTAACAGACAGTCAGTCACCTGCAAAAGATGCTAGTCTGCGGAAGAGCACTCTTCCATCTTTGCAGCTTACAGGAACTTGATGGCAAGCCCTAACCAGAAACCCTAGATGCATGAAAGCTTGCATTTCCAGAACACGAGACTGAAGGTTGACTCAGTCTAGTGAATGAGAATCAGGAATAACCAGGCATACCTTGCACAAACGTAACTCCTCAGAGAGCCACAATCACCAAAGTTGATAAATCTCTGAAAGCACAGCAGAGAATAACTTTTACAGTTGAAGGATCATGACTGCAATGTCATTACAAAAAAGAATAACCACCATATGCAGCAAGGTATTTGCTACATCAGGAATCTCAAAATTGGGCTTAATTCATAGCAGAGAAAGTCCCTAGGCTACACAAGCACATGCTCCTTTGGAATATCATTGGATGAAGAATGGAAAGACTATGAGCTAACCAGAATTAACAAGTTAAATAGAGAATGAAAATCATAGGACAACTCCTTGTCTTGGTGCATAATTACTGACTGTGCTCTTTATGACTCATTCTAGAATAACAGCATTTTTATAGTGCAATCTGTACAGTTTCTTACAAAGCCTAAAACAATTTTAAGAACTCCAGAAACCAATAAAAGATTCCTGTCACAATATCAGATTGACGTTTATAACTGCGTTTCTTGTGCAGAAGCTTTTCCACAATTCTACTTGTCTTTAGATCTGTGTTTCCTCAAATTGTGATGCGTCTATCTAAAGGGGATTCTCAAAGGAGAGTTCAAACGTGGCCATAAAGTGTTTATACTACTCAGAGAACAGCTAATTGCCTAGCTGCTGCCAGCAGTTAAAGGTAGTTACCTGTTCCCTGGAGAGTGTAAATACTTGCAGCAATTACATCCACTTTTCCTTCCTCCTAATGTGGAAGAACTTCTCAACCTCTGAGAAGAAGGAAATGGTAATCAAAGACAGAGGGACTCAGAGGGGAAGCAGACCTACAAAATTGGAGAAACACTGCATTAGATGATGCTTCAGCAGTCTAACTTCTTATAGTTTCACTGTTAAATTGTGGGTTTTTTTCTCCACACACACACTTCAGACAGGGTGAAGTTGGACCTTCAGATGCCACAATATAGAAAGCAAAGTCTTCACAGTAAAAGGTGTCATGGTTTAACCCCAGCCAGCAACTAAGCACCACACAGCCGCTCGATCACCTCCCTCACAGTGGGATAGGGGAGAGAATCAGGAGGGTAGAAGTGAGAAAACTTGTGGGTTGAGATAAAGACAGTTTAACAGGTAAACAAAAGCCATGCATGCAAGCAAAGCAAAACAAGGAATTCCTTCACCGCTTCCCACGGTCAGGCAGGTGTTCAGCCATCTCCAGGACAGCAGGGCTCCATCACACCTAACGGTGACTTGGGAAGACAAACGCCATCACTCCGAACGTCCCCCCTTCCTTCTTCTTCCCTCCAACTTTATATACTGAGCATGATGTCCTATGGTCTGGAATATCCCTTGGGTCAGTTTGGGTCAGCTGTCCCAGCTGTGTCCCCTCCCAACTTCTTGTGCCCCCCCCCAGCCTGCTCGCTGGTGGGGTGGGGGGAGAAGCAGAAGAGCCCTTGGCTCTGTGTAAGCACTGCTCAGCAGTAACCCGAACATCCCTCTGTTATCAAGTGTTTCAAGCACAAATCCAAGACGTAGTCCCATGGTAGCTACTATGAAGAAAATTAACTCTATCCCAGCCAAAACCAGCACAAAGGCAGTAAAAAAAACCCCTGAACAACACAAAAATGCCAAACCATACAGCCCTTAACATTTAGTAAATACCCAGAAGGGCTACCAGCTAAAGCTCTGGCTAAACACTGCCCTCCAGCAAAACTCATCTGTCTGCCCACACACTTTGTTACACAGATTTGTCTGCAACAAATAAGTTACTAGAGCACATGGATTTATTTGCATGATGTGGAGAAAAAAACCACCTCACTTTTTGTTGCAACTCTCTTGTCCTGCAGGCATAAATTACAGAGTCATTTTGAGGTTTTTCAAGTAACTAGAGCATGTTCTGGGAATTCCTGGGAGCTGCAGGCTAAGATCAGGTAAATGGAACATAATCTGTTTCGCCAATCCAGAAAAACAGATGCTTTAGCTTACATACAGCTTCAGGAATTGGATGACTGAGAGGAAAGTACTAGAGAACTGCAAAACCTCAATGGATCAATAGATTATGTATGCTGGCGACCTCCTTCTCGACATACTGCCACAAGTGCAGAAAGCTTCCTGTGGTTACAAACAGCCTCGTGTTATCTTGCTCAGAAGCCCATTTTCCTTTTTTAATCCTCACGTTCCTCTGTGACAGACTTTTTAGCTGAGCCAATTTGCTTCCTGATCCAGCTTTCCAGTTAGGTGTCTTAAAAGCTATGTTTGTGTTTTAGTGTGATCAAGTGTTTGATAATTGTTAGTGAACAACTGTTTGTTAATACTTAACATCAAGAACCATTAGCTACACAAACATTTGTTAACCTTCAAAATATCCATCCATATATAAACCCTCCTCTGCATTACTCATGTGGAAAAGGTTATTAAATGCGTTTGTTTGGAATTTATTTTTTTAAAGAGATCATCACTTCATGGATTTATATCAGTTTCACTTCAACTGTGGTGTGACATTTTCCAGCTTCTTAGCCCTCTGGTTACAGCTGCTGCAGCCTTGCCTTTAATTTGGATGGGGGGAGGAAGGGTTCATTGGAGTTGCTTCAAGGCTCACAAACTGTTGACACAAGGCAGACATGAAATGCCTCATTGAACCAACTCCAGGCCCAATAAATGCAAACAATTCAAAGCTGAAACTATCTGGCAGCTGCAGCTGATTTGAGAAAATTTTTGTTGTGCCAGGAAAATCTTTTCCTTCAATGAGGTTGTCCCTGGAACACATTAGGAGCCACAAAACACAGAACAATATCCTTGGTAAAGAGATTATTTTCTTCTCCGTAGTATCACTTAAGATAGGTTGGAAAATTCGTATCATTCAGGAAGGTTGAGAAAAGCCTGAGATGCTCGCTTTGGTTTACTAGCCAGTCATTACATGAAGGTGTCTAAACAGGCAGAGGTCTACAGCTGCAAGTAAACAAGAAATCACATGGGGGAACACGAACATGAAAGCAGTAAGGGGAAAAGGGAAAAAGGCTGTGATGTGCTCAGAAAGTATAAACACCCATTAATGTCACTGGGATTAGGGAACAGCCATAACTACCTGGACTAGGGCGCATGAGGGAGATCTCGTTAATTCTACATGTTTTACTGAGTAGTGGCATGAGCTACCACTTGTTTCTGCTGTACTCCCATCTAAGGAGGCTGCAGAACACGAGTAGACCCAGAGCGGCAGCACAGCTCTGACACTGGCTGACAAGGGGCTTCTGCAACCCGAACCCAGCCGCCCCATTTCCCAGCTCACTGGGCCGCACTGGGGCTGCGCCATGCAGGTAACCAAGGGAGAGTGACAAAACCAGCCATTAGAGATATTTCCCACTTGCTCAGGTACAGAGGTTCATGGGCGGAGGGGTGAAGGCACTTGTGTGGTACAGAGACAGGCTAACTGTGCAACATCGAGCTGAGAGCAACACCATTTTTAACGGGAAGTGCAGATTAGATCTTGATGGAAGCAGCACCTTGGACTTCATGCAACAGCAGTTCTAGAAGTTTCATTTGTCATCTGGGGTGAGGTGCAGGCAGCTGCAGTGTATTCTCTTCCCCCTACAGCCATCAGCCTGTGCACAAGACCCCAGGTTTCCTCTGCCAAGTGTCCCATTAGTGTTGGCAGCAGGGCACCGAGACATCCTGCTGCTGCACAGTGCCTGTTCCTGCAGCCAAGAGGCCGTAGCACATACGACTCTGCAGTCACAAATGCCGCTGGAAAAGCAGCACGGTGGTAACACTTCACCACAGTTTGTTCCAATAGAAAGTCCATCCATGACACATCCACAATAAAGCAATCTAAACACTACTGGATGCTGAAGTTTTTTTTTCATAATCCTATTACAGAAAAAAAAAAGATTTTCCTGTCACATAATATTTCTTAAAGTTACTGCGATGGCACAAAGTACAAATTTGCTACTAATTTTTGTAGCCTTCTCAGAAACACAGGTACTTCCTTGGAAACAAGTACGACAGAAACAGTTTACCTCCTATCATTGATGAAGGCTGTGAATGCCCCTAGTCAGGCTCCGCTTGGGCAGCTGCCTGTGCTCACCAGTCTTTTAAGAGGGAAGCTGGTGGACAACGGCCTGCTTTGTTGAGCGCATCTACACAGATTTACATGTACCCTCATTTTTGTAATCGCACATCTTCACAGTGCCTCTTTTCAAAGCCATCTGACCTACATGTGAGAAGTAGCAGTTATTTTCTTGGTGAGCTGAATTTCTTGGTTCCACTGAATGGTGTACTTTTATTTTTTTTTAAGAAAGGTCTGACAAAGTTAGCAAAGTCGTCTTTTAATTCTGATATAGAGAGTCCAACAACACACATTTACCAAAATGAAGCAGACAACTGAAGGAATGAATAGCAAAGCAGCAACATAGGTGAAGCTTGTATTTGAACAGGACATTTTAATTTGGGTGGGTGGCAGGGGAAGAATATCATCCCTTCTGGCAATCATACCTGTCCCACTTGAAGCCTCTACGTAGTTAAAAATAAAGTTTCAGGAGTTACTTCATTGTCTCCATCTGCTTGGTGTGCAAGACATTTAGGTAATAAACATAAAAAAGTTTACAATTGTGTAGTATAGATTTGTGCCAATACCTATTCATTTAACATTCTGGTTTGCTTTATTTTGAAATGGGCCACGTAAAAGTAATGGCATAGCCTCCTGGAAAACAGCTAAACCCAGCTGTATGTCACCTGTGAACAGTCATTTTCGGGTGTGTGTGGGGAGGATTCTGGCTTTATTGGGCTCAGCAGCAAGGATGGCTTCTGGTTTGAAAGGCAAAACTGTATCAGCTGTGGGCTCACAGAGACTGTCAGAAGAACCTGGTCTCCATTCCCCCCGCGAGCTCTTCCCCTGCTGCACTCTTCTTAACAATACCTATTACCAGTCTGATTGACAGAAACCAAGGTGTGTGAAAAAGAAAGGAAACCTGTATCATGAAACTCAGGAACACTATATGGGGGGTGGGGAGGAAGAAGTAGCGGATGATAGAAAATGTGAGGAGGGCAAAGCCTTAGGCAGCGAGCAGATCTCTTGGAAAATGGGGAGGAGAGCAACAGTGGCTTGGACGGGTATTTATGAACCAGTGTTGTGTCCAGCTCAGGAAGCACAATTCTCCGACCATTGAGAGAGTATTACGTTCCATCTACATTATTCCTGCTCATTTGTTTACTCCACCACATGGGAAAATCTGCATCCAAACAGCAGAAACGCACAAACACATGAGTATTATCTCTACCTTATTAGAAGTCTCGTCTCACAAGCTTAATTAGTTTATCTCCACCACAAAATGTATTTCTTAATGCTTCATTTTGTAGATGCAGCATTTCTGTTAGCCTTTTACACAATCACAATATATAAATATGGCATATAAAGACGAGTACTTATGTTTTGTATAGTGTATTTATATCTGATAAAACTGTTGAGTGCCTTGGAATTTATGAACCAGCTTTCACCCAAAAATACATCTGTAGTGTAGTCAAAAGGTTAGTCAAAACCGGCATTAAAAATTTCTAGTTACCAAAAATCCCTACTATCCCAAAGCAAAGTTTTTCTAATGCATCACCTATTTTGATTGAAATTGACTGAAATATAGCCCAAACCTTGATATAAAATTTAACACTTGTCATTAGAAACAGTGGGAGTTCATCAATACATTATGTTATACCTCAGTGGCCTTATAAGATTCAACAATTTCTAAGATGCTTCTATTCTACTGCTCTACTGCTGTCTGTGGAACAGGAGGCAAAGATAAAACCGGGCAATTGGAAAAGAAGGACTGTTCTTGTAACTCCAAACTTGATGTAACTGTAAATCACCTTTAGCTTGATACTGAAATCCACTAAAAAGCAGGCACTGTATTTAATCAGATCCATTATGATTCAAGATTTAAGAGACTAACATGTATGGGTCCTGTTACTACAAAAGTATCTCATAACTAACAGTAAAAATAACTCCCAAGTTAGAACCCATGAACACAGTTTGAAGCACTAATGCAAAAACTGGCTGACGTGTTGCATTTTAATTTAGTAATTACTTTGTGTTCCAGGTGATTTGGCCTGACTAATGTGTAGGATTCTTAATGAAAGTAAAGCTCTTTCTAATGGGGAAATCCGTACTGTGCTTTCTTCAAGCAGACATCAGGTTTACACCACCTCTGGAGATTAGCTGAACTAGTGAATAGAACACTAGTTGTGTGGGTTTTTAAAAGCTCATGACATTCTGTTGCACTAACACATAAACATCACAAAATAAATGCACCATACTTCTGCAAAGAGACTTTTAACAACTTACTTACATTACTTTTTCTTTAGTACAGCATACGTACATACGTACACACGTTTACGTGGTGGTGATGACAAAATAGATCTTATCTTTTACAAAAAGAAAGTCTGGGTTTGTCATAAGGCTTCAGAGAAAAGGTAAAATAATAACCACAAGTTTTTAAAAAGCCGATCTGGCAACAATAGTGGATAGTAGGTCTTATCTTACTTAGCAACTGGCAGGTAGTTCTGATGATTATTAAAAGCAACTGGAGAGGCCTCCCCAGAAGGAGACCTATTTTCTCTTCTAGTTATCCTTTATAAAAACATCAGCCTGCTGGATAATGAATCTGAAAACATGACATGTTCAGAACAAACATCTCTCAGTCCTTTTACTAAAGGAGCATCTCTCAAGATTGAAAGGAGACCACTATTCACGCTCTTTCAACCATCCACTAGCTACCAAGTCATCGGCTGATGCAATTCTGATGTCTGTGAGGCAAGCACCTATGTGTCGTTATAAGCCAACCAGCTAAAATCACTTCAGAGAGGTCACTGAAGAGTCCTTGAAGGGTAAAAACTACCAGTTAGAATGAAACTCTAACAGAGAAGTTCCCATTATCCAGCACCTGCATTGTTTGGTCCCATTTACCTAATAGGTAAGATACAAAACACAGTAACTGCAAATGCTTACACAGTTAAAAGAGAGGCTATCACACCGTGTTGATTAAAGCTAGCCCAGAAAACAGTACTTGGAGCTGAGTATTTCAGCATTGAGAAATGTGGAGTCACTGACAAAAAACAGAAAGGAACTTGAGTGAAAAAGTTGTAGATCTTCTTATGAGAATCAGTCCAGTCCAGAAGCATAGTTCACGTAACATCGAAATTCATTGGCTAAATTTCGTGAGTGTTTTGGAATAAACTTACATATCTTCACACCAAGATGCTTTGCTGCCTGCTCCTCCATGATGGCACCTGCAGCAAAAATAAGTAGTATTCAATGAGAATAATAGTAACAGAATGTTTGGGCTTTTTTAATAGCTCCTCCTAAATACATATATATAGAGAGCCTGCTTTTTTTAAGGAAGCAAGGCTTAAAGCAGCTACACTATCAGCCCTCTTTAACAACTGAATCTATTGGAAAATCTAAAATAAATCTGAAAGAATAGAAGACGCCCCAAGGAAATGATTGTCCGAGAAGTTTCATAAAAATAGGTAGTGGGTAAGATCAGTGCCCCTTTTACAGAAAACAGAAACTTGAATTCAATCTTCTTGCTACATGCCAAAGAAATTACATGGTAGGGGGCCATGGGAAATGCAAACAGATTACATATACTCTTCCACTTAAATAAACTGCAGTGCAATATTTACAGCTACACACTGAGAAATCATTTCCTTGAGCAGTATTTCTCAAACTTTGTAAACTGAAGACCACCTATCCATTTTAGGGAAAATCTGAGAACCATCCTTGTGCATGACTGCCATGTGCAATTAAACAAAGAAGTAGGCTTTCTATGGCCATATATTATTTTACATTTTCTTTATTTTGCCTGCTTGGTTGACTTCCCTCAAATTGTATGTATAGAGGGGTTTCGTCCTTTGTTTTTTTGCAAAAGCTTCCTGGATGTCTTCAGATGTCTTGTAATAAGACTACATTTTAAGAAACACCATGACTACAGCAGATACTCATCACTTCTTAAACCAGCAAGTGCAAGTACAGTTGGTAAGTTATCCAGTTTCACTGCTCTTATCACTGGTTTTTAATTCCTCCTGCTGTATTTCAGTGCCTAAAATCTCCTTACTTGAAACACAGTGGCAGAATCCCCTCATACATTCATTCAGATTACAATTTCTATGTTTAGCAGTAAGGACAGGTAATATGAAAAAAAAAAGAAGTTGATTTTGTTTTTCTTTTCAAGACTTAGCTAAAATCATCCCACTTTACTCAGCAAAGGCCATTCCAACCTATTTGTCATTCTTTCTACTTAGCTCACCTTCGATGCTAAGTAGTATTAGCATCTAAGCATTGTAGGTCCCTTCCAACTGAAGTAGTCTATTCTATTCTGTTTTAATTTTGTATGTGGCAGCTGAAATCCTGCAGCTACCGACACATTTAAAAAAATCACAAATTCATAAGGTTATTGAATAAGACATTAACCAGAAGTTGCACCCATGTTCATCATACCCAGATTTCAATCATTGCAATTATAGAGAGTGGCCCTTTTACAAGAAAAAAAGTACTTCTGGAACTTTGCAGGATGATCTTGTAATTCTTCAAAAATTTAGTAAAACTTGTAATGCCATATGAAAAAAGTACTGACTACAACTATTAAAAAACACACGCCTTCAATTTAACATCAAGGTTGAACTAAAGTATTTCAATAAAAAGTGTAGGATACATATTCCTCCTTCAATTAATGATAAATTAGTATTATTTAGTATTTTTCTCACTTGAGTAAGTTCATCTTTTGAGAGAGAGAAAAAGGTGCTTAATGGTACCTAATATTTTTATCAATTATACCTGTGCAAAGTAGAATCTTTCCTTTTGTTAAGTATTTGATGGTCTCTGCAGTTTTTTGAAGACATTCCTCAGACAAATAGGGTGGATCTGCTATTACGATGTCAAAACTGTGTGGCAGGAGATTTTCAGGTAACTTCAAAGGGTGGTTGTAATCATAGAAGATAAATTCTTCTCCATATACAGAAAACCTTTTGTCGTACTCCAGTATACATGCTGAAAAATCTTTACCATCCTGTTCTTTCAGTTTCTGGTACACACTCGGTGCACTAACACATGCTATCCTGAAAAAGAGACAATAACTTAGAATATTAATTTAAAAGGCAAATAACAACAACAACAAACCCTATAGCAGTCCTCAGGGCTGCTTTGGGAAAACATTTTAAACATTAGTCCCAAAAATGTAAGCTATTCTTCCTCCATTCTAACAAATAATGACTTTAATAACAGAGTTTTAAGTATTGAAGCCATTACCTATTCAACCTCCATGCTGCACAAAGACCTTAAGTTTAACTACAGAGAAAGTCTTGTTTCAGAACAGCACGGAAATGTACTTGAAAACTTAAAATTAAAAACGACTCCTTACAGAAATAGGAAGAAAACCAAGTTTTTCCATCTGTTCTACAGAAACACTGTATGAAAACAGAGAAAAGAATTACAAGTCATTAATATGCTCTGGAGCTCTTTGTATTTCTCAAAAAATAAAAAGATTCACAGTAAACTTTTACAAGGCAGAGCCTACAACATTCAATGAAGTGCTAAATGGTAAGATCAGAATGAACTATTAATTAAATAAATAATAGCAAAACATTTCTGCAGTATCTCAGTTGAACAAAGATGAACTACAATGAGTAATGAATTAAACTTCATGCTCTACCTACATAGTAGAAACAAAATATTTACAGAAAAGACATGTTAAATCTACAATGTAATTATTAAAACCTACCTGCCACCTTTTCCAGCTGCCACAACTGCTTCATTAGCCAGGCATGATGCAGTTTCATCGCTGTACCAAAACTGACTCAATTGCTGAGAAAGATAACGCACAATTACAAACAACATCAAATCTTCTGACTGTGCTATGTACAGTTAGGTGTGGTGAGTCATATTTGAAGAAAATCAAAATCCATAGCAACTTCTCAGTTCACAAACTGTAAAGCTGGAAAGGTGACTATTTTCCTGTCAGTCTTTTTACTTCTGTAATGAAGCGACGTGCAGCAGGTAGCTTGCACTGTGTGTTTCCAAAGCATTTAATGCAGTATCAGGAAAATGAAGTAATGCAAAGTCACTGACGAGGTTAGCTCAAACTCAGTGTGCAGATGCACAATATTTATGTGCTCTTAAATTGAGTTACTTTAGCAGAAGAGGAAAAAGGAACTTGAAAATTGACAGTATAAAAGGAAATAAAGGATAAATGTACTAAATCAGAAGAGATCAGAAAAAGGAAGAGTTAAAAAAACAAAACCAACCCAGAGACAAACAAAAAATCAGTCTGCCAGAAGAAAAAAAAAGCAGCAAAGCAGCTATCCATAAAACCAAAGAAATAAAACACCAAAGTATGATGTGAAACAAAAGATCACTTGATCTTGTTACACTGCATTTGTCTCAAACTCAGGGAAGAATACTACCTTCACACACCAGGCTGCAGTTAAAATTTCCAGAAGGGATAGATGCTTCTGTTGGCAGCCTTATTCCCTCTTCATGTAATTTCAGTTTGTACCCGCCACACACATGTAGAACAGACAACTATACCCAGATTTAATATTAAAGCAAATACCCCACAGTGTTACTGTCCATGAATAATTTGATTTTGCTACTCTAGGAACATCTTGAACGTTCCCGTTTTTAATTCCATTTCATTATCCATCCACAGAAGAAACTTGGTAAAGGCTACTCCTCTAACTGTGCTTCATTCACTGAAGTTTATAGTTTCTTACCCAGTCTTCTTCTATTGAGCCAATGGAATATTGATTAAACCCTTGGGAGGTCTTCATGCCCTCTCTCTGCTGCTGTTCCAAATAAAACTCCTGGAGGGCAGCCAGCGTATGGGATGAAAGCTGGGGAATGTCATCATCATCATCATCCATTTTTCTAGATGTCAACCAGAGGGAAAAAAAATAATTAAATTAACCATTTTCAATGGTGAATGCTTTTAATAACGGCATAGTCTCCTGAGGTAAAACAACCTCCACTGACAGTGCAGACTTAGTCTAACAGCTAACTAGGAAAACCTCCTCACAAGAGAAAACATATTCCCTCTACTTAGGAGCCCTTCAACCAGTGACAGGCAGACTGGAAATAACATGCCTCCAGAGAGAATTCAGGAACAGCAGCAGTACTGTTCCCTTTCTATACAACACAGATTTGGCTTATATTCTTACAGGGAACTTGTCATTACAATTCTTGATTTCCTGAATGCGTAAACCTTTTTTGTATCAGCTTGCAGAAAAAACAACTTTTTGTGGATTTGGCAAATCCTATAGAAACTATTCCCTTCCCTCCTAGAAATAATGATGGCTACCAGTCATTCCTTCCCATGTTCAAAAGTCACACCATTCTGAGTCAAAATGAAGTCAACCAGCATTCTAGGTCAGCATCACTTGGCTTTAACTTCCACACCATAAAAAGATTCCTCGGAATACCAGAAACCTTCTACAAACAAAAGCAGGCAAGAAGCTCAAGAAGATGTTTTTCTATGATAACACTACTCAACTGAAAAATTGTGTATTTTGTGTGTAAGAAATGGACATAACTCGTATGAAAAAGACACGGTATATACTAATGGAAAAGTACAGCCATTTTCAGAAAACTCTTGAACTGGGTTACACTGCACAGTATCGCTGAACCCTGCTCACCCCAGGCAGCTAAGCAGTATCTGCCCAGCGGGAAAGCCAACGCGTTTGTGTCCTTCCCAGAAGGGACAGTGCCACCTCCTGGAACGAAGGGGACGAAACCAGCAACCCTGCATGTGAAAAGTACTGGAGAAAACTTGCAAAGATTCTTCTCTGAAGAAACCCATTTTCTCCAATGTTCTGATCTAAGAACTAGCACGCGAGGAGTGACTTTAACAGAACTTGGAAACGGGCGTATGCCGGCCTTTGTGCAGAAGTCACCGAGAGAACCACATGCTACCTGAACTGTGTGCAACTTCAAAAGTTAAGTATAATTTGAAGTATAGCTGCTCACAGTTTTTATTCTCCCCATTCCCCGCACTACAACAAGAACTCCAGAATTCATGGTCTCCTACCCTTCCACCCTTCCCTCCATGCTGCTCGCCCTAGCAGAGTTTCCAGACATTTCCTAAAACACAGCTTCTCCCTACCTGCTGGAAAAATGGTACCATTAACCTGCCGCTGTGAGATAACTTATCAGTATTCACTAGAATAATTACTCTGCTACTCCACTGACACGGTACGCACCTACATGTGATAAGAGTAAAGCACTTGGCTCTTCCAGAGTATCGTTTATTGACTTGCTGGCTTCTCAGGCTGGGTTGGCCAAACAGGGAATCGTTCAGAGCTTGAAGACCCACCTACGCCACTAGTCTCATGCGCGAGAATTCAGGAGTCAAGCTACCTAGTTAAACTAAAATCGCTAATTTCATCCCTAGTGTTTTTTTGGATAAAACATAAACGCTTTAAAATTATTTATATTATTAAATTATGTATTATTTAAAGTATTTACTATAAAAATGACTGCAAGTTCACACAGATAATACAGGTTTTAGCAACAATGCTCTAACAATATGCAGTGCTACAGTCCATTTTAGGCCCTATACAAGAACTTTTTTTCGTTGGGACAGACGTTAGAAGTTTAAAATCACTCCTCATCTCAAAACTTTTTATTAAGTGCATCATACATGTAGTAATCTGGTTTACTATTATCCTCTAGGCAAAGACACATCTATGCTTTGACACTAAGAAAATGGAACAGATGCAAACTTGCAGTTCTTAAGTCAAAAGTTAAAAATTTGATCTTACGTTCAGTGAGCCCATACAGGCATTTGCAAGGACTAAATCCATGCCCATGAAATGAAACCCTCACAAATAAAATTGCTGATGAAACATTACCCATTGTTTCAGTAGACAAAAAGGCATACAGCCATAGACACCTTTTTTTAGAAATATTTTTTTAGTTGATTTTTTAATAGTCTTCCTTTTGGTTTGTAAATCAAAGCCTTAGGAACTAAGCAGTAATTAACTGTGAGGCTGCAAGGAGAGGTAACTCGGAACATATGGTAGAAATATTATGTACATCTATTAAGATCACCTTCAAAATTCAAGGTATTTTTCTGAATAAACATATATTGTCTACATAGACTGACTTAGGTCATTAGCATGAACACATTTTCATGCTTGAGAACAACATCAGAAAACTATTAAAATGAGTTTATGTGAACAAGACTTGTAAATTCCTTTAGCTTCAAGGGAGAAAGTTCTACTGTTTGAAAGCCCCTCTATACTCCTCCCAGAAAGTTCACTGCTCTCAAGTCCAGAAACAACCCTGAAAGTTTTGGGGGAGGATGGGAGGAAGCAGAGAAACTCACAGTGCCTCTGGCACTTAGGGAACCTTTAAACTCTACTAACTCCCAAGACCCCTGGGCCTCCAGCTTGCCCATCCATGCTTGCCCCAGCCCCTGGGTCCCTCCACAAGCAGCCTGTGCTCTGTCCTTATGCAGACTCTCTCTGAGAGAAACAGAGAAATGCTAGGCCATGCCTACATCTGTTTTGTAGTCTTTTAATACAAATCAAAACTTCTCAAACATCTGAGAGGTCATCCTCAAGCACAGGCAGCCAGCTTGTTCCCCTGCAGTCAACTGCAAAAAACTCAAAACCTCAAGTTTTTGGGGCCCAGGTGCCATGAAACAGAACGGCTTCTGAATAGGATGGCTAAGTCAGGGTACATCAGAAAAGCAGAACTGACAAACCTGCACACAACCCTCAAGCAGTTTTCTTACACACCAATGGTTTTGTGGAGTAGGGAAAGAGGGACAAGGCAGGATTTGTGGACCAGGAGCAGCTCACCTTCCACAGACCTGAGAAAAAGCTCCATTTCAGCATTAAGTCTGGAAAACTTTTTGTTAATGTCCATGGCAAATGGTTCAAGAGGAAAGCTGTACTAGTTCAGATCAAGGGTTGATACTGCTCATTCTTCTATCCTGAAGGTGGCCAAAAGCAGCTGTCTCAGAAGGAGCAAGATAAGGCAAGTATATGTGATATCTCCCCACTCTATACTCTCCCAGACTTTAACCATTTGCCACTAAGGGAGTTGTTTCTGCATCTGAAGTAATTTAATCTGTGAATGCAGTTCTCTTAGAGACCCTTGTCCAGTATCCCTTAAATTCACATAAGTTTTTTAATCGATAATGTTCGCTGGTACGACTTTTTATTTTATAACTACCTGTTCTTGCTGTGAACATGGCTACTAGCTTAACGTGATGCAAATATTTCATGTATTGGAAGAGAAAACAAATGGTTGAGCCCTTATACACGCTCTCCACAGCACTCCACATGTCATTTCACAGACACCTATAAGTCAACCTCCCTCCCTCCATCCCTCCGCAAGTTGGCTCTTTTCTAGCCTGAAGGGCCTTAACCCACTCTATTGACTGGTTGACAAAAGTCTTTCCATGCTCTTCCTCATCCTTGTTGAACGCTTCTAATATACCCTTTTTTTGAGATGAGGAGACTAGAACTCTATGCAGCATCTAAGATACGGGTGATCACACATATATGTTGTCATTTTAAGATGTTTTCTGTTACATTCTATTTCTTTTCCTAAAAGATTCTAACATTTGATGTGTTTTTCTGGCTGCCACCAAACACTCATATGATGTTTTTGGAGAATCACTTATCATAATCCTGAAGTCTCCTGCCTAAGTGGGGATGGTGTCCAATGAGAACATGATTAAATAGTTTACAAAGAAATTTAAAAGGATCTGCCAAGAGCTCCAAGATACCAGCATGTACAGAACGAAACTAAACAGCAGTTCTGGTCCCTTCATCTCAACAAAAAGCAAGAGAAAATACCAAAGCTAGAAAATGTTCAAGGGTCGTGTGCCATCCAAAGACTAGAATAGCTTTTGCAGGGGAATGAGTACTAGGAAGTAACTGAGAAGGGGTATGACAGAGCCTGTCATCATGAGTGGCACGAACACCACGGGCAGAGATCAACTACCGTGTTCCAAGGCAAGAACTAGAAGGCAACAAGTGTGGGCTGCAAGAGCCTGGTTCAAAAACAAAACCAAAAGGAGCTGGTTCTTGACGCAAGGTGTTGCAGAGCTACAGAATCCCTGTCAGTGCTGTAATTTCAGTGCTTCAAAATGACACAGAAAAGTTTATAGAAGAGAAACTCTCAAGAGTATTACCAAATATGCAGAAACTGCATTTGATTAAAAAAGTGAGGTCTGGGGACCAGGTAGCTATTTGAAAGTGTGATGTATTCTAGCCCAATTCTCATCCTTTTTAATAAGCACAGTCAGGGAGGGTCGGCTGGACTCGGAACCGCTGTTACCCTCCTCCGTGCCAACGACGAAACACTCACCGTTTCTGAGGAAGGCCCTTTCTCCCTGTTCCCTCTTGCTTTTAATCGCTTTGAGCGCCCACTGCGGCCAAGTACGTAACCCTCCCGCCTCCCCCGCTGCGAGGGGTTCCCCGGGAAAGCACGCTCCCCGAGAGGGGAGCCCACCGCCGCCCACCAGCCCTCTCCTCGGCCGCCATCGACCCCGGAGCAGCGGACAGGAGAGCAAAGCCGCAGCGGGACGCCCCCCGGCCCCAAGGCGGCCGGCAGCCACCCTCCCGCCCCCGCCTCAGCAGCCCCGTCCGCGCAGGGCCCGCGACGCCTTTGCGCCTCCCGCAGGCCGCCCCGCTGGCAGGGCCCGCGAACGCCACTCGCGCTCAGCC
>JAVJGG010000027.1:7853785-7880786 GCA_035590195.1 Aviceda cuculoides | reverse complement strand
GCCCGGCTGTCCTGGAGATGGCTGAACACCTGCCTGCCCATGGGAAGTGGGGAATGAATTCCTTGTTTTGTTTTGCTCGTGCACATGGCTTTTCCTTTACCTATTAAACTGTCTTTATCTCAACCTGTGAATTTTCTCACTTCTACCCTTCTGATTCTCTCCCCCATCCCACTGTGAGGGAGACGAGTGAGCGTCTGCGTAGTTGCCAGCTGGAGTTAAACCATGACATCCAGTCAGGGGTTTTCCCCTGGAAGTTGCCAAACAATCCTGGGTGACGGCTGCTGCTTGTTTGCCATTTATATGTTTCAGGTGCAGTCCACCCTTTTGATTAGCCCAGCTAGGGTATGCTTCCTCTACTGCTGAGACACGAGACCTACTTCATGGCTACTGTATGCTACCACTGACAAGAAAATTGGAGGAAAGTTATTAATGGATTGCTCTTTATGGCTCTAGCTTTCAGTCAACACCCTCTCTTCCCATTTTCTTTCCAATACAATCCATTCCAGTTTTCTCTCTGAGAATTTCCATTCTAACAATCTTAAGCATCTCTAGTTTAACTAAGAATTTTCTGTGAGACAATGGAACAACTTTTTTTTGAACTCCAGATAATTTTATCTGGAATAAAATAATGGTTTGACTTTGTAGGTTTTTTTGTTCTTCAAAATAAATACGTGTTTACATAAGTACATAAGCACTCCCATTCTGGATCAGACCTTATATAGATCTAATACTATACCTTGTATCTAGAGGTGATGAGAATGAAATGCCAAAGAGGAAGGTGGAAGTAGATGAACAGCAAGCAGATGCAGACTCGTATGTCCTCAGTGGGTGCCATCTGCATTTTTAATGGTTGAAGATAGACCTAGAATAAGCTATCCTTTCCAAAGACAGAAGACATTTTAGTATTAACTTTTGCATATAGAAATATGCAACAGCATTTGTGAACTTTTACTATCCTTGCACAGTTAATCCTTTTTCTCAAATTTTTGTCCTCAGAAACTTGCTCAGAGTTGTGCTACATCATACTCTGTGTGCAGATATGTTTCCTATTATTAGTGCAGTGTGTAGACTCCCTCAGAAGTGCCCTCTCTCATTTTGGTCTTTTTACCTCTATCAAAAATGGAAAATTTGAGAGAGGATCTGGAACCAGATGAAAGGTGCCACATGGAGATATTCCACAGATTTAATATTATTATATATTGCCTGACCATTGTAACATTTTACATGCTTTCATGGCTATGCAGCATATTTACCAGAGGTATTCAATAAGCTGCCTATGTTCATGCACAGGTCCTTTTCCTGAGCTGATGAAATTAATTTAGACCCTTTGAAGGTATATGAATAGTTTACATTTTTGTCTCCAGTGTTTATTATATTGTGTTTGTCACTATTGAATTTTCATTTGATATCGTGTTGTTCATTTGTATATTCTTACGAAATCTCTCTTAAGTACTGTGGCCTGTGCCTGGTTTTTTTTAAATTAATTTACTTGTACAATCTGCAGATTTTTAATCTAATATTTCCCTTGGTAATATCTTTAACAATAATGGAATTAGAATCATAAAATCATTTAGGTTGGAAAAGACCTTCAAGATCACCGAGTCCAACCATCACCCATGCCCACTAAACCGTCTTATGGAGTACCTTCTCTATGCGCTTTTTGAACACCTCCAGGGATGGTGACTCAACCACTTCCCTGGGCAGCCTGTTCCAATGTCTGAAAACCCTCTCAGTAAAGAAATTCGTCCTAATATCTAACCTAAATCTCCCTTACCTCAACTTGAGGCCATTTCCTCTCGTCCTATCTCCAGCCACCCGACAGAAGAGACCAGCACCCACCTCACTACAACCCCCCTTCAGGTAGTTGTAGAGAGTTATGAGGTCTCCCCTCCCCTAATTAACAGACCTGTGATGTCTGGTAAAGAAACACATCCATCAACTTTATAACTAAATACTTCTATAATTATTTTCAAACTCAGATAATTAACCCCAGTCAATATAGCAAAACTGGTAAAAAAAAATCATACTTTTTAATAATATTGGCTAATATATTGATAGTCTCATTTTAAATCAATGGCTACTGCACATAAATAGCTCAAGTGCAAGATTATTCACCTTAATTTCTTACGGGCTTTTTCTCCTTAAAACTAGGTCTCCTTAAGTTTTTATTTTTAATGCAATTTTTAGAAGCAGAAGCCTTAAGACTATCCCAACTGCTCTTTAATGTTACAACCAAAGTTTGAAAGAAGTAAACAGAAGAAAAAAAAACCACCTCTGAATTCCTGTGCTAGTTTTGTACACAAAATTACCATTTGAACTGTGCCAGCAATGAAGGGATGATTTGAACAGCTTAGAAGTATGGGGTTAACAACAGATCTTAACAGCTACATTCACTTGAAACAGAAGTTCCTGACTCAGAACTCTTGACAGCAGTTAAGTTTCGGTCTGTCCATATGTTCATGTAGTCATTTTAAGCTTTCAGGACTGTAGCTCGTTCATTATCTACAACAGTTCTCAGAGAAGTCCTACAAGAGCAAGTCAGCAATAAAGACTTTAATATTTTTAAGTGAATCCATTCTTTTTAAAATGAAAATATGAGACAAGTGGTTTAAATCAAAACAAAGCCTGAAAGATGCACACAGTGTGTAATTATATTCAGTATGTTGTCTCAAACAAAAAGAAAATCCTCTCAGATGTGATTTCAGAAATATCCAGAACTACTGAATTCACAACAGTTATTAAAAAAAATAGCTAAATTCTCATGTCAATTATGCTTATCACAAATACAGAGAAAGAAAAAAAAGATTACCTACTATTTGAGAGTGGATACTTACCACTTCTTCCAAGGCAGCACTTCTTCCAAAAGAACAAGTGAGGTGTGCGAGGCAGTTAACAAATGAAGAGAAAAGTTCATTTGGAATGGCAGTTAAAATATTGCGAGGAAATACGGTTATCAGGTTGCTGATAATACTGGAAATTCCCACTGCTTCAGAGTCTTCTATTTCAATTCTATAGATAGAAATAGCAGTTAGTTTTTTGCCATTAAGAAAAATGCTAAAAGTGAATTGATTTTGTTGATACATTTTCAATTAATAAATCTATTTCATATTACTTAAGCACCACCTACTTTAAACTGCCTTGTCTTAATTTCAGTAATCCAACAGCAAACACAAATTATACCTAGAAATAAGCCAGCCATACAAGCTCTCCACACAGATACACTACACTCCAAACTAAAGATTAAAGGATGCCATCTAAATTTAGAGAGCAGGCATACATACCCATTGATAGTATTCAGTAATCCCTCAATGAAGTGTGCCAGGTAATCAACTTGTGAACCTTCATCGGGAAAGACTGGCCCGTGCAAAGACGCCAGCTGTGCCAGACACTGCAATGAATCTTGGGCCATATCTGTATCTTCTCTGATTTTTCGATGTACCTTTCAGGAAGTGAGATAGTTAATAATACACGGAAAATAGGGTGTTCTTACAACAGTCACATGGCTCTCAATCCAAAAGAGCACACACCAAAAAAAGCTTACTATAACTTCCATTCAGTCCAAAATACAATGGTTTCTACAACTCTCTAAATCATAGTAAATGTCAATATCAGGACTCAGCTAACAAAACCACAAGCCTTGAATTAAATCACTGAAACTAACATTTCGTTAAGTCTCACCTACATGTTGAAAATTGAACTGTCTACTGAATGTTATGTCTTAAGGGAGAAACAGATGCCAGCCAGTCAGACATACTGCTCCTTCTAAAAACAGCAATAATGACAGTCATCTCTATTATGCTAACTATGCCTAGGCTACGGAGTCTTGCTAAAGTTAGTCAACAAGTTCAATCAAGATTATACAGATGCTTCTTTAGCCGAGGTAAACATTGAAGACATATACAAAAATGAATGCATCACTTCCTTGGCAACACCCTTACATTATACAAGGCCAACAGCAATCTTCCCACATTTCTGCAAACTGTTATGTCATTACTTCTGCTGGTGAGACTTTCTAGATTCAAACCTTAATATTTCAGTAATCATATTCTCACATACTTATGTTAATTGTCAAGTATGGATTTAAAGAATGTTTTTAGGCTCATGCCTACTTTTTCACATAACATTTACTGAATAAATATAGGGTAGCTTTTTCACCCAGAAGCAAATCTAGTTAAATTATTTCAGCAATATCATACATGAAAGTACAGTTAAAACAGTATTTCTCTGTGGTGTTATAGTTGCAAATTCACCCAACTCATACCTAGTTGGATTAGCTGCACAGTTAATCTCTAAAGGATCAAAGTAGCAGGAGAAAGAAACCCTGCAACAGAAATACCCCTCCTAATATACACCCCACACTAGGCTGAGATTAGAACTGAAGGCTCTCTCTTTAACATGGCAGTCCTGCCAACTTTTCCAAGGTTATTAAAATTTCTCAGATCAGATAAATGAATATAAATTACTACCATTCACTTACATTACTTCAAATAGCAAACTAATACTACAAGCCTCAACCACTGCAAATCAGGAATCTAAAACCAAAACTGACAGCGTACTGCCCTGGCTAGCATTCTTTCAAAAATAACCAAATGCAGGCGAGTTTTGTTTACCATTAAGTAAAATGCAAATTTATTGAAACAATGCTGCATGTTATTCAAAACATTATTCTTATAATGAATAAGTAATTGTAAACCAACCAAAGAAACAGATATCTGACAACTACATACTATTAAACGAGGAAGGGTTAATATGTAAGCCAAAAAGTTATTTGCATGTGGAGGTTCACAGCTGACAGTAGCAACTGTCTGGATAGTCTAGACAGCTGTTCAGATTGTGTGTAGCTGCTAAGAGTTCTGCCAGTGATTTTTTTTTCACCTTTTCAAAACTGCTGGAACAGATAGCTTGCAGTAAAAAAAAAAAAAATTAAAATTAAATGAAACCAAACTAACTAATTTATCAAAAATCCTATAAAGGAAGGACATGTATCCAAATACATATCAGACAACTCTCAAGCAGCACTGGAGAGTTACATTCACTTTGTCTAATAACAACTTTGTCCAAGTTTTGAGCACATTATTTCTCTGCTTTGCAAAAATGAAAATAGCTTGAGAATGCTGAATTCTCAGGTCCCAAGAGATGTAACATAAGATAAAATAGCATAGTAAACAAATTTATAAGCCAATGTATGTTGCGGCTGCAGTAACTCCTAGCTGAGCAACAACTACAAACTCCTCCCAACCATTGCAGAAAGAAAACAATACTAGTTTTAACCAGTTTTAATATCATGGGGTTTTTTAAATTACGGAAATTGAGTATTACATCCCCTTCTGTCAACTCTACTTCTTCCCCATCCCTCCTTACTTAAACTATTTTAACTTGTTTGGATTTACTTTGTGCTGAGAAAAGAGATGCTGAATTCTGTATGCTGAAACTGGCTAGAAAACTGCAACTATATTACTTATTTTCAGCTGTTCTGTTGAGCAAATGCTTTAAGATCAGCAAACACATACTATTCATTTGATCTTTTCTGAGAGTCATTACACCTTATCTGAAAGATATACTCTACTACTGCTCATCACACTTGGTTTCGTTTGATGAGTACATGTCCAGAAGTATTAAATGTCTAAAAGTTTAGATAACTGTACACTTTTTTCGTTTGTTAATGGTCATCAATTTAAAGCAATTTATAGGCAAAATATATATTTGATAACCTAGGAAAAATACAATACTTCTATTTGCTTTGATAAGCAATCTGAAGTTAACAGAATCAGTCCTACCTGATGCAAAAGGAAGAGTCCAACAATACAGTTTTAGAACAGGAAGGAGCTGCTTTCCCTGTGGTCTGGACTATGAAAGTTGAAGAAAGAAACTTACTGTAAAGAAAAGCTCCATAACTCTGCTGTCCAGGAGGGTCTCACGCCAGGATTCTGTTGGCTTTAGCATCACATTTTGTGAGGATTCAAACATAGCTATATAATGTCTGCCCAGTTATCTGGTGTCAAGGTCAACAATAACATTCCTACTTGGCTTTAAAAAAATCCTAGATACAACAGGATCCATTCAGAAAGAATGTAATGGAAACAAACTTTAAGCCTCTTCACATACACAGCATAATTCATGCATGAGGCCAAGGAATAAAAGGTATTAAGTATTGAAAAAAAGAATGCTCCAGGAATGTTAGATAACAGTTTGATCATAATTATGAGACATACCATAGTGATATGATCACTTTGATAACCAGGGTGTCTAATGTGACACAGCGAGAAGGGAAAAAAGCAACCGCAATTAACAGGTGTTAAAATTTATGCAAAATAGGAAATAATTTTCTAAAAAATTTTCCTGGCAGCTTTTAAAAAGGCCTTATGGTAGCTAAAGATAGCTCATTGAAATCTATATCCTATTTTTCTAAATAGTCAAATATGTGTCACAGAATGCAGATATGTTAGCCTTGCATTAATCTACATTTTTTAATCACACTGTGAAGAACAAAAGCATAAAGCATTGTCATATTAAACACATTTGTACAAGATGCACATGAAAAACACGCACACTGTGAAGCCACAACTCTGTTGCACTCATTTCAGTTCTTACCATGTGTTTTGGCATAACAATTTACAAAATTCTGCAAATGCTCTAGTACAGAAAAAACAAAGACATGAGCAAAAACATTTAAACAAGCAGGTTACATTCTTTGTCGGTTTGATCATGCAGAAGAGTGTTTATCAAAGATTTTTGAAAGTGCTTCCTTCTGTGACACCCCCCAATCCAAGTAGTAGTAAAACAGCTTTAAAACTCAGCAACTTATGTTTTCATTTGTCCTTTTTAAACCCTTCACTATCCTCTCTGATCCCTTTCTAACCCAACCATCAGAATAAGTAACAGCATGCTCAGCTGCATGTAATTTACTTATTGGTAATGAACTGCATTAACTTTTGTACTGTAAGTCATTAGATATTGTAGAAAACATGTATCAAAGTATTTATATGTCTAGAAGAAAATAAATTTCACAATGGTATCATTCAAGAAAGCAGACCCCTTAGCTTTTGACGGGTTTTCTTTAAAAGAGTAATATATAAAGCAAACATGTAGCTTAATATGAGGAATTGTGGCACAAGGCAGGATGCACAACTTTAGTTTATTTACACTTGTCTTCTGAGTTCTGCCAAAACCAGAAATTCCTAACAACCCCGTGCAGAACCACATTCCAGAAAAAGCAACTTTTTCCACAGCAAGTGGACCTTCACTGGTGGTATGTTTCCAGAACTGTTGTCAGCATGTTATAACACGTAAGAACAATCAGGGATTTTCACATTAGTGCAAAACAAAACCAGTTTCATCATTTTCAGAATTATCAATGTGTGCTGAACCATAGCTGGTTCTGCATTACTTCAGGTGGGGAAAAACTAAAAATCACAGAATTGTCTATTTTACTTCCATCTGAAATACATATGTCATTTAAGTGATCAAAAATGCTTCACTTCTCCCATATGAAAAAAGAAATATAGGCATGGAATTATCATATCAAACATCCTTTATTAGAAGTAATATTACAAATCAAAACTAATTTTATCTGGCAAATTAAGCTATGCTTTTTTTCCTAAAACTTTCCAAATGAAAAGGAAGAAAAAGTATTTTTAAATTGTTTATTGATAAGAGTATCCTTTGCTGAAACTTTCCAATAAACAATTGGGTTGGAAATACATCAATATCAGAAGATGATCATAGATACATTATCAATCTCTGAAAATCAATTTGCTCTTCAGTAGGTTGAGTTTACAGAGGGGACCAGCTACATAACACTTTTCATGTGGAATGAAAGAAGGACTAGTTTGCTGTCACTATTTTAACAAGCCTCAGTATTTAACAGCCCTATCCTGTTATTTTTAGTACTGTTTCTCATGCTAATAGACTGATGACACATCTGACAATAGCAGTTTTGCGGGTAAAACATCTGCTCACTGAACAATACAAATTATGCCTGCACCTATTGTGGAGATCTTGTACCCATTTTCTATCATGTACTAGATGGACACAAACATTAGCGTAAGTTGAGTGAAGATGCTTGCTGCTGTGAAATACCTCAACCTAGTCTGTGCTATGGTTCAGCCTTATTAGCAGCAGTCCAGTGATGCCAAATCTGGAAAAAATGGCACTAAATTACCTACTACATGGGCATACACAGGACAAATGCAGTCTTCATCATCAAAAATTAATTTACTTCTCAATACTTATGAGGAAACAAAAAGTACAGAACTAGCACACTTTTTTGTAAGCACTCAAGCTATAATGTAGACTTATGATAAGCATAGATAGCCTACTTTGACATCCTGGAGGGTTTGGGTTTTTTTTGTTTGTTTCTTTTTTAAATGAAAAACAATTGTAAACCACTTCTGGTAATAAATACAAATGTTTGTAACATTGCTAATTCTTCTGAAGAACGAGTAACTCTCATTAGAGTTCACTGTGAATGACACAGAAATCCAAGCTAGGAAACAGCTACCAGAAGTACGGCAATGTTTCACCCAGTTCACAAGACTTAGGACACCGATTCCTACAGAGACTAGAAACTTCTGCTTGAATTGGAACAGATTATTCAGCAATACATACCAAGCTCTACTGAAAAGCTTAAGACTATAACTAGATCCCTTCATGTATGGTAAGGCTTATATACTCACTGATTAGTGCCTAGCGAGGAAGAGAAGACCATAATGTTTAAGACATATTTTCTTTTATCTTTTACCTAAATTTACATATGTAGACATTAGCTCTATGCTTGGTTTTGTTTCATGAGCTGGAGAAATAAGAGTAATCTTTTTAAAATTATAAATTTGTAACTTTAAAACTGCAATTTAGAAAAAAAAATTTGAAGTTTTATATGCTTCTTGGAGGAACATATCAAAAAAAGAAAATAAAGAGACAAACAAATGTGTAGTTTTCCTCCCACTCTTTGCCTCTCTTCCAGGAAGGGACCGATGGGTGAAGATGAGTATCAAAATATTTCACATCCTAAGGCAGACATGAAAGATTATAACATTTCACTTCAGGACTTTCCACAAATTCCAGTATCTAGGAAAAAGATCATGGGATCCATTCTTAAGAGAGGCAAGGCTTGCCTTTCCACAAAGCAGTAAATTAGGAACCCAAAAATCAAAGTTGTGATTTCTCCTGCCAGACCCCCATTCACAAATTTGTTCACAGGACTCAAGAACAACTCAGAAATGGAGGGAAAACTCTCGGAGTGCTAAGGTCTGAATATCTTTCTTAAAAGTTATTTTAGTCATTTCACCTTTGTTGTTTGGAACATTTCTGGAGAGCTTTGTGTCAGACTTACATTTTACAAACAAAAAACTGCATTAGAAAGGTAACTGCTTGGAAATCTGCTGTCCAGTGTTATAAAGCTAACTTCCTGATTTTATTGGGATTTTTAAGACCTCCTCTAGCTTGCTAGCTAGTCAGCCAAGCACATGGGATGAGTCTAGGAGCAACCATCTAAAACTGATGCAGAGGCTTGCTGCCCCTATGGAGAAATGCTTCACAAATCTTTAACCTACACTCTCAGCAAACATATCCAGCATTCAGGAGAAGGAATGTATGCTTAAATCTTTAATTATTAAACACAAGTATTCTTAACTGTCACGAGAATGAAGCAACAACTTTGTGTTGGAGACATTGGACTCAGATTGCAGCAACAGGCATAGAAAGTGTAGGAAGTCCCAAGCTAATTTTAAAACTGGCCAATTCCGGAGCCACTAGTGGCGTAGCCATACCAGTAACAAGTCTCACATTGACCACCCAAGTGGATTCTGCAGCTCCTGCTACGTTTTGCTGCTATGTCTATACAGCTAATAGTATGCAAGCTAATCACTTTAAGCCTAACTTAACACAGCACCTATGCAGAAGTGACTGTGATGCAGATGCAGCTCAAGAGTCACACCTTTCCACTACAGACTGGCTGCCATCTAGGAAGCTGATGACAAATCACTGTCAAACTGGAAACTTAAAACCACTGGGGCGAGAGAGCAGAAGAGGAAGAAACCTATATACTTTATCAGTTCCCCTTCATAAAAAGGGTCATTACTGGTCTCTTTTTCTGTTCTGGTATTAACGCTTTTAAGACGCTCTTACATTGCAAACTGATTACAGAATTCAGTCAGGAAAACCCAAATGATGAAACAATAATTGTTAAAAAGTTCAATAGCAACACAAACATGTTTAGTGCAATTGTGACCAAATTCAGGGGATCTGTCAATCTTCTTGGTTTTGCCCAACTTTAAGATAAAGTTGCTAGAAAGGATTGTCAAGAAAACACATAGTACCCTAGAAATAATTTCTAGACATCAGGGATTTCAAACTCGGGTCAATTTTCACCTAAGAGTGATAAGTCTGATAGAAGTAAAATGTAGCTCTCTCTTGCACTTTCTTAAATACAGCTGTTCTAGTTACATTGAATTTTTCTTTATATCCCAAACAACAGCCAGGATAGTACCCCAACCCTTCATCTTTCAGGTAAGGACAGACTACTGTAGTAAACTCAGGATAATCCCAGGCTGCTAACAAACACAAGGCATAAGGAAAGCAGCCCTGCTGCTGAAGGAAATCTGTGTTGTCGCTCCTCGGTAAAGGTTCAGTCATTTCTGTAGCTCTGCAACAAATCAAACTGGGGACCTCAACCTGCTAAAAAAAAAAAAATTCAGCTAGGTGGTTCCCTGTTCAGTATCAAGCTCACAGGAGGTGCATCTCAGCAGCAATGCCAACTTGAATCATTCCTCAAAACAAACCTCAAGTTTTCTGGAGCATTCTGTGTGTTTTTCATGCACTTCCATTATACATAACAGATGCTACCAATCTGGGTTGGACCAAGTTCAAATCTTGAAAGTCTGCAGAACTACATGGTTCATAGCATCTCCCAGAAAGGTGTCTCATTCTGGCTTGAAGTTTAAAAGACATTTTCAAAACAGAGATATGAAGAGCTTTGTTCCTTTAACTGGGTGGCCAAGGAACACACATACTTAAAAAAAACCGCATTCAGATTGGACAAAAGCTTCAGTCAGTTCATATGATTGCCATAAGACCATTAATTTCAATGGAACAGCAACAACGCACATTAGTGGAGTGCATCCCATTAGATTTACATAACCTGTATTTTAAATCCAATCCCCTATTCTACATTCACTTGAAAATTTGTCAGCTTGCCTCCAAGCAAGTAGAGGCACCAAATCCAAACAAGAACTGAAGTTCAAGTTCCTCTTTATTCATGTACTATAATCCATATGTTAACAAATAAGGGATAAGTAGTTCTATAATAGACACCTTTTTGTAGATGGGAGACAGCTGGATAAAAATCTCACGTCCTGTTCAAGAACTTTTTCATTTGAGGACATTCATCCAAAGTCTATTTAGAATGCGGCTGCCAAGAACAGATAAATCCCAAAGTCAAGAAGTGAGAAACATCTTTGGAGGTAAAAGAATATAAATTATAATTATATCCTGACTCCACAGGACATATATGTCTGTGTCAAGACATTTTAAAGCCCAGCAACATTCAGTCCCTTAAATGGAGACTTTGGACACTCACAAGGTAGTAGGAGTGAGATCCTTGAAGGCACTCTTGTAAAGGAGAGGGCTGTACCTCTTAGTACTGATCACCTGCACTTTCTTAATTAGTCAAAATATTAATTTAAGAAAAGATAGTTAAAACTAGTTCCATCTGAGTAAACAATATTTAACAGCGCTGTAACAACATTGAAAAAAGAAACTCTGCAGAAGCCAACATGCCACAACAGACTACCATAAATTCCTAGCGCAAAATAGGAATCCTATGTTATTGTCACTTCCAACAGTACTGCCAAAAACCTCTGAAGCATCCTCAAACACCAGGCGAACTAATATCTTGAGGTAGCAAATAAAAATAACAATAGATGATTGCATGTGTGTTAATAAAATGAAATAGAACTGCACATGACTGAAAGGAGGTCTCCTGGGCCATCATGCCCTGCCCTTCCTATTAAAGGCACTACATACCAAGACACTTGAAAAATATTGAGTTCTAACTTGAAAGTAGGTAGGTCCCAGCCTCTCTCCTCTTGTTGCTCCAATGAGAAAGCTATTCCAGAAAGCAATAGACAATTGCTTTCCATGCTAGCAATAGACAATACAGACTTACTACAACTCTTCTGTTATTGGTGGCAGCACTGTCCAAGACTGCATTTAACAATGCAACGCATATTAAGTTATTCTCTAACAGCAAAAGAACTCTTGAGAAGAGATATGTTTTGATGCAATTCTCACAACTCGACAATTTAAATAACATGCCTCTTGACGACAGTCACTCTAGAGTTAATGCATATTTATGCTACTTCCTTTTTTTGAGATAAAAGAATCTTGCTAAAGATTATGTACAAACACTGCAGATTACTGTTATACTGCAGGGAATACTGAGAATCAATACTATCTTGCCAGGGGAAATACCAACTAATGGAAAAAAAGATGTATCTATGGATACAATGGATCGTTTTACTCCATGCTTTGAGTATTAAATTTATGCCCATTGCTTCAGCATACGTACTGTCAAGATTTGGAAAGAGGATACCAAAAGGATACCAACTGATCAATCAACACAGCAATTCTTACATTCTTATGTAATGTGCTATCTATTTAAAAACTGCAGCCAAGTTAAGTTTCACTGCCCATGAGCTAACAATCAACAGTTACTTTTAAACTAGTTGTCTTAAGGAAGAGAGATTTATGCCACAATACAATCAACATGGTGCTGTAAATCCCAACAGTTATTGAATCTTCATCAGCTAAGACCCACATTTCTCAAGGACGATTAAAGCCATTCCAACTTCTGTGAAAACAAGTTGCTTCATAAAGGAGGGAGACCCAAGCTGGCACTGTAATTCTTACAACAAAATGGAATGTCCAATGGTAGAAAACAGAAAGGTGGTATCAAGTGGAGCAGAAGTTATGAAAAGATTTGAAATAGTGCCATGTAAGAGCACTTGTGATGGTTCAGACTAAAGGTCCATCCGATCTCCACAAGTGGCCAGAATTTGCTTAACAGCTGTAGTATCTAAAGTAGGCCAAGTGGCAGAAAACAGTTAACCTTAAGCAGCAGTATGGCTTGCTTAGCTATTTCAATTAACACTTATTTAGTAGTACCTATAGACTAAATCACTTCCTATTATTTAGAGGTATAAATGAAAGCTGGAACTCCCAAGGCTCCACATCTTTCTTGTATATATCTAGTTCCACCACTGCAAACCTTAACCTAGGATAAAACGCTCATGAAGAACTAGAGCCTTCACTTTCAAACTGTAACAAGATCAGTATTTAGGACTACATCAGAGGTTTGCACAGAGCAAGACTAAAATTCAGAGGGAACCACCACTGCACAAACACAAGAGCATTTCCTTTCTATTTAACATTACAGCTTAGGAGGGGAAAAAAAAAAAGCGTTCACACATTATTTGAATTCTTACAAATCCCAAATCCTATTCCAAAAAACTTCTGTAAGATGCAATAATTTGACTCCAGTCTCAGCCTTGTAGCACATGCACTAAATTCTTCTGTGGACCCCTGCCAAATTACTTCAGTGATCAATAGGAGTGGGATATTTACTTTTAATCCATGGGACCTTCCATAAAGACAATATAAGTGGTATTCTGCTTTACGGATGTGAACCAAGGAATATCCAGTTTCAAATAAATTTCACTTTTGCTGCCCGCTGCATAACGAACAGAATCAAAGACAATAGAAATGCACAGATATCACCTTCTGACCATCAAACCAGGAAAGCAAATAAAATCCTTTACAGAGGATTTGAAGGCAACATCAAGATTTCTGCAGTGTATATATAACTTAGTAGCAATTTCAAAAGGTTTTAAGAAAAAAGTTTATAAACCAGCTTAAAAATTTGGCTCTTGGAAAGTGTGCCGAGTATCTGAAGGTCGGTCTAGCTATTAAAAGAGGCATTGTAATGTTTTACTGCAAGTGCTGTCTTAACCCTCTATTAAATAGAGAATGTGATCGATTATTTCTACAATATTTTTCTAGCCCATTTTTTCGGCCGAGCATTTTTATATCTTTTTTCTTCTCACCCTCACTAAGACTCTTTCTGATTCGCATTTTCTCCTCTACTTTCCACTTCCACCTTTCCCTGGACTTTCATAATCAGCACACATCAGAAAGATGTCAAAATGAAAGCAATGGCACCTGTGTAAAAAGGAGATGCCATTTCTCCTCTCATCTAGAAAATACTTCTTCTACAGATTGAAGAGAACCTATTACATGTTCTAGTATATGACCATGCTCTTTTATGGGGAGTCAGTTGAACATGTACATTCCTAGATGATGAGGCATTTACCTGCCCCCTCCTCTTCTGAGGGAGAAAAGTAGGACAGATCACATCTCCGCAAAAAAATTCAACAGAGCTTAGACCTCTTCACCATTTTGCACTAAAGCTTTATATTACACTGTTCCTCCTCCCTGCACCAACCAGACAGACCATCAACCCATAACTGGGGGCTGCTCTGCTGAACTAGTTTTGCCTTTTATATAAAGCACTTTAAAACTTTAATGAAGAACAGCAGCAGCTTCTGTATGTAAGCATCGGTTAGCAAGCATGGGGGTGACCAAGAGCACTGATGGAAGAAAACATAAATCAAGGACTAAATAAGGCTTGTAAGTTTTACATTTTTCTCCTCACAAAGACTTTACTTATCATCTGGTTGAAGTGACCCAAGCCAGCTGCAATAAAGGGCCTGACATTAAAAGGATATAATTTGGAGGAAGGAAGTTCCAGCTTAAGACCTGATTGGCTAGTGCAAGATAACGCTGAAACACTGAAGACATCTGAGCATTGAGGTTTTCACGTCTGCTGAATTCCTGAAGTACCTCTACTGTGAGCATGAAGATCTGTCGCAGATCGTCCTCCTATAGTCAGGACGAACACAATATATTAATAGAGTCTCTCAGTCATTAATTAAAATGTTGATTAAAAAAAATACTTTTCTAAAGAGAAAATAATTTTCTGTTTTCACCCTATTTTTCACTAAAATACAGAAAATATTCTGAACTTTTCAATCAGAACCCCCATCCCTTTTGCCAAAATTAATAGATTGTGTTGTAAAGAATAAAAAAAAAAAAATCTTCTCGTAAATGCTAGTGATTAAAAGAAAAACTTAACAATATGTTTTTAACAACTGGTGGAGGAAAGAGTTGGTCTTTGGCATGAAAAAAAGTTGGTAAGTTGTTCCACAACAGTCAGTTTAAAGCAATGCCTTCACAAAAACATTTCTGCCTGGCCAAACAATACATCTGAGACAACCAGACTACACCATCTGCAATAATATTTTTAAATACATAGCTCTCCTTGGCTTTAAACCAAAGCTATATTTAAGACTATCATTGTTCCACAGAGTATTCGTTTTGTTTGCAATTGGTAGCCAAGGAATTAAAGAGTCCAACCACATAAAGATCTGTAGCTCTACATTCATAAAATGGGCAAAAAGGGATTGCACCTTTTTGATATACGTTTTTAAAAAACACATTATCAACTTTCCTGAAGTAGCCAGTATCTGCAGTTATAATAAAATATTTGTTCTATTAAATGCTGTTAGGCACGCACTGCACCTGAATGCCCCTGGCATAAGAAAGCACTTCTGCTTCTCAATGTTTAAATTTTAGAAAGACAGGTAGCATATATTGATACAGAACTAGTTTACCTGAAATATACGTTTACAGTTACCATGGAACTCCATGCTTAGTCCAATGTTGCTGGTTTTACTTGAACTTGAGAACTCGCTCAACAACGCCGTTAAAATGGAACAGGCCAATGTTTGCTATAAAGAAAATAAGGGGGAATAATATAACTAAAAGATGTCCAATAACGTAATACCACCTACATTGTCCTTAAATTTTTTTATTAGCATTTTTCTATGACTATTACTTCAGTTTCTTCTAACAAACTAGAACAAGACAAACTTTCAGGAGTATAGATCCTTGGGTGAACCATCTCTGGAATCATCAAGGCTCCATCCTTACAAAGAAATTCAAATATTTGAGCAATATAAAATCTAGCACCTGTGCAACCATCACTACAAAATGGAAACAAATATATTGCAATCTGTTTCCCAGCCTTGTTGCTTACTTTCTCTCCCTGTGCACAGGGCTTTACAAGTATTAGTTTCAGGGAAGATTCAGTTTCCACTTATTTCTATTGATCTAATAGTTCAGGTCACCCTGAAGTTTGTTTTGGCCCTTCTTTGCATTTGCTACACTTACCGTGTTGGTATTTGATCATGATTAAAATTATATCAATGAAAGTGATAAAAGCTAGTCAAAAACCACCACTTGCAATACACCGTCTACTAGATCTTTTCCATCTCCCCCCACCAAAAAAAAATAAATGAGAGGAATATACAGAAAGCTTTGATACTTCAAAGCTGTTGGATACTTCCCTCCAAAACACAACAGAAACAACCTTTAAAACTACTCTATTAGAATTATGTCTCTGAAGTGGTATAAAAATTGGTAAGAAAAAGGCATGTTAATTTTAGAGAGACAGATCTATGAAGACTGAGGGTTTAAGTATCTTTTTCATTCTCAAAATGTAAGGTAAGGTAAAATCAAATGCTTATCCTAAAACACAACTTAAAAGCCAGCTTTCCTTTATGAAACACACTGCTCCAGCCTTTGTTGCTTTTTTTTGAAATAAAAAAAAAAAAGGGCTTTTTTTCCTGATGCCAAAGTCCAGTAACCACCATCACCAGTTTTAATTTTTTTTAACTGATCATTACACACAAAGGGAAGTAAATATTGTATAGTGGAGATGCAAGTAGTACTTCAGAAGTGTGCCATACACTACCATAACAAGCACAATAGAAACTGTATACCGACGAAATGAAAACACTTTCCGTTAAAGAGATGTTCTTAACAAAAAACTTCAAAATTACTGGCTATCCTCCCAGACTGTTTGGAGCCAAGGTGCCAGGGATGGACAGAGGGATAGGAATTGTTAAAGGGTCATGCATGCCAGCAAGTGTCCAGGGGTTAAACAGAAATATGCACACTACCTCTGAACACCCGAAAGATTAAAGTGGAGATGATACTATTTATGCAAGCTCATACAACAGCTGAGACCAGTGCCATCCACCCACCAACTGCAACATCTTTGTTCAGAAATGCCTCTGAAGTCAGTACCTTGACCCCCCAGACAACTAGTTATCTTAGCCAGTATACACTAAATTAACATTCTTACTTGCTAAATAAGTCCCAGACAGATAGAACACAGTGGCTTCGTGATAATACATGGGTTTTCTCTTCTACTGTATAATGAAGCTGTAGTGGACCAGCATATTGCTGATCAGTTGCTAAATCCAAGCTTCCCCATTTTGAAGAAATACCTATTTATTCCAAGTGGACTATTTCTCATCTGCAGTCACCACTGTCACATGTAATGTATGATAAAAGCAACATTTAAGCAGTGAAAAACAGCATCACAGTTTAAACTACTCCAGCAAAAGTGCAATTATGTCAGCTCTATACTAGACTTAGAAATATTTCTAATTAGCTCAAACATTTCAGTATTTTATTTCCAAATTTCTGTGTAAGCTATTTAAACAATACATATTTTTTATCTGGAGGAAATCCAGATTTGATCCAATATAAAAAAAAAATCAGCACAGGCTAACACTGAATTTTAAATCCAACATTAAAAGTTCCATATGAGAAGAATTAATCTAGGTGGAAAAAAACCCCAAAGTTTGGCTCTAGAACAATGCTTCAGATAAGAACACATGTTTTTAAAGGAATAATGCAAAGTTGCCAGAGAACACTGCCCAATTTCATTATGTACCAGGAGATGCAGAAGTCTCACAAGGCTCTCTAAATACTCTAAAATGCAGGCTTCTATTTGATGTTTGAATTACTGACACACTGATACTTTTTTCAGCTCAGAGGAGCCATGATGCAAGGACACCATTAGTTGCAATTACAAATTTACAGTTTGATGCTCTGTAACATACCACGATTACCAAGTAGTGTTAATGACTACAACAGTACGGCTAAAGCTAAGCTGCCTCTGCTCTATCATGCAAAGATCTTCACACCAAGCCACCACCCAGACCACCACAGGACCAACAGGACAGTGATGCAGCCCACCCATCACTTGCAGTCAGTTGTCAATTATTGGAAAAGAAATCACTAAGTTCAAATTACAGGTAAGCAGCAATAGGGAAAAAAAAGTTTGTTCCCACCGTGGTTACAAATAGTTAATATTAGCTGAAATAATAGATGTTTCTCTTTCCGTTTTCTCCAGTTTGTTACATAGTATATAATAATTTATCCTTTCTGTTTGGACAGTAACGTGCTATTGCATGATAAAAGTGAGTTTCATATTTTTTGTGTGCTTTTCTCCTGGTTTCAAGGAGAAATTTAAAAGGAAGGTTAAATTGTATGATTGATGGTAAAGAAATCTCTTCAAAGATGTAAAAAGCAATGGATGCAGCTAGGCTGACTGAATATGCCAAGAGCCTGATAAAGCAGCTTGAGCAGTTACCTGCTGCCCTGATTTCAATAAGAGCTATTTCAGGTAGTTCTGGCATCAGTACCTACTTTGAGCATGAAAGGAAAGTGTGACACTACTAGATATTTACACACTTTATTCCCTCCAGCAGCCTAGCTCACAGCAAACACCAGGGCACGCTGCATTCCTCCGCTCTCCTCCCACCCAATGAATTCCCAGCATCCCACCAACTCCTTCACCTTGCTATTTCAATACCTGGGGTGCAAATCCTGCCCCATTCCCTCACCATCCCAAGGGCACTGTGTGCATTATGGGCACATCCACACCCTCCTGTAACTATCTGCTTCTATGCTTACCCCTTGCATCCCTAAGGAATTGTAAGTACTCCCATATATCCAGGTCACCAGAGCAGGAGAAGACCAAAAATAAGATATTGGCCAGTAATTTAAAATTTACTGCAACAACAGGTTGAGAGGAGATTGCTCGAGATTGGTTTCCTAGAGGTAGGTGCCAGCCCCAAGGAGTTTAGCATACAGACAAGAGCAGAGGAACAGATCAAGACACGACAAGCATTTGCACAGAGCTGCATACAAAACCACCACTGCTCCCCGAAACTGCCATCAGACTATAGGAATTCATATAGATCGTTGTGTATAGCAGGAGGATTGCCATTTTCATATGAAGATTAACAAACTAGTTAGCTTAAAAGAACATGTGCTCTACCATCTATTGAACTCTTCTTGAATACACAGTAATATTTCAGAAACTCTGGAATAAAGCTTAAGTAAATTTTACTAAAAGTGAAATTTTATGAAAAGTAACTTTACTGAAGGTTAGCTACTAATATTTTGAAATACTTTTTTAAAATTTACATGTATGTTTGATATGAAGACACTAAGTACCTCAAACCAAATGCAGGCTATTAGAAAAAAAAGACTTCAAAAATCTGAACAACAACATAATTTCAGATAAGCCAATACAGTTGTGCTCTGTGAAATAAAATTACTTCCTCTTACACATAATAAAATTGAATGCACTTAATTCATGTAAAGTTCCACAGTGGTGGGGTTTTTTTGTTATTTTGTAGCATTTTTTAAGTTTTTTGCCACACCACAGAAGAGATTAACAATCCCATTTAGTAATACCATACAGTAATAAGTAGAAAATGCACGTGACTCTGGGCATCGTATTAAAAGTCAGATCTGAATGTCTATTGCGCAGTAATGCCATTAATTTCATACCAGTAAGAGTACACCTCTGAACCTAGTTTGACTCACTCGCTAGCAATTTCACTAGTTCTGCCACAAGTACATACCCAAACAATAACCCCATCTAACAAAATAAAATACTTCTCTTGTTGAGAGCGGACTGCCTCTGAGAATAGCTTGGCACTCACCCCAGTTAGCTTTATTACCAGGAATAAACTTTATGAAAGATTGCTATACATAAAATAGACTCTCAGCTGCTCAAACAGAAGATCAATGGGACTTGTGATAAGAGATTAACTTGGCAATCAGACACCCAGTAGTAACATCGTTTTAGTGGGGTTTTTTTTAAATTACTCTAATAAAACACAGACACTATGGAAAGACCATGCAACATTTTAACATTAAACAACATTTATATACCATTCATAAAACTCTGATGCAGAAGGTAAATGCAACTTATTCCTCTAAATGGAATGTCCCCTATAACAAAAGTTAAAGCCATAATGTTTGAAGGGATTTCACACTTGTGCCTGGATTGCCCATGGAATAAGTGAACTGCTTCATTTGAGGGTAGTTAGGTTACAAAGCATCTGAAAGGAAGAAGAGTTCAAATATGCTTAGGAAAAAATGGACATGTGGTACACCAGCTCTGAGGCAGAAAAGCCAACAGACAAAGCAGAATGAACTACAACACCAAAAATGTTTCCTCTGTTCTGAAATTCAGAGTAGAGATACAGCTAGGTTGTTAGAGGTTTGATTAAATCATTCATTTTACTACAAAACCTAAACTATCAGGCAACATCAACCCTGCCACCTTCTGCAGGAGTCATTTACACCTACAGAAAAACAAGTAAGTATATTTAAAATAATAAAGGTATCACCTGACCAGAGCAAATCATAACATCTACCCTGTTACATTAGATCACTGCCAGCCTGAATATGTATTTAGAGGACTTTTTATCTCCATCTGTATAATGTAAACTGTGTTACTGAAACCAAAGGGAAGCCACAAGAAGTATTTAATAATACCCCTAAACCAGCTTATTTTAACTTGCACAAGAGCAGGAAGAATCAAAAAGAAAATCAGAGGTTGAATTTGCTGTGCTGCTTCTAGTTGATAAAATTCTGTAGTGAGAATATGTCAAAAGCAATTTTACCAAATAAATTGTTTACAGCAAGGCTTCCTTTAGAAAGGCAGTAAGATACTTCTTCCCTAACTTCCTGGAATAAGCACAGAACTATTTGCTAACATTTGCAGAGTATCTAAATCTCCAGAATGTAAGCTGCAACTCCAAATGGAAATGTTAACAGGATGGCCACAGGACCAAAAGAAACACCGTTATGTACACAGAGTAACTGGGGCCACTCCAGGTTTTCAACTTCCATGTATTGCAATGGGGGTAGGCAGGGGGACCTAGGAGCTCAAGTAGTAGTTCCCAACCAAAGAAAACTAGAATATCTTCTGAAGAAATATAAGCAAGCACCAGGAAGAACCCACTGGATATTACCTGTTTGTCCCTTCCCAAATGAGCCAACTGGTGGAAAAGAGCTGTAGAGCAGGGACAGAAGGATAGGAATAGGACCCACAGCCGCAGTTTTGTGCTGTCAGCAGCGAGGGGCTGGCTGGGCAGCGCACCCCTTTCCTCCCATTCCCCCTCTGCCACCAAGCAAAGACAGACGAGCAGCACCAGGGTAAGACACCACACCAGGCGAGACCCTGCTTCTCTTCCTTGGAGGGAACCAGGCAAACCAAGCCAGGGAACAAACCCCTGGGTCCAGCTGAGGAAGAGAAAACCAATTCCTCTGCGACTCACTGGGGGCCACAGGAAGGATCTTGTGGCATGTGAAACATGCAGGCTTTGGCCAAAGAGAGAAGGGAAGTAGCAGCCTCTACTAATTAATAATGGAAGAGGTCCAGCCAGAGTTTGCTGGAGCTTAGGGTGCAAAACATGCTTTTCTTTGTTTCTCTGGGGACAGGTGAAGTTGTGAAGCAGAAATCAGGAGGGGAAAGAAAAAAAAAGTCATCTCAAAAAAAAGTGAAGGTCTGAAAACTATTTATCTAGAGGTAACATTTCCTTCTCCAGGTTCCTGCCTGAAAGGCACCAGTTGAATCTTCAATCTTGCAGTAGTTGCATGAACAAATCCAAGACTTTCAATTAAATTCAAAATAATGAATAGTAAGACTAGCCATGCAGCTCGCCATCAGTATCACCCAGCTTTAAATAGACATCATCCTGGCAAGTGCTCTTTGGTGGGCAAGCGTCCCCTCTCCCCCCACTACTCATTCCTGGTCCTTGCCTGCCTCTGCCTGCCATACTGCCAGATATGCCAAATGAGCTGTGTTACATGGCTGTCCTCCACAGTAGTCTGCTTAAAGAAAGGAGAGGGGTGAGGAAAAAAAAAAAAAAAAAAAAAAAAAAAAAGGCGAGGAGGGAGAAGGTTGGTTGTTTTTAAGTAGACTCCCACACAGATCCAGTTTATTTCTGACCATGTATATTCAGAAGAACAGTACCTCTGAGAAGAAGAGGGACTAAAGACCAAGCAGCTAGGGTCAATAAACTTCTTAAAGAGGCTTTTCCCCTCAAGCCTGTTTATTTGTGTGTTACCACAGTAATAAAAGAAATATAGGTGTGACCCATGGAAAGGCATTATTTCTTATTTCCCAGTGTGTCTGAGGTCTACAGGTGAGGGCCTCCACACCTGCACATCTCAGGAGACTGCAGAATCGAGGAAATGAAGAGTCCTATATGCCATCTATATGCCATACATAGAACAGGGCACACACATCTCTCCTCTGGATCATATCTCCTCGCTTCCCAGCCTTGTCTTTGAACCTGTAGCTCTATTGTAAATGATAATACTGGGAGCTATCAATTTCTAATATTAAAGTTATTAAGCAACTAAGCTAGAGTCTTGCTGTACTGCATCTCCAGTAAAGTAGGATCTCTTTCAAAAGAAAAATGGGAAAATTTTAAAAGGCATCTTGGTTAATGCAACCACTAAAAAAATACTTATGTTTTAAAATTCTCTTACATTTCTAATACTGAGTTTTAACCTAATATTTGGAGTAGTTTCCAGATCCCTAAAATTCCCAAACCAATCTTTAACACACTAACTTCAGCCTTTATAAAGCACTTATCAGCATGAAGGAAACAGCTTAAAATCCTGGTTTACCATCTGGTTTTTATACTCAACATGTCTCAAGGGCAGTAAGATTCATAGGACAAGGTAATAATTTTATTAGACCAGAAGACAGAGCTGACGGTAGAGGAAGGAAAATAATACGTAAGTTTTTGTCAAAATGTAAAAGCCATGAGATCCTCTCCAACTCCTACCCTACCACATGAGACAACAACAGCTAGACAGGGATCCAGAAGTAAAATTTCTCTTAAAGAACAGAAGTAAGAACCATAAATGCAACTAGTTATCTATGCAGCCATTATTATTGATAGATTAATTTCAATAAAGATGAATGCCTAGAGTTCCACTTTAATATTTCTGACTGTTCACATGAAATCCATCCACACCACATTCCTCAGCAGTTTTAGGTAACCTGAAGCATCTGAATCTCCTGTCTAGCCCAATCATGAACATTGGGAAACAGACCAACAGATTTTAAGAGAGAAGGACTTGTTAGGATCTCCAGAGCTCTTCCAGTAGGTCTTGACAAGTTGTCTTGTATACACGGAAAAAATTTTGGCTTCAGGTATGGAGTTTTATATTAGAATTCTACTGTACACATTGTAGATAGTAAAAAAACCCACAGCTTCTGTTGCTTCCCAGTCCTGTGTCAGGTCTACAGCAGTTGGACCCTTCTGCATCTGCCTACCCATATTCTCGAAGAAATCAAGGTGTGACACATATCCCAGTCCAGTTTTAAACAAAGTCCATCTGATAGTGTTCACACGCAGACCAGTTCCTCTTCCTGGGCACCACTGACCTTTGCTGCCAGGATTCCTGTCCTTCTGGCAGGAATGAAGGACAAACAAAATCCTTCAGCTACGCAAAAGCAGAATATTCTAATGCAAAAAGAAAAGGCCAAGAAATTGAAGGCATTTATAGTTGAGAAGAACTTGGCCCACACAATTCTCCGAAATCTTGATATCAGTGATAGAAAACATGCATTTGACATTTTAAGATTAGCCCATGATATTGTGTCTACTGCCAGAAGCCCTGTCCCCCAGAGATAAAGATTTTGAAAAGAGATTCTGAAATTGCTATTGGAGGGAGATTACAGGCTCTCCTTCATGAGCAGGAGGATGGCTTGTATCAATGTTACAGGAAAAGCCAGGAAAAACAAAACCAGGAACTCCACAGCTAACCCTTGTCCTCCCAGAGGATTACTTCCTACTCATTTAAAAATTAATAGGCAGTCAGACCCTCTATAGCTTGCTTTCCCTTTCCAGATACAGGTTTCTTCCATGAGATCCATAAAAGTCCATAGAGCAGGAAAGCAGCAGCAGGAGCCAATGCTCCAGGTTCAAATCCTGGCTCTAGCCATGCATCCTTCCCATCCCTGTAGTATTATTTCTCTTTAGTGCCCTGTTATTTCCTTAACATGTACGCTGTGTTCCACCATTAAGAGATTACTCAATGCTAAAGCCATCTTTTTAATCTCCTGCCCAATTTCTTCCTTTCATCACTATTCTCCTTCTCTTCCTTCCAATCTCCTTTTCATTTTTTCGTTCTCAACAGTTCATACGTCAGTCTTTCTCCCATGTCAGTTTGCCACAACATTACTCAACATACCTTCAAGTTCCATGCTCAGAACACATCCATTTCTGAAAATATTTTTAACTACTACTGGAGAAGTTAAGGTATTTAGCATACCCAATCCTGCAAAAGGACACAGGCAAAAGACACAGTACCATCTACATTCGCTGCTGTCCTTATTGCACCAACCTTCAGGACTTGACCCTGACAAGATGTTACTGAAAAGTCCAAAGGTTTCATGGAGCAGGAGTGCCTAACAGACACAAAACTAGTACAGATGTCTGACAGGAACCGGGTGGAGGATTGCAAGGAATGGAAAAGATGAAATACATACTTTATTCTTGGAAGATAAAGAAGGGCCAGGAAGCTTTGGAGCCAGCAGAGAGGAGAAAGCGAGTGGGAAGCTGGCAAGAGACCACTTTGCTTTTTTAAATAAGGACTTTCTCTCAATTACAAACTGCTGTAGAAAGCCATAATCAACAGCAAAGAGCCATGCTGGAGAACTTTAAACATTTTTAAATATGAAGTGATCTTAAAAGCAGTACCAGTCCCTTAGCTCATACTGCACGCTGAAGCACCCTTAGCTGAGACTCTACAACAGCAGCCAGGCAGCTGCACCACTGTGGTTCCACGCGGCCTGATAGGCACGGCTCAACACTACAGGGACACTAATGAAAAAACTCTCACCTATATTTGAAAAGGTAAGTGAATAATTCATTGCATGAGTTATTTCATACAACCTTTCAAAGTTATATATTTACACAAGAGGCATGCCCTGAACCCCCTCAGAGCTCAGCTGTGGCAGGTACTGTCCTGACACACAATTTTATTACTGCTTATTATTGCATATGACACACAATTTTATTACTGCTTATTATTGCATATGACACACAATTTTATTACTGCTTATTATTGCATATGCCAAGTCCTGGGTCACGCGAAGCTGCGCCAGTACCAGAGTTTGTCTTGCAGCAGTCTCAGAAGACTACCAGAACATTTTTATGAATAAGAACTACTTTATAATATAAAACCTCATACAAACATGGGAGTACGTGTTTATAACCAGCTTGCCAAAGACTAACAAACATATACTGCACCTTACAGAAAAGATGTTCCAGCAGCATCACATACCATTTTTTGCTAGTATGTCACATTAGCATACCAGAATAGAAAACATCATTATATAATCAAGACATTTTCTATACCATTCTTAAAACTTGAGAACAAATACTTTGGAAAAATTATGGAGAAAGTAATATTTGTGAAGAGTGGTGGATAAAGGGAAATGAAAAACTGAGCCAAACTTGGTCCCTGTATGGTGGCAGCAAGCAGAACTTGGATTAGAGGACAGTGAAACACTGTCCCTTCCCCCAGCCAGAGCTCCTCTGCAACACGCTCCGTTCTGCAGCAGGTCCAGGATGACATACTTACGGCAGGCAGCCTTAGCGTGCTGCATGCTGTGGTCAGTGTAGTGTGTCTGTATATTACTAGTGCACCCACAGAATACAACTGTAGAAGTTGGACTGTGCAAGAGTTAGTTCAAAGAGGATTTCTCTGTCAACAATCCAGGTTTCCATTTACTCCACTCTTGTATCTTTATGGAAAGATCATATAAACTACATGAGCATACACACTGGCATGCATAAAACTTGAAAACCTCAGTTGTAACTCCATTTTCATAACAAGGCTATGCTTCCTGGAAAAAAGCATGAACTCAGCATTGCTCTACACAAATACCCATTTCTATCCAAATTACACACAACAAAAAGGCTGAAATGTTTTCCTTAATCCAAATAACTGTGAAATTAAGGTTTACAAGTGTAACTGAAATTTCCATACCCTGGAGGGATATCACTTGTGCTCAGAGGTGACACACTATTTTTAGGACCATGACATGAGCTACATTACTTCTAGTACACTTTGATTGAATTTTCAGATTTAAACAATTGCTGCTCACATCTAGTACAACTGCTGCTCTAAACACTCAGTAGTGTTATGAGCCAGTTTCCTCAAGGTTTTTGTTTGAGAAAAGCTTCATTTGAAGCTTCAGCATGGAATCTACACACTCTTCGATCTGCATTTGGAAGGAGAAAAATCACCTCTCTTTAATCTCTAGTTACATGCCTCTATTATGACCTATTCTAAACTTATCTCCTGGCATAGCAAACGGAATTTCACTAAATGCATAGATAGATATTGGACACCTTGTTTCCACTTTGAGCTCAGTACAGAAGGTAACACTTACCCCTAGTAGTATGACATTAAATCTAGAGTAAGTTTTGTATTTCCATTCCACGTTTTACTTCCTCACACCCCTTTCTCTCCACCTACCCACCTCCCAGGGAACAGCAGAGGCCTATGCCTCTTGCTCGACAGCCTATTCCAACAGCTGAGCCACAGGAAGGTGCAGCGCTGCACAGAGGGAAGGGGAACAGAGTGTGTAGAGAACCCGCCAGCTAACGGAAAATCCATTTTAGATCACTGTCCTGGTTTCAGCTGGGATAGAGTTAATTGTCTTCCTAGTAGCTGGTACAGTGCTGTGTTTTGAGTTCAG
>JAVJGG010000027.1:7836365-7853293 GCA_035590195.1 Aviceda cuculoides | reverse complement strand
TGGCCACCTGGGCACACTGCTGGCTCATCTCCAGCCGGCTGTCAACCAGCACCCCCAGGTCCTTCTCTGCCGGGCAGAATTAACACACAACCTTAATACACAACCTTGAAGCACCTGTTCTTATTTTTTATCAGTTACAGCATAAATCTTCTCTAGGTTTTTGTACTTTTAACCAGTTCCTTTTTATTATGTTATATGAATTCTCATTTCAGGGCCACTTACTTTCTGAAACGGTCTCCTGAAAGACTAAATAAATATAAATTACCCCCTCCTTTTTCCATCATTATATCACAGTTTTTAAGTAACACTATGAGATTGCTGGAACATGATTGTCTTGTATAGAAAGCATGCTAGTTAAACATTAGCATAGCATCTCACAATTTTCTAGGCATTTTTGGTTTCTCTCTTCAAGTACCATTTCAACAAATTTGTCAGATACGTACAAAAGTTTTATTCATCCATGCTTTTCAAGATCCAGCCTGGAGCTATTTTACAAAGCAGGTGCAATCACGGCCAACCCCTTAACCCTTTAGCCCTGCAGCTGATTTAGGAGACACATTCATGTAATGGCTGGGGTTAAAGACAAGTACTTTTACCAGTATGGCTGTGAAGATTTTATGAGCCAATTCACATCGGAATGTGCTTTACCTTCCTGAGGGCGTCACAGCTTTCTCATGTTATGATTTCCATGTCTTCTTTCCCAGTTAGCAGAGTATTAAAGGAGTGCATATTAAAAAGTATTTCAACAATGATTTTGTAATTAGTTGTCCACGTATAATGTTGTCAGTGAAGTTACATTCACATGATTATTCAGATAAATTCAGATGAAGTAAGTTGCATTCATTTGTTCCTTCAGATAAAGACTTTGATTTATTTAATCACAGAGTAGTTTTATTTTGTGATTACATTTGTATTGACCAGAAAAGCAATTATGTAATAATTTGGTTAGCCAGTCAGAAATTGAAATATTATACTATGATATAAGGCATCTTATCTCATAGATAAGCAGCCTTGAGTATTAATTTCTCAAAGGAATATTTGTAGTAAACAGCTGAAATGTGCTGCGAACACAGCTTCCCAGACTAGGTCTGTTAAAACTGCAGTTTGCTTGCAAACATATTGAGAATAAAGAAAACCATAACGTTTAATTTATGAAACAATCTTTTTTCTTGGTGAGCCACTGGTCTCATATGCATGAAGCCTCGGGACCTGTTCCAGGCGTAATTCCCACGGAAGCCTGTGCGCTGGGTAGGATCAGAGGTGAGAGCTGGTGACCTGAAATCAATGTGTGATCTGCTCCAAAAGGAAAACAGTAACGTGAAGAAGGATGACTCAGGACAGGCCAGACTGTACTCATGAATTTCCCCGCAGTGACAGAGCTAGTCTCCTTCCTGTTACACTGATGTTTTTCAGCAAGAGGGACGCTTCGGGCAGTCCCCACGCTGCCCGTCCTGACCCCATCCTCCCAGCACCCCCAGTTCCCCATGCTCCTTCGCTGTGCCGGCACGACTGTCCATGTGACTGAAGTGTTTCAGAAAATCAATCCAGCTAAAATTAGCAGCCGCTGTTCTACTGGGTTGTTTTTTGGCCTAAGCTCTCTGCTCCAAGTTTGCTGCCCAGTTGCACAGTTGCGGCAGCGCAACCGAGGGGGCACCGCAGGGGCGGCGGGGAGCAGCAGCACCGTCAAGCACGGCTGCAGTGGGTTTGCCATTCGCTGCGTGATCCTCGCCTACACAAATCCAGCAAGCAATGTGTTCATCCTGTCACTGCTTCTCTGCCACCTCCTGCACTCTTCTGGCATAAGCATTTGTGAGGCTGTGCAGTGATCCATGCTGGGGGGACACTTTCCTAACAACAACAAAAAACCAAGCCTTTCTGTTGGCTTATTTTTCAGCAAGATTAATTCCCCAATCTGGAAAGTCCCATGGTCACACAAACACCTGTCCTGGGAAGAGGGTGCCATGGGGCCGAAAAGTCAAGGCACCGAGGAAAGAGAGTGAGCGCCTAGCATGTGTTCAGGCAGTACAGGTGCTGAATGTCAAATCGCAGTTTTGGTAGCCCAGCAGCCTAATTAAGTAGCCTAGTCTGCCACCCAAAACGTTACCCACTGAGGAAAAAACAATAACAATCTTGTAATGGAGGTATGTTTTGTATGTTACGCATTTTGAAAATTTGCTTCCCAGATACCATAGGCTTGACAGAATCACTCTTACTCTTCAGGGTTTGGATTGGGGGGCATTACCCTTAGAAGCATGCTTGATTATTTAATATATGAAAAACTACCAAGTTTAAAGTGAGGCTAACTCTCAATAAAAAAAACCACGGTAAGCAAACAACCAATGTCAAATTTAAATATTGAGAGGAATAGTCCTATACGATCAAAAATAGTAGGGAAGGGTCCTGCTTTGGAGAAATGGTGGCAGCAATCCTAATTTATAAACAGTCTCTACGTATAATTTTTAAATGCTCTGATAGTTTATTTTTAAAGTTTTCATTAAAAAGGAAGAGGATAATTTATAGATACTTTGCAATGAGGAAAATATTCCCAATTAGGGTTTTAATTTAAGAAAACAAAGATTCTGTTGGATTGCTCATCTTCATAAGCGGAACTTTTCCCTGTGCAAATCACCTGATTGCTTCACATTATTCTTAGCTCTAGCATCTGCCAGCACATTTTTCAGTAATTCTACGTCATTTGGAAGCGAGCATCAGAGTAAACAGTCTGCCTAAATGACTAGAAGTATTGAGATAAACAGTTTCATTTTAGCCTCAAAGACAGTAATATTGATGATTTACTTGGAGGATGGTTTCCCTCAGAATCCAGTTGCTCAAGAGGCTGGAGGGGTCAAGTTTTCAGGGTGGCACAGAAAAATGCAGGAGTCAGACATTTCTGAAGCTTGGAAGCAGCATTTTCTGTGCAGAAATACTGACTAAAATTTGTCCTTTACCATGTCTTAAAGAGAGAAAATGGTATCATCCAACCATGACTTTTGGTATGGATAAAGGACGGAGAAATGCCACACGTGTAACAAGAAGGTATTATGTGGAGTTATATTTGGTTTGTTTCTACTGGGCATTTAAAGGACTTACACATGGAAAAAAATGCTGAAGGAGGTTTTCTGTCAGGATGCTGGGACAGTAAGTGTGATAGGAGTCAGATCATGACTGTGTTTGCTTTGTTCTATTGCTGCTGTTTTGACTCCCTCCATTCTTCAAAGCTGTTAGTACAGAACTTGTTTTATTTGCTACCATAGGTATAACTGATTATCAGCAGCTGCATTTAGGAAAAATCCATCCAAAGTAACCTAAGTAAAACCTGTATTGGTGCTAATATGTTAAAAAATGGGAAGAAATACATCATGACAGGCAATAGCAGGTCTGTAGGATCCGACACAGGAACATTTCAACAGTTCGGGCAACGCCACTAACAGTAGCTCCCTTTTGTGGGATCCAGCAGTGCAATGTCCTCCATCCTGTTCCTTTGCTAGCTGTAGTTCTGACATCAGGATGTGTCAAAAAAAAAAAAAAAAAGAAGAAATACAATAGCATTGTTTTGGGCTAGATGAACTCTGAAGCGGAAGGCCAAGGTGATGAAGGCAAATAAACTCTGAGACTGTGTTTATTAGCCAGGAAGTGGTTATTAGCAGGAAATGCACTGGAGGCTGATGTAACAACTCCAACATAGCTATATGTATCAGTCATCTTTTCCCAGTGTTGTTGAAATCTTGGAATAACAATGGCATCTGCAGTAACTTTTGTTTGAGAACAGGCAATTTCGTTTTTTTCAGCCAATCCTGCAAATAAATCTACCTTTATTTAGGGGGCGTGCATCTCGTTTCTCTGCTCCAAATATTTTGGTGAAGATGGTGCTCATGAAACAGGACTGGCTGCTGCTGTCACACCGGGTGTTCGGAGAGATGGCAGCTGTGCCGTATGACACAGCGGCAAATGGCAAGAACGAGCAAGGAGAGGTAGGATGGAGCATGAGCGGCACCGGCAGGATCCCTTCAACAGCTGTCATTGCTGGAGGCAGCTTCTCATGAAATGACATGACACTGTTCGGAGAGAGGTGGGATCCCAGGGGCAGGATGGGATCCTACCTTGGGATCCACCTTCTCTTGATTTATTAAGCAGTTTTGGCAAAATGCTGCCTCCCGTGCTGGTGGCAGCCATGCAAGCTTCCCAGCTGATCAACGGCACCCTCGACTGGAGGAATCTCCTCTAGAAACCACAGGATGGTCCAGGCCCCATGACCTGTTTAACTCAGGACTGTGTCCAGACACTGCTGGTAAACTTGTCCATAGTCTACCTGAAGCTGCCTAAGAGAATACCAGCTGCCTATGTTTGAATCCCATCCTTCCTTTCCTCACATCGTCTTCCTGTGTAAGGCATTGCTGTACCTACTCCAGCGGTGCTGGATTTGCAGGAGTGGAGGGAGGCAGAACAGCTGCTCTAGCACAACTAAACGCAAAAGGAAAACCGCCTGAGCTGAGCAATGCTCCCGTGCGCGCTCCTCCTCACCTGATGCAGGCGAGCTGCTGCCCATCAGTCTGTCCTGTTACCTGACCACGGATGGAAAAGGAGTTAGCTGGGGACAATCACCCCTAAACTGGGGTCCAAACTGGGAAAGAGCAGGGTAGGGCTGACTACAAGCAATACTAGTCCCCAGAGTAATGCAGCAATTGATCCAGTTTCTCTGGCATGAAGGTAAGATGCCCTTTCCAGCTCTCTTTTTCCTTCTTTTTTTTGTACTGGAACTATTCATCAAATATTTTGCTGTCGCCATTTATTTGAAGCAGAGGATTACCTTATAGTCAACTCTGAGAATGGATGCTTTTCTGAAAACCGAGTATTAAGAAACTAGATACGTTAGTGCCACTTGTTAGACATTGATATTAATTAAGATGTAAGTAATGCTCCAGCCTACAGTGAGAACAATATATGAGTAATGTATAATGTAGTTCAATTTCATGGCTTTATTAGCAAAAATCAAGACATTAAAACAAAAAAGAACTCTTCTTACTGTTTTTTTAATATTTGGAAAATTCCAGAATTCCGTTTACCCTTTTTTCAAAGGAAGCCGTGCTGCATGTGTCCTCATGCTTTGGCCAAAATATGCAGCAGCGGAGCATCTCCATCGCAGTTTCAAATGTTGTTCAGGTCTGACACCACTATTTTCACATCGTTCACTGGCCATATGACAGCCTGCAATACTCTGCTCCGGCATGAAGATGATAACCCCAACCGCGGTAGCCTGTATTTAGCGGATTTGTTATAGTCTTGTTTTATCATTTCCTTTGAGTTGTCATAACTATGGTATGTATTTTAAAAAGTATTATTGGACACCATTTTTAAAACTGCCAGGCAATTAAATTTAAAACCTGAGAAATTTCTAAAATCTCCATGAAAAAGATAAAATCCATTTTTCTTTGCAGTCCAGCTCGGCCTGTTGCTGGGGCCTCTTACTTGGCTGTGTTTGCAGGCCCTTGCCCAGTCTGCATTTACTGGAAACAGTTATCACACAGTCATCTTCACTGTTGGGTTCCTAAAATACTATCAGTAACACGGAGAGGTTGGGGGAGGCTCAAATTATTCTTTTTAACCTAATGGCATCTCCTTATGGACCTTTTTAAAATGACTGTACAAGCGTCTTACCACAAGATGGCCCCTACCAACTGCAGCTTGCGCGCGTCTGACCGTGCCGTGGCAGCCCGTGGAAGCGCTGACCCTTGACTTCTGTTTCTTACAGGGTCCAGGAATTATTATTGTTATGTTTTACTCTAATAAAAAGGCTTCTTCAACATATCAAGCCTGTGGGACGTGATTACCCTTGGGCTCCGCAGGGACTAAATGCCGAGTCCTCTCTGCCCAGCTCGTGTGGTGATAAACATCACAAATGTAAATTCTTTACACTGTTAACATGGTTGTAGTTATGTGAAGACCAGACAATGTCTAAAGTGATCAAATTTAGGAAGAGATTTTAGCACTGTATCAGCAGGATCCTCAAAGGCGGTGGCTCAGGCATTCTGTGAGGAGACGGTCCAATGATGAGGCCCACACGGGACACTTGTCCTGAGAGATTAAATTAGATTTCCAGAGCATTCTTCCTCTCCTTGGCTGCTGCAGTGGGAACATTTAGATCAGCATTTATTAAGGTTAGCGCTTAATCTGGTGAGATCACGGGGTGGTCTCACCTCTCATTAGCATCAGCAGTTGCTGAGGACATCCAGACCTCAGCCTTAAAGATTGCCGAGAGTAGATCAACAAAAGGGACATCAGTGCCTGAACTTGTGGTGTCACATATTTTCTAAAGCCTTAAATTACATAGCCAGGTCCCATAAACAATTCTTAGGGAGAGCTGTGTATCTTATTAGAAGCTTATAATAAATACTGTCCTTTGTTGAGGGAGCCACCTGCGGCAGCCAAGTCTGATACAGAGAAAAAAGCCAACACTTATGTCACCCGTCCGGTACCTCTGGCCACAGATCTGCATGTGTCCGTGGGCGGTAGGAAGCCAAAGCCCAGCTTTCTCACCTCTGAACAAATAGGAAGCTGCTTTTGCTTGAGCGTAGTCAGCGGCCTCGTGGCTGGAGGTGGGAGAAGGGCTCGTGTTGGACCTCTGCCTCTCCTGCAGCCAGAAGTTTCTCTTACCCCTCTTGTGACAGTCCATCTCATCAGACCACTGGCTGTCATATCATGGAAGCCTCTTGACTTCACATGTTAAAGATGTTTTCTTTTGCATAAATAGCAATATTAAGCTAGAGAGGGACCAACTCTATTTCCAGTTAATAAGACACTCCTTTAAAAGATGAATACACACACCTACCAAAAAAATCTCTTGGAAAAAACCATATAATTTGTACAGGCTATACAGTAGCATCTGCCTTCAGATATGGAAGAAAGAAACTGAAAAATCTTGCTCTGAAGCAGAAACTTCACCCTACACCCCACTCTAGTACCCTAATGAGCAAGACACAATTAGCCACCCTTTGCCTTAGAGATACGCAGAACATGTCTAACAAAATGGGCTCTGATGGTCGGGTAAGCATTCTCCTGTCTAGGTTGAGAATCTCATTTCGTGCCAACCTGGCTTGAATAAGGACCCTCAGCAGCTTGTAAGGAGTGCGGCAAGGTTTGGTGTTTGAGGATCTTCATCCCATGAATTCAGGGACCCCATGGGATTTGGACTTAGGGGGTGCTTCTGTGGCAGATGTGCAGCAACCTGAGAGTTGCCAGAGCTGTCTAAATGAGGCAAGAGGCAACTAAGAAATCAGATGCATGTAAGCACCTTTTAGAAACTGCGTTTCAGCTCCTTTCAAAGATAGCCTGTGAGACATCCATCTTTCAACCCACTGCTCAAGAGTCTGTTCGGGAGAGCCGTGATGAGGAAGGGAAAATCATCCTAGTGACAAGCCTTTGCATCTCCTCTGCTTATCCTCGGTGATAAAAGTGAAGCCAAAGGCAAAGGCAGACTGGAGGGATCACACAATACCACATTTTCTGAACCTGCATCTCCCCTCATTTCACTTTTTGTCCACTGACAGCAAGTGTGAAAGAGGAAGCAAAGTGTGCCACCCATGGACAGGCGTTTTCCATAAAAATCTCCACTGATTCCATACTGGCCACCTCTTGCTTCTTCTCATGGGGGCTGCTCAGCTATAGCTGCCCCGTGCAGGGAGTCAAAGGGAAATGTTTCACCTTTGACTCATATCCCAGGATTTAAAAATAAACTAGAAGCTGATTTGCAAAGGCACAGGTGTTCTTTAATGTCTTTTCACTGGGCTTTAAACATCCTTCTTTGCCTCTACACTTCTACTGTTTTTGTCTTGGGACATTTACCAGTATCTGCTCTGACAGTTTCTGGTATTCCCCTTGTGACCACTTAACTGCCGTTATTCGCTTTAAAAATAAATACAGACACTAGGGGAAAGAGTCTTAATAGAAGCACAACATGTTCATGTTAATATAAGTACATATTAACTCTGGGCTTCCCAGTGCAAGAGAAAGCCATCTAAAAATCAGGCTACATAGACTGAATAAACCTACGCTATTCTCCCTGGTATTCTGCAAGCAATTAAAACTCATGCCGACAATATGAGTTTGTGATCCACAGCGTCCTGCAGCACAGAGTTGGTTGGTGCCCACAGGAACCGTCGAAGAAGATCGGGGAGACACAGAAACCGTCCCTGACTGCAGAAGTTCTTCATAGGCCTTAAGCCACTGTTAATTGTAAAGGAAGGTACAAACAGCGTGTGGAATTTGGGGTATTAAAGGATGTTATGCTATGTACAAAACCATTCCATCACTGTGCTCCCAATGCTGAGATAATTCAGTATCTGTTGGTGGTAGAGTATCTCAACAGAGATGAGCAGTAATTATCCTACCCTAAAGAGGGCAGCAGTTAAACTTCTATGGCCTATTTCATGTTATATTAAAAAATCCTTTTTAGCAATGACAAATGTTGTTTCAAGTAGCTCAATAACTGGGAAACATGCCAGAGCCTGACAGTAGAAGCTGTTATTTTATTGATACTTCTCAAAAGGAAGTCAAGCCTGATTATGTATGTTGACACTCAGAAAATGCAAAGTAACATTTAAATTCATAATAAAGGGTTGAGGAAGCTTTATGTAAGAGGGAGGATGTTAATCATTTAATTTAAGTCAGTCATTTAGCTGCAAAGTGAATTTAAATGTATTTGAAAAGACAGGGAAAAAACAGAGATCTGCAATCTGTTTTGGAAAGTTTCCTCCCAGTCCCTTGAACTCCAGCTGCTGTTGCTGGGGTTGCCCTGGCTGTACTGCACCAGGGCTCCTCCTCGGCAGGGAACCACAAAGTTACTGCTGAGCTCACTAATCGCGACTGTGTTTTCCTCTTCTCGCTGGGTACAGCTGTGCTTCATTTTCCCTACTAGTTCTCAGCTGCTAGAAAAGAGAATTTTTCCTTCCAGATAAACTGTTTTCCATCCTTTTTTCTGCTGCTGAGACTTCCACCCTCTGGCCAGGGAGCCTCCAGCAGGTCCTGGCCATCCTTGGCCCAGAGCCACGGACTCTGGGTTGGAAGGGGCCCTGCAGGTCTCCAGTCCAACCTCCCGTGCTGAATTCAGACCGGGCTGCTTATGGCAGCGTAAGGTCACCTCAAGGTGTCTTACAGCTGAGGTGGAGCAGGAACGAAAGCAGGAATGTGCTGGAAGCAATTTACTCTGCTTTGGCAAAACCACTTATTAAATCAGCTGATTCCCGAACCAGCTGTTAAAAATCCCTCCAAGCAATCTCAACACTGAGCAATTATAATTTTGCAGCTTGCCACCAAGTTTCTCACAATATGTAGGAGATTTTGAAGTAGGCTCAATTTAACAGAGACCAAACAAAGAGTAAAGCACTGTAGACGCAGGGGCACTGCAATCGCAGCCGCTCAGCAGACTGCCTCTAGTACGTCACCTCCAACTTGCTTGAGGTTCTTCATTTTACTGTGACTTTGAGTAATTAGGCTTCAAGGTTGTGACTGTATTAATTACCAGGGCCAAGTGCAAGACTGTTAGGAACATGGAATTGGCTGGGGCTGAGGAGCTACATGTGGCAGGGATTGCTGTTAATCGCTGTGACTATGTGGGCTTTGTTTTCAGTCGAGGAACACCAGGAGGCCCCTCTGTCAAACAGCAACAGTCCGTGGGGACAGGACAGATGGACGCGTCCCTGACCGCTGCTTCCTCTGGGCATCATGTGCCGTGCTCAGCCCGACACGTGCCAGGCACTCCGTGTGCCATGCTTATCTGTGACAGCAGAGATGGAGGCTTGGCTATCACCCACGGGTGGCTGCATGTCCCCCACACTGTGTCCCGCTGTCACAGCGAGACGACAGATCTCCTGGGCTGTGACCGTCCATCCGCACGGCTCAGTTACTGGCCCTGTGTTAGGCTGTCCCAGCTAGCGGGGACAGAAAAACATGCCTGGGGGGCGGGACACTAGTCCCAGTCAGTGTGGACACAAGCCCATTGGTACCACTCGGCTTCAGGAGCAGTCATCGGTCCCTGGTCCGCTTCTGCCAGAACAGGTATGGCCCATGCAGAAGTCATGCCCTTACAACGTGCTCAGTCCTTCCAGTCTGCTCATGGCCTCAGGTCAGTATGTGTTAAACTTGCCAACCCTGAAATGCCTTCACATCGCTATGTCATCACCTGTATTACTTCTTACCTTCCACTGGGAAAGCTGCAAAGCAGGTCTGGGTTACAGTTCATTTTAAAAACAACAATAACAAAATGTTCCTGCATTGCTGCAAACACACAGCCACTTGGGACACCGATTCCAGTGACTGCCATTACCCTAAGCTGAATCATAATAGGAAAAAAAAATAGTTAAAAATCAGCAAACCACAGCATTTCAATAAACTAAAGCAAACTGTGTGCCCAGCGGTGCCAATCCCTCAGCTACAAGCCTGTGTAAATAAGGTCTTGCTTGTCTTGTGTTGGCACTTCACAAAGCGAAGCTTCCTAGCGATCAGCTCGGCCACAGGTATGGGCTGCTGGGCTGCAAGTCCAGCAGCCTGGCGTAACCCCCCAGTCAGGCAGGGTGCCCCGACTGGGCTGCTGTGAGCGCGCGGGGACTGTCCCCCCCGCATGCGACACCCTCCGCCGAAGGATGGTGCAGACACCGGACCGGTGCATCGCAGCCTCGGTATCGTTTCTGCCATGACCTCCTGTTCCTAGCCCTGGCTGGGATATGGATTAAATATAAAATGAGGGCAAGAAGACTGACGGCATCAGAGTTACGTGAGAGATGAGGTTGTCAGTTAAGTTCATTTTAATTCCAGATATCACTTGGATTTGTGTGACCTCTTTTGTTATTTTTAGAGCTAGTTTAAATTGGCAGGTCCTATTATGTGGGAAATTGAATGTTAAAAAAAAATCCTTTAGGCCTAAATTGGAACGCACAGTTGGAAATTTCCAAGAAATTTTATTTCCAAAATCTGTTCTGTATACCAAAATGACCTAGTCACAGCAGTTCATTTTTGTTTTTATAATTTTGAACATAATGTGCTATATACAATACAAGCCCTTGGCCTTTTTATTACAATTTTTGCTTTGATTTTTTTTGAAATAAAATATTTTTATCATTTTTTGGAAGTATGATTGTAAACACACCAGTAAGTTCCCCCCGAATATTTCCATTTTGTCAAACCAATATTTTTTCTATGAGAAGCATTTTCTTTGGGGGAAAAAACCACTATGGATTTGAATTCGCCTCTTTCTGCCCAGTGACTTGGTCTTCAGCAACACAAATACAGTTCCCTGAGGGAAACAGCCTGTCCGCTCCCGATCCCTGGGAACGGAAAGACAACTTTCTTCTGGGAGATACTTTTATTTAGACAATTCCTCCAGTATTAAGCATCTGGGGGGCAGAGCACTGACTTGTGTCAGTCTTACAGTCCTACTGCTCGGCTGGGAAAAGGCATACGTTGAGAAGTTGAATATAGAAAAGGCGTTACTCCCCTGGCGACATGCCACGAGTGTCCCGCAAGGCTTGCGGCAGATCGTCGTCATCCCTACCAGGGCTCTGCCAGTCGTCTGGCACTTCCATCTGTGAAATGGCACCCGGTCTCTGGCAGTCACCCCATTTCCCTGTGGCTTTGCGGGTGCGCATTTTCTGAAAAGGATCCCTTTTAGGCGAGACTGTGTTCTGGCTGTGCACGGCTCCATTCAGTGGTGGGCAAAGGCTGGGGCGCAGTCAGGATGATATGTGCGCCAACATCGCAACAGCTTCATAATCCTTCCTGCAGCCATACTTTCTTTCAAGATCTTTTGGCTGGACACTGTCTCTCCATGGATTCCTACAGCCACGGTACAATGCTTGATGGCGATACGAGGCTGTTGTGCAGTGCCACGACGCCAAGAACACCCACCGTGCGATCCCCGCTGCCAGGCTGGCGACGGCCAACTCCTGCTCCCCTCAGCCGCAGCCCCTCGTGCTGGGGGAGGACGTGCCATCCCCGGACCCTTTGCTGGACAAAGCGTGGGCTGGCCAGACCCAGCGCTGGCCGTGGGCCCACGGTGAGTGGGAGGTCGGACTGTGGATCTCCAGAGGTGCCTGCCAAACAGCATTTCTATGGTCCTATTGTTTATTCACCCCTGGCCCCATCCAAAGCAAATGCAGCTGTAAAGCCAGCCTGGATACCCACTGCTGTTTCTGTCACGCCCTGTTCGGTTGGGGTATCTGCGGTCTCCCCGGTTTCCACCCAGGTGAGTTCCTCCTTTATAAAAAAACTCCTTCTGCTGGAGTTTCATCGTAACATCAGGGTAAAGCACACTACGCAGATGCTTTTGAAGCTGTTATCCTGTAAATCAGTCCTGAATTTTGACCTTTCATATCTGTTAGATTTCATGTCTAGAAAACCAAACCAAACCAAAAAACCTCTTACCAATCCCCCAATGTTGAGCTAAAACCAAACACTATAAATAGCTGGTGAACATACCTGGAAGACATTGGACAACTGAGCCTTTCACAGGAATGTGCTAATGAACGTTTGCCCTTGTGATGAGGTCCCAGTAGCAAAGTTTGACACATAAAACGTAAATGTGTGTTCCTTTCTTTCCTTTTTGATGGTTGTATTACTCAGCACAATCAGGTATCTTTTTAGTGAAATTAACTACTCTGAAACTGCCATCAGACCAACGAAAGCCACAGGCAGTCACTGAGCCGAGCTTACTGTTGCTATTAAGGCCAAGAATGACCAATGATATGGAAAGCAATTATCAGGAAGACACAACAACTCGTCAGACCATGAGGCTACTGCAATGAGAGGCTGAGCTGCTGCCCTCAGGAGCGGTGATTTCATTTTCAGACTTTGCATTACTAAAGATATGCCATCAGACTTGCCACTGGGTGACACGCAGATCCTTCTCCTTTCTAGCCCGATTTCCCCCCTGGCCATAGAAAGCTAACTGTGCTCCCTTTGGAAAGGAGCGGAGTTGTGCAGCCAACTGTTGCAATGAGAAAACAAAAAAACCCACCTGTAGCTACCCAACAGCACAGAGGTAGGAAAAAAAGAAAAGCTATTACTTACGACCAGCGTGTTTATGGGACAGTTGAGGCAGCCTTCAGCAGCACAGTCAGGAGTTCAGGGGAAAAACTTCACACCTGTGGTAAGCACTTCATGGCACGTGGCGAGCTCCTTTGTGGCACAGGGCTGGGCAAGCCAGAGCATCCCAGTCAGCTCCTGCTCTGCTCTTCTTTAAAGCAGCCCACGGGTGGAGGCGGCCTGGGAGCCGGGCAGCAATGCCGCCTCTTTCTTCCTCGTACGCCGTGACCCAAAGCTGCGGGTCTGGCTTGCTATGTGACCACGTGCGCAGGCTCCTTCCCGCCCGGCAGGACTCTCTGAGGAGGGCGTTGGGTGCTGTGCGCTCCCAAAAAGCATGAGACAAACAGGAGCTGCCGACGTGTTCTCCTCAATACACGCAACCCCATGGGGTAACCGCTGCGTGCAGCAGCAAGGCTGGACCATCTCTAAAAAGCCTCTTTCCTGGCTGCCACTCGTGATCTAACCTCATCAGCTATTTCCCCTCACCCGCACGTACCCCTCGCGCATTCAATTCCCCCTTTTCTTACAACAGCCAAGGTGGCCGAGTGCCTGCGGCTCTCCTGTGTCATGGCGATCCTAGGAGTGAGACCAGGACACGCGCTGTGCCTTACACCCTGCTATTCTTTGAGCCCTACTGAAATTTAAGAAATACTTAAGACCACTCAAGGCCTGCTTCATCAAGCCCCATTTTCTTCACATACCTAAAAACTCCCAGATGCTGGCACAGGTTATTTCTCATCTCACAGAACTGAAGTAAAGGCACTTTCCAAACCGCGAGAGCTGACAAGTCGGTGCATCCGTCAGTCCATTTAGAATTTCGATTGTCCATGTCACCAGGCTCCAGTTTCTTCTGCAGAGCTTGGAGCTACTGTTGCATTTGCAGAAGGTGACCACAGCTTTATGCATCAGATCCTCAGTTTATTTTGGTAACAACGAGCCCAGGACTCCGCTTTTACTGAGTGCTGCTCACTGCTCTTCCACTGCTCAGAACAGAAACCAGAGGAAGGCACAACTTCCATGTTGCTGCAGCAGATTTCTTTGCCAGGAAAAACATTTTTACACTTTTTTTTGGTGTGTTTTAACGGTTCCTATTTCTACATTATCTATTACTGAGATTATTTCCTGTGGGAAAGATTGAATATTTTTAATTCCAGTAATAATTTTAGTAACAGTTGCCATTTTCTGCCAATGTTTCTGCATTTTGGGATAGAACCAAATTATATGTTCTAAATTCCTCTTCTCATTACAGTTTCTCTAGGAAAGCTTTTAAGGCAGTTATTTCATACCTCAATAATTACAGGATAAAGAATAGAATTTTCTTATGTTTATGAGACTGATTTTCCATCAAGTTCCAGGCTATTGCCTGCTTCCTGCGTAGTTAACCTCATTCTTCCATTTCCATTTAAAAGTCAAATGCTTCTCTCCCTCATTTAGCTTTCATGTTGTTCAAGCGAGGTACCTGGTTACAACTTCTACTGCTAGCTCTTTCGCATCCAAGTAGGAATAACTGGCTCATCAAGAATTGTTGCTGCTTCTTGGCAGATCTGGCGACACAGAAGAGTACAGACAGGAAAGGCTGCAGAGGCCCTTCCTGCGCCTGTGCCGCTGGCACCCTTGCATTATAAAGTTTCCATTCTGCAAACAGCAATTACATTTTTTGAGGCAATTATTTACACTTTTGTACACAGGGTAAGTGGTGTTACTGCACATACATGACTTTGCTGAAACCCAGGAATGAAATTTCCGTCCCACTGAGATCAACAGCTGGTTCAACCTTGACTTAGTAAAGTTAGGATTACATCTCAAACGTCACTTGTGGCCCTAACCAAGAACACTACTTCAGAATTAATCAAATCCTTACTTTCAGTCAGGAATAAATACATCTAAGGTTTTTGGTTGGTTGGTTTTTTAAAGGAAGAGATTCTTTTTAAAGAAACATTGAATTGATACAACTTCTTGAAAGAAGATATTAGATGCTTTTTGCAGAAAGTTCAGAACAGAGAACGCTTAGAGCCAGTCCCAATATTGGCGTATTGATTACTTATCCAAATTTTGTAAGATTTACTCCAAGTTTCTGTTTACCCCTGAAATGTCTGCAGGGGATGTGAGCCTTCTAGAGACAGTGCCTGATAAACTCGAAAGATTTGCTTTTCAAATCAGTTCTTCTTTAGGTGAAATGGGAGTTGGCTTCTGTTCCCTGCAGCATAGATGTTAAATGAGTAATATATTCATTGTGGAAGCACCTGTTTCCTTCTGGGCTAGTTTCTCTTGTTTTGCTTAGCTGCAGAATATTCTGTATTTGCAGGTGAATTCTTTACATTTTAGAAACACATCAGAGGCAGCAGCCAGAGGGGGCAAGCACACTGGTGGTGGTTACCCTGGCAGAGGCACCACCGCAGAGAAAGTGACGGTCTTGAATTTCACGCCATCTACTGACCTGGTCACACCAAAGCAAAGTTTTACCTGGGAATCCTGACCCTTATTCTCAAGGGCCATGAGGACAGAAGAAATTGTCTTGCGGTACCAGAGATCCCACATCAAATGCTGTGAGAGAGGTGATATTTGGATCTCATGGTTGTAGTTCAAACCCATCACTAAGGTCACAAAACCAAACCCATTAAAAATTCTGCCTTAAAATAGGCAGAAATTATCCTTTTCAAGAACACGTAACACATTTTAAATTTGGATTCAGATTTTTAATAAATTGTGCCAGTAGAAGCTTTCAAAGGCAATGATATATCAATAAATAACAGTTAAATTGAGTTCCTGAGAAAGAACCTACCACATGAAAGAATGTCAGATAGATGTAAATAACAAAAAATGGCATTACTATATAAAAAAGCAGTAATACTGAATCTTACATGAACTGTCACAACACAAGCACTGCATACCTCAGAACACTCCTTTCATACAAATGTAAACAAATACACAATCATTTTTGTTTAGTTTAGGCTGATGAATTTATATGTTGTTGCTTAGATATCTAAACAATGGATAGGATAGGATATGCTAAAACATTAAGGAATAATATGTGGAATAATATGCGGAAAAAATAATGAAGCTCCAGATTTAAAAATAAAATAAAGCAAAAACACATTAAAGGAGTGTTTTCCTCAAATGTTATTACGTCAATCACTTTAAATAGGACTGTTACACTAATCTGAATTAAGGATTTTTGTGTGTGTTTACTTATTTAGTTATATATAATATATATGCAAATATGTATGGCTTAATTAACTTTAGTATTCTGATATCACCTTGAATAATTCTCACTTATACATATAAGAAAAATGCGTATTTTAACATAGTTAAGAATTGATATTTCAAAGTATGCCTATAATTTGACAGAAATGAAGGACTATTGTGCTCCATCACAGCAACATTTTTACCTATAGACAACAGGACAGAATGACCTATGAACAATGCCAACATTTTCAGATGTCAGTGCCTAAAACATGGGGATCCTGAACAGATACACAGCCAGTCACATGTAGGGATCTGATGTCTGGAAAAGGCACGTACCTCCAGGTTCCGTAGATGTCTGTGGAGCTGCATGCACTCAACATCAGCCTCATCGCAATTAGGATCTCGATGCGTTACAGGAGCACGGCGTTAGACATTCTGTTGTGAAGACGCTGAGCTACATCTGTTAGTATTGGTGCTTTGCATTACTGCTAGTATTAAACAATGGACGCTGTGCTGCATGCTACGTGAATAAGCCCGATCTAGACTGTTGCCACAAATCAGCTTTGTAATAATGGTCTTGCTATTCATCCTTTGTGGGGAAACGTGTGTGCCGATGATACATGTTTACTAAAATGTTCTATCACATCAGACCACAAAATCACTATTCAGAT
>JAVJGG010000027.1:7804086-7836355 GCA_035590195.1 Aviceda cuculoides | reverse complement strand
TCAGATATAACCTTTGCAATCTGTTTTACAAAATTAATATTGGATACAATCATAAGAGGAAACCATCCACACAATACATTATCAACACACAGTTTAAAATGGTCTAATTTTAGACCCTCAGTAAAAATGGATCCACAGGACCTGCCTGTGAATGGCAAGAAAAGGCCATTTCAAATAGAAAAACACTGCTCATGCAACATTCTTCACACACTAGACAATGAAATCACACCCAAATTGTCACTTGCTCACACTTTCTATTACACTCCAATAAGCAGAAGGAAATAAAGCAGCTTTAAGGTTATGTCACAATTTTGAAATGTGGAAAATACATATAATAAACAAAAATCACGGTGCGAATACAATGGCATCAGTAAATTTAGAAAATTAGAGAGCAGTTTTCTTTTTTTTCCTTTTTTTCTTCTTTTTTTTCTTTTTCTTTCTTACATTATTGCACAGAGACCTTTCATCACATGTTCTTCAGCTTTATGCAACTTCCTAAATGTGAAATAAGTGCTATGGATAAAATAAAAATGTAGAAAAGAAGAACAGAAGCATGATTTGTCGAAGTTAATCCCTATAATTTAGTAGGAAAAAAACCCCTGCTATAAACAAAATATAAGTGCTCTTTATTCATTTAAAAAATAACGCTGACAGTTGCAGAAGTCTGTAAATGTTAATCTGAGTAAGGGGATGCTGACCTCAAATAAAAATAGGCCTATAAATGACAGACTGCTGGCCTTGCAGATTTTGGTGAAGACCAGGATTTCAAGTGTAATTATCAACAAAGTTATTTACAGTAAAACTGACCTGAACTTTCAAGAGTGCCATTTTTAGGACCTGGCCCTGCAAGCTTCTGACTCCCCAGGATGCCTCCAGTCTCAGCTGAAGTTACACCTGAACAAGCGCTGCAGGATCAGCTCCTAAAGGATCAGTTATAGGCCCTACTGGATTTGAGATTAGTCTTATCTGGAGTACTCTATACAATAATTTACACATAAACAGGCTGACAAGCTCCAGTCTGATCCACCACACCTTTGTCTTCCACATCAGATTTCTCAGACTGGCCAACTTCCATACCAGAAGGCTTGGGATACCTGAATGGATACCCATTGTCATCGAAGAACCTTCGGAAAGTAAACTCATAAAAAGCATGTTCTGTGTGTTTGCTATTGGAAGAGGCTAGTGGATCCCATGTCCTGGTGCTGTCACCGCTAGCATCGTTCCAAGGACTTTCTTCTTCAACTGGATCAAAATTTGAAGTGTCCATTGGATGGCTGATCTTTGGAACATAGGGAGCTGGCTGCCTACGGATATCGGTAGAGAAGTCCATAGAGTGAAAGAAAGAATGGGCCTTAATATCATCTGCTCCGTTTCTTCCAAGCCTGTCCTCAGCAGCACAGCAGAGCTTTGTGATGAGATCAGTTGCCTCTGGGCTTAACTTGATCTGTGAGGGAATGTGCAGTGTGCTTTCCCAATTTATCACCTGGAGGTAAGAAAGGTATTACACAACTTCTAATCTTGGAAACAGAATCCTTCCGACTGTCAACATTAACTGTACAGAAGTATACACATAACTAGTCAACTCACAGTCTGCATATTTATTTTAGAGGTTCAAGAACCCAATGATGAGATTGCATCAGTTGTTAATAATTACTTTAATGAATCAAAAAACATTGTTGGATAACAGATAAGAGGAGCAATTGCTCCCATAGTCAGATTTGAGAACATACTCAGTTTACACATGACTTCAAGGAATTAGTTCATTTCATCTCCAAAATGTAAACTAGGAAGAGTGGTCATGAGATACATCCTTTTTAATAAAAAACTGCTCACTGCTTGACTTTGAAACACTCACATTGCCAACCGTAATTATCACTGGCATATCAGCTTACTCAGATCTGATAGGCACTCTAAGGAACTTAGATGGGTGAACTTGTGCTTAAGAAATCAGAATTGTGCTGAGAAGACTCATAAAACTAGTAACTATCTATGCAGTTGCCCAAGTTAGCTCTAGTCTGATATTCAGTATCATTGTTGATTGGGAAAGGATTTGTGCCTGCATAGAACTATTTAAAATCAGGCTTTTGTAGTGACTACTCCTTTCTCTAGTAAAACAAAAGGGGATATATCTGTGCATGGAGGAGAAGGGAAGAGAAAAGATTAAGACTTTGCTACCACAGATTGGAATTTTGCTTCAACTTACCTTCAGTTGGGTTTCTGTGGGTGTAGGAGCCAGAAAAGGAGGCTGCCCCACTAACATCTCAAAGAGGATCACACCAACACTCCACCAGTCACAGAGCTGAGTGTATCCTGAAAAACAAGTCAAAAGGTTGTCCTCCACCAACCAAGGAGGATGTGTATAGAGCTACTTGCAATTAAGTATCAAAACACACAACAGAGATTTCTGTCTTTTCTCATAGAAACAACATGTGATCTAAAAATAAAGGACTCCTAATCCCCCTTCATCATAAAGTCGCTTCTGCTTGCTGACCTAAATTCTACTGCTGTCAGTAAAGATCTAATCCTGTTCTCTGGCAATCTTTCTGAATAAATGTAATTCTTAACAAAAGTGAGTGGTGAAACCATATAATTAGAAAGAATTAAGGTTTTTTTCGTGCCCTGTCCCACAACTACATCACTACACACAGCACAATCCGGACCTCAACGAATAACAAAAAAGTTTAGCAACTGATGTGCCCCCTTGGTTCAGTGGAAGTGACACCATGAGTTCGAAAAGCAGCTGAATGGCACAACCTAGCTCTAGACACAGAAGAAAGCCACAGATGAATATCTGAGCAAGTTCCAAGCAGAGAAACAATTTCAATCACTTAATTGCTGTGACAAGACAAATAAGGCATATGTTTTGAGATCTCCAAAAAGGAATGGAGGATTTAAACACCGATTTCAATGGAGATTTGTGTCACTGGATGATGTAGGGTCCAATGTAAAAGCTCTCAATTTGAGGAAGATCAGGTGTAGGATCTGGCTTGCAGACAACTTCGAACATCTAATCTCCTTACCACAGTGACCATGTCTGTTCTGCAGGGATAGCCACCAAGTAATGTCTGAATTCCTCAAGCCGAGATTTTGAATGCAGGGTGTCCAGTGTAAATCGCAGAAGACTTTTTGTTGGGTTTCCCCAAGATTCTGGCTGAGAATATGGAGGACACGTTTCCACAAATTTACATCATCCATATTTAAGTGGCCTGCCTGATTCAGTGATTCAGAACCATCAGCTTGCTACTCCGTAGTCTATGTAAACTTGCTAGCAGCCATAGTCGCGCTGCGTGAGTACAGATAATCTGCTTTATACTTGAAAAATATAACTGCTAACATCATCTGACACATTTATTAGCAGTCTCATTCAAAGGCTTCAGAGTGTAGATATACAAAGTATGACCACCATCAATGTCAGCAACGTAATGCTAAACAGTGGAGCATGTAGACAAATCTGTTCTCCTTAACCTGAGCTAAGTGTTTGTGGCATTCAGAATGACAATCTTCCAAAGCAGCAAACTTATTTAAGGAAAAAAAAAAACCCAAAAAGGTATTTCAAAGCATCGATGTTCACTTAAACAGGAGAAGAATAGAGGTTATCTACCTTTACGAAGTAGGACTTCAGGAGCAATATAATTAGGGGTTCCAACTAACGAGTGGGCTAGACATCTCTGATGCTGCTTCTTAGCTCTTTGTTCCAATGTCTTCAGCCTATCTCCGCATCTACAATTGGACACATCGTCCCAAAGATCACTGGGCTCCATGCTGTCTTGTCTGATATGGCTCCCTTTCAAATGGGAGAGAAAGTTTACATTCACAGTCAGAAACCACAACACACAAAGAGAAAAGTATTTATCTAGATCTAGATGTGCCATCTTCTACTCTCACTGAAAAGCAACATTTAAACTTTAAAGCCAAGGCATTTCCTTCTGCCCTCCCCTTCACAACTGGTTTTCCATAACCAGCAAAATGTCTCTGTCTCAGCATAAGGAAGCATGCTCCCATATGGGAGATACAGAACAATGGAGTATATTTAGGTTAGCTATACCAATTGTTTATGACCTTTTTACCAACAGACGCCAATACTCCTCAATGGCACACACAGGAGGTCCATGGACTACTTTAAAACTGTGATTAAATTATTTCACCATCAAAAGAGACCCTCCAAACAAGTATAAACTGAAAAATTGCTGCTACTGCAGTGGTCAATGACATCACTGATAGGGATCTGAACAGTATTGGAAACAAAGGACTGGAAACTGAATGAGTGAGAGGGAGACAGATACACCATACTGTCACTGACTGTTAATGTACACACCACCTGTTTGCTGAGCTGGCATTTCTGCCGAGAGGTATGTGTTTCTTTCAAAATAAATAATGCAATACCATCACAAATAAAGTCTAAGAACACTACCTTTCTGATAGTATTTTGAATTGTGAGTCCACCTGAATCCAGTACACAGTCCAAAGTCAGTCAGTTTGATATGCCCATCGAGGTCTATCAGAATGTTGTCAGGCTTGATGTCTCGATGAATAAATCCCATTTTGTGCACACTCTCTATAGCCAAAGTGAGCTCTGCAATATAAAATCTAGCCAGACGCTCTGGGAAGACCTCCATCCGAATCAGTAGACTCATCATATCGCCACCAGGGATGTAGTCCATCACAAAGTACAAGTTCTCTTTATCTTGGAAGGAATAATAGAGTTTAACCACCCATTCATTGTCTGCCTCAGCAAGTATGTCCCTCTCTGCTTTGACATGAGCCACCTGGTTCCGGTTTAGCACATCTTTCTTTCGCAGAGTCTTCATGGCATACAGGGCATGGGTATCCACTTTGCAGGCCAGGCATACTTCTCCAAATGCACCAATACCCAGAGTCTTGATTTTCACAAACATAGATTTGTCCATTTTAGCCCTTTTGAGCCTGTTGTAGTTGGACTCTTTCTGGTAGAGAATTTTCCTCATTTGTTCCTGTTCTGCTTCACAAAGGCCAGCCTTTACAAAGGAAAGCAAACCACAAGAACTAGTACTGTTACATTCATAGCAAGAGAACAATAAACAAGCATTCCAAAAATGCATTTCTCAGAAAAATTAACTGAAAACTAGAGAACACACTGTCTGTCTGTCGAGGTATTTCTGAAATACTGGCAGATTCACTGTGCCCTAGCTTGTTACCTGAAGTTGCTGTATTCATGATTGTTCTGCCTTTCTCATTTGCCTGAATGAAGAGGCATGGGGCGATACTGTCAGAAAGGGGAATATAACATAACAAACCTGATCATGGGATTTGGTTTATACCTTTCAAATGTGCACTCTGCCACTGCACTTCACTGTACGTATGCACACTGCAGTACAGCTTAACTGAAACTGAAACTTAAACCTAGATGCAGCATTCCACTTTGTTCATGAAAAGTTCTCCGGGGAAACTCACGTTAACAGTTCCTACCTTGAGTGCTGTTTGACTGTTGGTTTTTGTGTTGTAATTAAGAAGCTGGTTTTGACCTACACATTCCCAAGTGCCTTGGGAACCTTCTTCTTTAGAAACTGGTTTTCTTCCTCTGCCATATACAGCCCCCACGCTCAAGGTTTGTAGATCTCCTGACCTTCTGTTAACTTCTCTCTTTTCCCTTCCAAAATACGTACATACGTCCCTCAGGTCTGGCCTCTCCTCAGTCACTGCAGCCCAGACCCTGGTGCTGTTCCCCCCCCCAATGTAGTACATTATTTCTGCACCTAAGCTGTAAAAAGCTGGCTTGTCTACCTCTTGTCCTCAGAGAGCCTCCAAGCAACATTTCACACGGCTGTGGGGGAGAAGCTCCTGAAAAAGGGAGAAGCAGCAGTATCCAAGGAGACTTCCCCCACCCTTCAAGACAGAGCTTGCACACTGCCAACCCTGCTAACTTCGGTGCCTGTCCCTCTCCTGAGAACCACTGGTGGCCTCCACCAGCAGAAGCCCCTGGGCTGATCCCCAGGATCCTCTAACAACTCATCCTCTGCAGCATGCCCCTTTCTTTCTGCGTACCCCATTTCCAAAATCCTGACTTAACTGGGGTCAGCTGAACCACTTTGAGAGGAAGATAAGTGCCTGGTGAGAAGGGACAATGGAGAGGAAGGTGGAGGGAATTGAAGCTGACTGATGAGCAGGCTAGAGACCCAAGCGTGTGCCCACAGGGCTGCTGCTTAGATTGATTTAATTTCACATCCGCAGTCTAGGTCTTTAAAGATGAATACGGGCAGCCAGACTATGCAGCAAGATCCCCACAGTATAAAAATGAAATCTGTATGAATAAAGGATGGAGGAGGTCTGCAGAAACTTGCAGAACAAGTAGGATGAATTTTCAGGCTGAAGGCAACAGCCAAATCAAAACAAGTAATACTGTTTTTAAAATTAAGTCAAGCACATCAATTCATAATAAAGGAAGTGTTTATTGTTTTAAGGTAAAATAATTAGCGTGTTGTGTTCTTGGTTAATTCTAGAATAACATGATATTCAGATAGCCAAAATCTCCTGAGTGTATTATTCCAGCCAGTGATGAGGTTGCTAGGGGAAGGAGTTGTTTTTGTTTATAGCTGAATTATCTCTGAGTTATGAAGTGAGGGAAAGCTGAGGAGTCAGAAGAGAAGAACTAATGCAATTAGCTGCTGTTTCACTTCTCTAGAGATCATTCCCTATCTCAGTCGCAGGAAAATATTGACTAAATCCAAGCAATCCAACACAATCTGTACTTGCAGTGAGGACAAACTACTAACTGTCACTACAATGACAACCTTTCAAGAGAATTTAGAAGCACATTCGTTTAATTTAACCTCTACAAACAAATTGCTGAGTTTTCTGGAGCAATGTGAGCATCAAATTAATTGACCTGGAAATTGACTATGCAAGGGAAGATTGGGTAGTTAATTATTATCCATTATGCATTAATAATAGCTTTCCTTGGAGTTTATCCTCAAATACAAAACTAGACTAGTCATATTCTAGTCATGCCTGGGAAAATAAGCTCTTCTACATTTAAAAATTAAAACCAAAACTGCCAGAACAACCATCAGAACTTGGCAGCTTTGTTTTAAGCAGCCTGATCAGTAAATCAGCTTAGGTTTGAGAGCTACAATGAGGCACGAAAGAAGCTCTCTCACTCAGACTGCACCTCCCTGAGACCTGCTTCTAGAACAAGTTCCAGCAAGGGTCCCAAGATCAGTTCCAGCTGGCCAAGATATGATTACTTGCATGATATTATTACTTACATGTGTTCAACAAACAACTTCAAGTTAAGTATTATATATTCATCTGAAAATATGGCACAGTGAATATACTGCCAAGTTCAACCATGGCTTTGGTGAACAAGTGGCTATCACGGAACAGGGAGGAACAAGTGGAGCAAAGGGAAAACCTTTAGAGTTTTGCAAGAGCTGCCAAAGTATTGCCAGAGTTATCTCAGCCTCAAACTTGGCTTCTGAGTTCTTGCCTAAGCAAACCTAATACTTCCCTACTATGGGGGGGTTTGCTTCATTCTACTTTTCTGGTATGAAGATATACTATTTCACACCTCAGGTTTTTCAAACAGCCTCCCAGACCTGCATCCATGCTTCTAAGTGAAAATAGTCTGGTATAGGGAGGCGTTGGATACCTACTACTTCCAGTGGAGTCTGCCTTCGTAAATGTTTTGACCAATTAAAAATAGCAATAATCAAATCGATCCCATTAGCTTTTATTATAACAAAACAAGGAGAATTACTTTAGCCATTTCTTGCTCCAGCTGTAATCTTCTGTTAATTTTCTGCTGGTAGGTCTTTATAACATTTTCTACATGTTGCTCCATGTAGAACTTGAAGGCAAAAGGTGAGTAGCTCTTTATTCGGGATTCTCGCTTTTCCTCATCTCTGCCATTTTTTCGCACAGGCACTGGAGACGTCTGAATCTGTTTTTTATCCTTGCTTGGTTTTTCAGCTTTAGTGTTCTTGCTGCTTTTATCATTTCGCTCGCTGTTCTCCTCAGCCTTATTGCACGTTGAATTGGGGACTACGCGAAGGGTCTGCTCTACGCCCATACATAAGCAGTTGATATCAAACTGCTCAGAGCTACCAGGAAGTAGCAAATGCTTGGGATACGGTGGTGGTGGACACCGCAGTTCCTGGTTACCGTAATCCACATCTAGTTGATAGGCATTAGCTGCTCCAACAGGTGGCACATGCTGCTCAATGATCTCCAAGCCATCCACAGCCGGTGCCTGCGCAGGTAACCAACCAGGGTGGGAAGGTCCCACTGCAGTCTGAGGCTCAGGTCTCATCACTCGCATGCTCTTCACTGGCTGGAGAATATGAGCAGATGTGACTGCTGTGATCGTATTTGGAGATGTAATTGAAGGATCAGGTTTTCCTGGAGGAACCTGTCTTATAGACACTGTCACTTGTGGCTGTTGCTGGTGGTTGTTAAAGGAGTTTGTTCTGCTTGGCACTGTGGCATCTGGTCTGAAAGATACATGTTGCCGTGGAGATGTTTCTATTCCTGGATTTTGTAAAGAATCTCGGCGTGACGGCGTTGCTGCCTGCCACTGCTGAACTTGAGGATTATTCATGTCATAGAGGTCCATGTTTAGGCTATTTCTAGATGGAGTTAATAGATTTTGTGGTGGACTGTCTGAAAAATCATTAGTGAAGGCTGGACCTCTGGATATCACATGCATTTGATGAGAAGAAGGACTTGCCTGTTTGTGATGAGAATGTGATATATACAGGCTTGCCGGTGCCTGCTGAAATGCATGACCAGAATTATTCTGAACAACTGCCCCTTTATTTGGGAGACTGGTGTATCCTCCCTCCTGCTGCATCTTGTTTTGGAAGGACGGACTCCGTTGAACACCATACCCCATAGGTTCCCCCTGCACCATCATGTGCTGCCTACTGTAATGTTGGCTGTTGGAGCCATGGGATGCCTGCAGCTGCAAGGCTTGACTGCTGTGATTAGCCACGGGATAACTAATCACAGAAGACTCAATATTTGCAGGATATGTTTTCTGCTGATGGCTTGCTGGTGTGCTGTGAGTGCCTACTCCAGAGGGTCGCTGTACAGGAGCATTCATAGCTGTGGACTGTGAAGTAGAGATTAAATAGTCCATGTACGGCCTTGGAACTTCAGTAAGCATATTTGCACCTTCTGCTCCAAAGCCTGTCCCTTCATAGGCTGCATTACTGATCTGATGGTAGGACGGAAAAGATTCGTTTGATCCTTCGAAGCTTGGCCTGCGGGTTACATTATTTGGCACAATACCCTTTCCTTTATAAAAAGAACACAGAAGAATGTTAGGAAACAATTCAGGTGAACCAATTACTTCGCATTACTCATCCATCTATACATACAGACATAGACACACATGCACGCACACTGCGTAGGGAGTGTGTGTTATAAAAACACCTTCCAGAATCTAAAATAAGCACTCTGAACATTTAAAGTTATAGGTGCCAAATATTACTACTGATAACAAGCTACTGGTCCACAACACTTCTCATGCCACAAATCATCAGGGAGTCCTATCAAATCATGAAAATAGAAGCACAAGTTCCTTAACTATGAAATCATCAGATTACACTACAGCCTGGTTTTTAAAGCTGGACCAGTATTACCAGTCATTACTCACAGAGCAGGAGGAAGCTACAGAGCAGGGGGTTAAGTAGAGCACCAACAGGAGAAAAAAAGCTCCCGGAAGGACTGTCAATACAACTTAAAGCCAACATTACTATAAGCTACTAGGTCATCACATTGTCCACATATTCTGTACAGTGAGCTCACTGCTCACTCTGGGGATGTTTACATGTCTCTGTTCCACCATTCTCCTCAAAAATCCTTGTTTCCCTCTCCTTCATTTACAACAAAGGCACCATATAGTTTGTGCTGTGCTCTTTCCAATGTGTTGGACACAGAGTATCCCCTCATATTATTCATCTTCCATCTGTTTTGAAGGCAAATCTTTCAGAGTGTCAACATGTTAATCTTAGCTTGAAGATTGTGCAGAGGCAAGATAGCAGCATTCCTGCGCTACATGTGTTAATGGTACTTTTCATCAGTTCTTTGATCTGAGGACAAATTGTAGATGTATAAAGCACTGGCTGTGATAAAAAGACAAAGGGAAGACCATGCTGTCGCTGGTTTTTTGTTCCCCTTCTGGTTCTTTAGCTTTCACAAATCACAGGACTTGGTCAATTTATGCCTAAACAATTTCCTTCTAAAATCTTGACTTCACAAGGTCTGCAAGAATAGTTGTATTGAGCTAACAGGCTTGAACACTGGACTGCAAGCTTTTCCAATTATTTGTATTACAGCATGTCCCAGCTGGGCCAAACACAGCACACCTGAGCATAGTTGTTGACTTCTCACCTTGACACACAAGCCCTGCTATATATAGACACACAAAGATGTGCATGTTATTAAGACAGGTCGATGCACCATCTCTGCACAATGAAGAGGCTGCCCCCACACTAAACGGCACTTTCATAAACAATGCAACGTTTTGAAATGGAATCAAGTTGGAACAATAATCAGTGTTCTTTAAAGTGAAATCTATAATTGGCATAATTTCCTATGATAACACGAGGCCATGCTTACTGAGGTTGTACTTATAACAGCACTCCCCGATAGCTCATCTGCCGGGACATAGTGAGATGCACTGGTGAGACTGGGGCAATCCAAAGCACCCTAAGGGGCTACCCTGGCCTGGGGGGGTGGGAGGCAGCCATAAGACACATTTGTCATCTCTGTCAGTAGGATTCATGCTGAGTCTCAGGGGCAAACTGACTTTGTTTTTCCCTATCAGAGGCCATGAAGGAAAGTAGCAGCTGTAATTGTCCTCTTTTGGGACACATACTTCAGCTGTGCAAGGAATCTTGCTGATGTCGAGAGAGATAAGATGTCCACCTCCTAGATTTGTATACCCGTAAGTCTGTTCTGGTCTGATGGAGGAATATTTGGATTTGTGAAGATACAAAACGTGGTAGTTGCAGATTATTTTTTTTTCACACATTCCTGTCCAACACGGTAACTGTTATGACTATCTCTTGCCTGTGAAGGTTTTGGATCAGAGTGTATTCTTAAGATTAATCAACTATACTCATGGGATTATCTGTTTTTATACGTAACTGTCGCACAGTAATATCTGCTAAGTTTTATTTGAATCTTGCCAGTATGCTGAAACTTGTTTGCTTTACTATAGAAGTTAAAGCAGGACAAAAATGAATAATTTCAAAATCTATTTTCATACACCAATAAATGGAATTCAAACCCAGAAGATTTAAATTCTCAAACTGCAAAAGAAAAGTTCCCAAGTAGCATTACATGCTTCCTAATGAACTAGAGGAGACCTCTGCTATCCTAGCACAAACAATACCTTACCAAACAAATCAGTATGATTTTGTGGCACCTCAGGCAGGCAAACACCAATTGCATGACATTTAGGTTTTGCATTCTGTGTATCCTAAAAGCAAAGGTGGATCTTCAGTTCAAAAGGTTAAGTATTCAAAACGGCTGCATGCATTGGAAAGTTAAGAAAGCAAAACCAAACGCAAATGAAAGACAACTGAGTAACTAAAATGTTAGCCTAGAAAGATTTTTCAACTCTTTCAGCGGAAATGCATGCTCTTTAGGACTGGGTGTGTTCTTTTGCTTTAAGGAATAAAGCCTTTATAATATAAAGCAAAATACAGTTCAGTAATTCTGTCAAAGTTATTTTAAATTCTCCTTAAGGCCCAGCTGAGGCCACATTTGTGCAGGTATTAGGACAGAGCTCTCCAAATAGCAAACTGGCCAGTACTGCTTTGTCTGTCAGGTGGTCATCCCTCAGGGTAACACTCTCAGAAATGTTTTCTTAGGGTTTTCCAGAATTTCCCCAAATAATAGAACAGGAAATCTAAGACTGATAGAAAGGGCAGCTGACCTGCTCCTTACACAGAACCATCACTCTTTCCCACCACATCTGAAGCTTCAGTCCTGAGAATGACCACCTGGAAAATGAGCTCCTTCCTCATTTTCACCTTCCCTTTATGTGGCTACGCTCAGGGTCCTCCAGGAAAGAAGGGGCTTTACTGAAGACCTCCTTCCTGTCCAGGGATTTCTCTTTGTAAACTGAATGGGCTTTCTATTCCTCAGCTTTCCTCATCTCCGGACATGCCTCTCTATCAACTATGTCAAATTTAACACCCTTTCCAACACAGACATTCAATTTGATCAAGAGCCAAGAAGAAAGGTGCTGCTGAGGTGGCCAAGAAGAGAAATTTGTCACCCGGAAATCACTTGCACTCTGTAAACTCAATTTATGACCACGCTTAGAGAGCTATACTACTGTAATCGGGTCAACTGAACAGATTTGTTAGTGTCACCTAGTCCAACACAGACAAGATGTTTTAAGTCTAAACGTTGCCACTGACACAAGAGAAATTCCTTGTCCAAGGAAACAGGGTCCTGACAACAGCTCTCCAATTTGCTCAACCCTTCATCCACTAACCTGTCTGCAGCATGTTAACGCTACTGTGTGACTGGACAGGTTCAGCCAGTCAGAGGACAGTTATTTGTCTGCTTGGCCAATTTTTGAAACTGAAAGAAGATAAAAGTAACAAACTCTATCCAAACCAGAGTGTTCTCTGGTTCACAGTTCAAAAGCATTCTGCAGTGCCGTAAGTACTCATATCTGAATGGAAACAACTCTTGCAAGGCCTTTTGTCAGCTGTGGTCTGATGTTTGCTGATGAGGCATACACAGGGCCCAAATCCTCCAATTTGCTAATTTACATGAAACAAAGCTGAAGCAGACTAGCAGGGATGAGTGGAAAAGCTTCTGCTATTTTGGCCCAAGCTATTTCTGCAGTATACTTACAAAGATCTTAACACGAATTAATTCCTGGGAGGTGAGCTATCTTACAACTTCATAGCAATTACCTACGCACAAGCTTTCACCTCACGGTAAACTTGAGAGGATTGAGCTGACTTGCACCAAAGGATAAAACAGCTTTCTGTTTAAAGAGGTGGACTATGAATGTGCACATGGACAACTCTTGCTAAGCAGGCGAGTTATATTCAGCTTCCAGCCCAGCTCACCTTGAAGGGCCATGTTCACTTCACTGTCTCCTGCAAGACTACTTACTATAGAATACTGCCAATCCACTACTTCTCACCAGCAACAACTCTAAAAACTAGCTTATTGCAAGAAAGAAGAACACAATTAAAAAAAAAAGAGTTCGTGCTTACCTGGTGAGGTCTGCTTAATTACACGCACTATCTGTTCATTTCTAGGATCCAAGTAGCTCATCTTACTGATATACTCCAGAGCCGCTTCAATACTTCTGCTACCCGTCTGCTTCAGTGCTCGGACAGCCATCTCCTGTATAAAGCAAACAAGAATTGAATCACACTGAGACAAAACCCAAGCACTGTGCTGCAGGCTAGAAAGCAGTAATTGTTCTTACATTTATAGAAACATTTTATAATTCACACCAGATCACAGCTGCTGGAAGCCAAATGGACTCATATTTTGAAAACATCTTATACAACTTAAAAAATAGAAGAAAGTAACAAAAAACACAACCTACCCCTGGCAACTAAAGAAGCATCAAATTGAAATGTGTACTTTAAGATTCCTTAAAATAAACTTTTGAATCAGGTCTGGAAAAGGCAAAATAGTTTGTCATAGTATGAAACAGAACAAAATATTTATCTTTTGGTATTTGAGAGCGTGTCTCTTAGTCACACCTGGACACAGTAAAAGCTTTACCCTCTCACAGATGTCACAAGAAACTAATTAGGCAGGGGCTGATTTCTGCTGACTACAGTCAATGGGCAAGAAAGACTGCTGTTTTCAGTACAGCTGGGACATCATTCACTATCTGTTTGGAAAATGACTAGGCACACCTAACTGTGTGTCACATTGTTAGTCTTTTTAGCTGTATTTTACTGGGCACACACCCATCACTGAGAAGTCAATATGGGTGCCAGACACACAGCCTGAAACTAAAATTGGGGCAAGTATGAATGCTCTAGTTAAAACTACTCTTAACACAGCCACGGTTAGCATCCCCTGCTCTGATAGCAAGTCACACTCTCCTGCAGTTTGTTTATACTTTTACTTATAGCTCAGGTATATAGAATACCTTTCAACAACAACTCTAGCCTCTGGTTGCAAAACAAAATTCAAATCCTCACAAGGCTGCATGGTCTTTTCTGAAATGATGGAGAAATTGAAATCCAGAGCTTTAATGTTGAATTCAACTCACTGAACTTCACCCATCAAAAAGTTAGATACCTAGTCAAAAGTTGTTGCTGAGAACCTTTCTATCACCACCTCCAAAAGGCAATTCATAAAACAGATATAACAGGAGATAAACTGACCTTTGGTGACAGAAGATTAGAGGACTAATTTGAACTGGATGCCTAGCTCTTAGATGGCTAAAGTTGGATGAAATGAACATCACCATCAAGGACTTGCCTGCAAATGTCAGTATCCTACTATCTTGCCACTTTACTGTCATTTTTAGGGGAATTCTGTCATTGCAACCTGCCCACTGAGCACTGAATCAGTTGGAGTTTGTGCCTTCTTGGCTTGGCTTACTGACTGCAGATGTGATGGCTGGGTTGGCACAAGCTCTCCCATGGGCCAGTTCTTCACACTGCCTAGCAGTCAGGTAGCCCCCACATGTATACCCCTTTCCCATATCGTTGGGAGCAAAGAGCAACTTCGCTGACTGAACTGCAAGTACATGTAACATACTTGCTAACTGTTTACTTAGCAAGGGAGGATCATCTCAGGTGACACCAGTTCACACTTAGCACAGAGCCACACACACGCTGGCACTTGGCATTTTGCTTTGCTTAGCTCAGTCCCCTCCTACTCCCCCCAAAATGGCAGCATTTTCTCCATTACTCAGAGATTCTGCTTGGGGAATAGCTATAGCAAGTTTTAATATTTTTCATACAATTTATGACTCATAATTCATAGAAAGGCAGTAGTTGGTTTCACATTTCCTATAGCTGAAATATTTCACTGGCATCAACACATTACTAAGGGCAATTTTAAATCAACAGAAAACTATTATGTATGAAGGAAAGAATTTCCCACAATGTTTTTTTCCTCTCCTGTCTTTTTTCTTCTTCTGGATACATTTCTAAAGTATTAGCAAATTCGCATCCTAGTACTCAGCATTCTCATCATCCAGGGACTCTGGGCTTTACGGCCCAGTTCCACAGGGCTGTTAACACACTCTGCCCATTTACACCAGCTGGATCTAGCCTTAGATCACAAGTCTTAAAGTTTCCTAAATCAAATGTGCTCCATACACACATTTGGGCTGGCTTGGATTTTGGTTTTTTTTTTGGTTTTGTCTGCAATGGAGTACCGAGAGAATAAATGCCTGGTAAACAACTATCTTAATGATTAATAAAACAGCCCATATAATCCATTTCTCCCTCTCTTAGATGTGTTGGCTGCATACAATTCAAAGGAGCTAAAATAGGTTAGTTTTTTATCACCAGCACAGTGATATCATGTCTGAAAACAATCCTTCCCCTCCCCCCCATACTGTGGCACTACTTTCTCCTCTTTTGCCATTGCCTATGTGTGAAAAACAGAGTAAAAATTACACTGGTCTATTTGAAGCTGCATAGTCTACCTTCGGTAGATACATTAGGGGATTCGTATTTGAACTTCGGTGGGAATAATGGGAGGGGAAAAGCCCAATACCTTTCACTGTGGACTGTACAATAACCTAAGAGGGCCGGCAAGAGCTTGGGACCACCAGCAGATGTGTTGCTGGCAATCTCAGCCCCGCAAGCCCCCGGCGCAGCAGCAGCCCCGTGCTCCAGCTCACCACCTCTCATCTTTCGCTAGGTCAGCTCCCACTCTCCAAAGGGTTTCCTCATTACATACCCCGTTTGCTTAGCATTACATTAGTGCTGGAAAAAATGAAGCAAGTTTTTTGTGGCTCAGAACACCACCTGTGATTCCCCTGTACGCCATCCCATAGCTTTGGCCCTTTCCCTCGTAGCTATCATGAGACATAAATAGCCCCAGTTTCTGATGCTGGTTCACAAAAGCCTCCCATCATTTCCAAGCCAATGGAGAGTGACCAACAAAAAATAAACATTCCGCATACAAAAGGAAAGGGTTTTTCTCAGAGGCAGATTACATATAATTCTTCACCCAGGAGACAAATCCCTCTGGCAGCATGCAATGCTCCAGGAGACCGGAGGGCAACAAGAAGCTCCAGCACTGTTATAGCTGGTCTTTGGCCTCCTCCGCACTGTTCTTCCCATTGCCATCCTCCATGCCCACAGCTCTCTCCTCTCTGGCAGCTGCCTGAAGAGTGCTCCGTTCATTCCAGCACCTTTCCATCAGGGATGGGGTACAAGCTGACGCACGGCTGAGGCTCAGGGAGGGGGGGCTCTGCGTCCAAGTCAGCCGCTGGCTAACGGGGCATGGTGGCCCTCTCCTTCCTACATGCAACGCCGCGATGAGCTCTGCTGCCCGAGGGAGCATGGCTGGGACCAGGCAGCAAAGGGCTGACCTCCTGTGGCCTGCTGAAGGGGAAGCTGGCTCCTGGCCGGGGCCAGAGCCTGGGCTGCATTTGCCGGAAATCAATTTAAGGCCTGTTTTCAAGGATGGGAAGAAGGGCAGAAGACGGATTAAGCAGTGTCAGTAATTACACTTGCTGGAGAGCAGAGGCCTAAATGAGATGGAGGATGTTTGTGTGAAGCAGCAGAAAGGCTCAGGAAGAAGGAGAGAAATCAATGCCAAAATCTCGCAGGCTGATAATGTAGACAGTAGAAGGGCTGAGGAAACAAGAGGACAGACACTGAGCAAGGATAAAAGTGCACAGCTACACTGACACTGATAGAGCTGTCTTGATTTTATGCCACTCTAAGGTAAGTACATTTTAGAAAGAGAAGGGAAAAAAGATCAGAAATGAGACATGAAAAGAAATCCACTTGGAGCCGTATCCAACGCCAGAACACTCAAGTAGGCACAGGATCAAATCCAGCTCCCACTGAGGTCAACAAAGATTTCCATTAGCTGCAAGGCACACTGCATCAGGCCCTCCGCTTCGCATCGTTTCCTTTTCACCAGGCCAAGCGCTGTCAGCCACAGTATGGTTTGAGGAACCTGGCCGCTGGCTGTGTTCTGCTAAACCCACAGCCAGCTGTCAGGCTGCAAGGAGAAACACAAGCCACTGGCAGCGTGCACATAAACCGCAAGGGAACAGAGCGGTCCCAGCCCCAATTCATTCTTTTCATTCTGTGTATTCCCTTTGGAAGATTCAAACATCTCTCCATGCAGGGCTTTTATGCACCTTTTTGCTTCTAGACATCACTAGCTGTTGGTGAAAAAATAAACCAGAAAAAGTAAAGGTGAAAAGCTACAAGGGGAAAATGTGCTTTTACAATTAACTGTAATAATTTTGTAATTAATGTTACAGCTGCAATATTAAAATGAGGTTTCAGTGGTCAGCTGTGGTTCTGGACAGATCTAATGGAAAACCAAAGTTAGGCCATGAACCATGAAGCAGATTGAGGCAACTCTGCAGGATCCCAAATTTATGGATTCATAGAGAAAAATGGGCGGGGGTGGGGGGTGGGGTGTCCCACCTAGTTCCTACAATGGGCTACCCAAACCAAACAGCTGCACCATCAACATGCTCTCCATTATTTCCCCAGTCTCACGTTCGTAGAAGGCTGCTTTCCAGCAGATTTCAAGATTTTGCTAGAAGGAAGGCCACCTTTGTGCTCAGATGCTCAACAGGGAAAATCCTTGTTTGATGGTAAACAGATATTTGGACGTGTGCGTATACAGACTTCATCTCACTCTGTGCTCTGTAGACAATGTGAAAGGCTTTCCCCATTTTACCCTCCTGCCTGGCTGGACTCCACCAGCATTGGCAGAGGCTTGCGTTCTTGCTGTACTACAGGGTTGTCCAGCAACATTTTTCATTCAGAAAGCTCCTCGTTGCCAAGATGTATTTATCATCCAAGCGAAGATTGCACAAGAGGTTACAATAAGTAAGACATTTTCCCAAGAACATTGTGTCTGAAGGAGACAATAGGTCCTCCAAGATTTGTCAAAGGTAATTAATTGCTAACAACAAAAATTAATTACTTGCTTTCCATTCACAAAGAAGGATGGGCGACAGATGCAGGAAACAGATATAGGTTCCCTGCGGAAGGGAAAAAAAACCTAAAGCTCATGCCAGAAGAGATGATCCAGAATTGATTACAAACCTTTCTGCGATAGCCCACCATTGTAGAAATTTTCATTCATTATTTTAAAACATGCAAACCCTAAGAAATTCAGGAAATGATGTGTACAATATGTTCTGTCTACAGCCCCACAGAATAGAGAAACTTATTTTTTAATATTCTCTACATGTAATTATTCTCTAGTTGGATGCTTCATCTAATTTTCTACTCTACTTTTGCACCAGGTGCTAAATTTTGCCCACAAATTCCCATGCCTAACTATAAACCTGATTAAAATATTCTAGCTACATAATTAAGAAGCTATCCTGAGAATCCTTAATGCTCTTCAGTGTTAGTGTATCAAAAAAGCAGGAAACCTACTGAGTGCCCATTTGTTTCCCACAGGATCACTTAGTCTATTCATAAACCATGTAACCCATTCAGAAACTAATGGGGATCTACCCCGTGGCTAGTTAAGAGTTTTCTGCCCCCACTGCTCGTTTTTACAAAGCTCCTCCAAAGCTATACTCCTTTGATGGTGATAAACCTTCCTCTTACTTTCAGCCTAAATTATGCAGGGTCAGTTTATTCCCTTTGCCTTTACTTTCGATTGCCTTCTAACTGCAGCAGCTCTGCTGTTATCTACAGAGAAAGAGCCCCCTTCATCCTAAGGGATGCTTGCAGCTTGGACTCCTGGGCTAAACAAACCACATTCTTTTAGTTTTCTCTTGTAAAACAGGCTCTTCGTTCTCTTTATCGGTGTAGCAGCCCACCTCTGTATCAAGAAAGATCATACTGGGACATGATTTTGATAAGAGCTGCACACACCACTCTTGACAACATGCAGTGGTGGAAAAGTTATCCTTGTGGTAAAGTCATTCCCTTCCTCTGTTGATTTCAGCAGAGAAAGTTGTGAGTGTAGGACTTTAATCCTGGCTTTTAGTCCTTGCTTGCAGCATCTCTACCCTTTGTGCTCCTGAATTTATTTTCAGTTCTGGTAGCACTCCAGCCCTTAAGGTCATCCATTATTTTGGTCAGATGCTCCAGCCCTGCTTTGCACTGACTGTGCATTCCCACTTCACACTGTCAGAGTGCTTCCTTTTTTTTTTTTTTAATACCAGACTTATTAATGGAAAAAGTATGCAGAAGAGAAGAGAAGAGACACCCTGTAGTACATAAAGTTGGGGCAGACAGAAAAAGAATACGGATAGGTGATGAAATGTTAAGACTCACTGAGTTAAAAATCAATATAAAAAAAAAAACCTAACTGTAATTTAGGAATGCAGAATTACAGGTAAGGAACAACTTTGACCAGAAGGGTTTTCTATAACATTTTCAAGGGGTATTTGAAGAACTAACAAAGGGAGTATGCCCAAAAGATAGAAGAAGGATTTTGGAAATGATACAATGCTCTGGTAAACACCCCATCAGAAGAAAAACAAATAAAACTAACATGACATTTGCTGCTACACCACCGCTCATTCTGCTTGCCTTCAAACTCTTTTAGTCTTTATTTAGACAGTCACTTACAGAAGGTAGGTGTATTTACTATTCTGTGTTTGTGCAGCATCCAGTACAATGGGGTCCTGCTATTGTGTTTATGCAGTATGACAACTTATTATTAAAGTAATTAAGTCCAGCCCAAAATATTCAGCTTGGAGTAGCAGGCACAAAGATGTTGGAGGACTAAAGTGTCAATTCTCCTGGGTCCCACCACAGAAACCCTCGTATCGCTACACCACAAACCAACCCTGAAATAAGATTACCTTAATCCTCTAAGCCACAGGACATGGCACATTTCCTATAGCTGTGGAAGGAATGAGGCAAAATAAAACAGAAGCAACTAGAGATTGAGAAGCTTCTTTTGCTGATCAAGATTACAGCTGTTCAAAATGTTTCCAGTATCTTTTCAGATTTAAAACAGCTCTGGATGATTACAAAGCAAACAAATGAAACAAACATTTGAAATTTGTCACGTTAGTTTTAATATTTTACTAGCCCTAGAGCTAATACAAAGTTCTTTCACAAGTATCACCAAAAAAAAAAAAAAAGGGGGGGGCCCATCATGACACTTGTCTACTGTTTTTTCCCAGCTGCTTTTCCTTAAGTTCATGACTAATGAAAGCTATTTAAGTTCTTCCAAGAGAAGAAAAAATACTCTATGGACTTAGCAGCAGGCTACTTACAAAGAACAACCACCATAACACCTTCACCAACTTGGAAAGCACAAGAGAAAAAAACAAGAGCTGAGAAAAGTAACTGGAAGTATGACACAGCTCCTTAGCAGGTGTCTCACAAGGTACCAGTTACATCGAAATACGTTTTAACACTGTGCAATTTATATCAAGTAGCAGCATATAACATTTTGTTGTTGTTCTTTTAACTGAACTCATATAGTACACTGCCCCACCACAGCTCCTTGTAAGACTTACTGTGTTTGGCCGTGGGTGTTTCATGGAGGACACCTGCCATTTTACACTACAGTCCTTGTGTCCCACGAGTTGTTCAAACATGGCTTTTTGCACGAAAAGGAGAGACACGAACTTCAGGCTATAAGCCAATCCAAGGTCCCAAAGTTAAGACATTTGGAAATAAACCAAGCATGGCTGCTCAACATATTTCCAAACAAATGCTTGTAAAATGAAGGGAATATTTATAACAAAGCATCTCCAGACAAAGACTGCATATGTAAACACTTCAAGAAGCTCTGATGAACTATTCAAGAGATGCAATTTGTTTAAAGAAAAAACACACATGCACTGCAATGTCAATTTTCAAATCCAGTCAGAACATGTAATTAGACAACTCCTGTTGATGTCTCAGAGAGTACATGTGTGTACATTGACAGGCGTGTAGATATTATATAATGCATGCATGTCTGTGTTTGTGATTTTTGGAATTAATCTAATTTCAAGTAAGCCTGTGAGCTTTTTGAAAGCAATGTATTAAAAAAGACATGACATCTTTCATGAAGAAATAAGGCTCTTGTTTGTGTCATCAGTCAGAAAGACAAGTAATTTCATTATATATATATATTTATATACACATTTATTATAGCCTTTCTGGAAGCATGCCAGGCACTCTGGAAAGGATTTGGAAAGGGGAAGGCCTGCAGGAAGCTGGGAGAGGTCCTGCCCCAGGCAACAAATCTGCACTCTGCATGAAGCTCAAGTGTCATGGAAGAACAATTACAAACAGGCAAGGAAAGAGAGGCCATGGCATTAACAACAGTAATAGAAAAGGAATGAAAATAATTAAAAGCCATCATGAATACCACATTTTTTTTTCCTTTCTTCCAAGTAGGCTAGGAAGCAAGAACAGAGTTGAGCTGCTTTCTCCCAACCAGGACACAGGCATGTGAGGAAGGGGAGCAGAGTGCAGGGAGCCCCACCACAGAGGCAGCTTAACGGATAAACCTGAGGAACAGTGACAAAGAGCCTGTTCTCTCTGTCCAAAAAGCACATCTGCAGCTGAAGAGCTGGTGGTAGAAGCCTAGCTTCCCCAGATACTTGGTGGGGAGAGTGACACTGTTAGCACGCAAGATACAGGGTGACTTTCTGCCTAGCTCAGGGGCTCTAACGCCCCTTTCTAAAGGCACCCACTCTTTCCCCCAACTTCTGAAGGAGCACAGGCTCCTGATTTAGCAGTCACACTTGGCCAACAGTAATAAGCAGAGTAATATCTCCCAAAGTACAGAAAGTCCCCATTGTGGAAAACACACTTCAGATCTCACCTCAGAACAGAGGTGTAAGGATGAGCACACAGCATTCAGTTTCGAACACACATACTCCAGGACTACCGATATACCAAAATTCACGGGCCAGGTTTGCATTAATGGTAAAATAAAGGAGAGGGGAAAGTATGTATTTGTATGTCTTCACTGCTCAAGGTATCTCCTAGCTGGACAAAATCCCTTCTACTGTGACAGCACCCGAAGCCTTCAGCACTGTGCTGAGCCCTACACAAACACGAGGAAAGAATCCTATTCTAAAAATGACTTCTAATTTAAAACAGAATGAACAATTGTATATACAGCCATAACTGTTCCTCATTATTCTTTAAGTCTGCTCATTGGAGAGCTATTTAAACTATTCAGAGTTCAGTCTAACCAAATGACCCATGGTGGGTGCATCAACAGACAGAAAGTTGTACAAATCTCTCCTAATGTTTCCTCAGCACTGGAGCAGTGGGAACTCAAACCAGGAGCACTATTATGTGCTAATTCAGAAATCTTATACTGAGGGCAAATCATGTTATATAAACAGCATTTGTAAATTACTATATTGGCAGGTTTATGTTACAGCGCAGCATGGAAAAGCTTTGCTTACTTCATGCATGTGTGAATGCACACGCACACACATGCAAATGTGTACATAGCTCCTTTCCAAAGGTGCTATTTTACTTCCCTGAAATCCCCTCACTTTGGTTACAAGAACAGGGAACTTCCCGCACCCTCTGGACACAGTCTGTACTAGGCTCAGCCTTGGTTCCAGTTCACTCCTGTCCCTCCTGACTGGCAGCCACTGCAGTGACCTGTACTCTGTCACACAGTGCCTCAGCCATATACCTTGCATTAACCAGTGAGGCTTAAGAGTTTCTCCAGTTCCCAAAAGTCAAACCAAGGCAAGCCACGCACTATTCATCAATATTTTTAATATTGCAAAGGTAACATAACATCCTACGATCACCCTTGAACTCTGAGGAAAAGGCAACAAAGGGTGATTAGAAAACAAATTCAAGTATAAGTAATTAAGTTGTCCCAAACCAAGAAGCATCATCATCTTCCTGTAATGTTCACTGAAAACCTCTTCCAGGTTCCCATTCACATTTTTTAATAACTAGAGGTGTTACCAAACATGCCATCCCCTTTTCATACCAGGCCCAACACTGGACAAGCTCTGGGGCTTACAACTGTAACTCGAAGAACAAGAGTTGTCCATGTGGTACACCAAATCAAATCCTTTCTACATGACAGAGAAGCGCAAGCCAGTGCAAAGCTTGTTACTAAGGCTCTGTATTTCAAGCCGCTAGTCTTGAATGCAACACCACCCATCTCCCTGTCTTCTAATTCCTTTATCCTAACAGTAAAGCAGGTGAGTTGGTGCAAAGAGCAGTGAATCCTTTCAGCAGCAGCACTGAGTAGCAGGGTTTGCCAAAAGCTATTTATTAGCAGACAATATCTGTAACTAGGAGGAAGACACACATGGGGTGAGAATCTTCGAATATTCAGTCACTATTTGGTTTAAAACCTTCCTCTGGATTGGTATGATTTACATCCAGAAAGCAATAATGGATACAGAAACTTTATTTAAAAACAGAATTCAGCTTGAAAAGACAAGAACAGGAAGCGTTTTCCCATCACTTCTTCATAAGGTGTACTGAAATCATTAGGAGAGCAAGAGCTGTCTGTGTATTTCACAAATGCAATCAGAACGTTTTCCCACCCAAGAGAACAGGCGGACTACAGCCAGACTAATTTGTCCTTACTCCCCTCAGCCAAACATGCAAATATGGCCAACAGTGCTGACATTAATACCAATATAAGTATTAAAGGCCAATTTGAGAATATTAATAAACAGTGCAGCACCCAGCAAAGAATCAATACAAGTTCCTGGGGAAAAAATCTTAGCAAGTTGCCTTCAGGAATTTATTGATTCCACTGAAATCTCACAAACTCTCAACACATGTAAAACACAGTAAATAGCCTTGCATAGAAGGCATCTTCAAATTTGAGGTAGAACTGGACCCTACATTGAGGGAAGGGTGCACCACACTGCACAACAGCACTGTTGTTTTAAGAAAGGCACTCCAGTACAGTTTCATTTCCAGTTGTGTACCAGGATCATCATGCATGAAATCCAGCCATGAATAATAAATGGCATCTGCTACTCTGTACTCTGAGGGTCCAAGCTGAGTGTCCGTACGCTCACGGCATGCAATCTTAAAAAACGAAACCAAAAAACAACCTACTCTTGACATAATGCATCTTAAATTACTAAATATATTAAGATGACAGTTCCAGCAAAAACAACACCTTGCTGTGCAAAGGCCAGCTGCCATTTAAAAAGCACTATATAAACTCTTTTAAGTATTCTTTTGGAATTGGGTTCTTTCGCTCATGTGGGATGTTTTGCAGTCTTAGTATTTTACACTTAGTAGTAACCAGTGCACATTTGCTGCAAGAGCAGCAGGCCATCCCTGCTCTCTTCCAGACCCGCTTTTCACATACTTAGCTGTCAGAATGATAGCATGACTCCTTCCTACCACCACACACATCCCTCCCTCACCTTTTTTCTTTTTTTTTTTTGAGACAGCAGTTTCTTACTCTATTAGGGCAAGTAAATCAAGCTGGATAGAATAGCAGTTCAGTGAAGGTTTCATGATGAGCTTATTCCTCTTCATTAGCAGCAAGTGATGTGTTTGCTAATTTTATTGCTCACACGTTAGCCAAAAATGCATTTGGCTGGCATTACATTTACAATAATGCTATTTGTGTATCAAAGCATTTCTTTTCAGTGGCCACAGACACTAAGATGAGTGTTCCCATTGCTCCTCCTTCTACTATAAAGATACATACATACTGAGTTATGTATAAAAGAGGATTTTTACAAATAGTCACAGCGCTTGCAAATGATTTCTTACCCAAACTGGATACAAGGGACTTATAAACTCGGTATTCAGATTCAGCAAGATGAATTACGAGGTTTGCTGTCCAGGAATAAAGCCCCAAAACACAGAAAAGAATTGTGTCAAAGACTGCAAGAGCTTTTTGCACTGCCAAAGTCAGCTGTTCCCCAGAAAGTCACATGGTACTGCAAATTTGCAATGCTTTAGTACCCTTTATTGCACTTCTCTATATCCCACTCTACGAATTGAATTTTGTATCTATCCCTGTGAACGGTGCCTCTGTTGTTTTTACTGAGTGCTGCCTACTTAAGGCATTACAAGTTTTCTTGTATTTTGTAAGATTTTAACATTTAAAGAGTAATACTCCTCTCCCCTCCTTTTCTTATAACTTTATATGGGTTTTTTCCAGTTTTAAACCACGCGAACTTTGAAGTGTTGTTCCAAAACCTCTTCTCCAAGGCAAGAAAAATTCAAGTAAAGACAGTAAAATTAAGTTGGCCATTCATATTCAAGGTCAAATACTAACATAATTTTCCAAACAAGGTTCAAGTGTATTCCTGCTATGGCCTTTAGAAGTTTAGGAGTTTTGGTCCCCTTAATTTTTCTTTGGGGAGTACTTTAATAGTACTTTAATATAAAATCTCCAGGATATCTGGTTGGAATGCATTACCACTGAACTGTTCTTTCCTTTGAGGATTTATACCGCAATGGGACCCCAACTGACATCAAGCAGTAATGCACAATCAAAAAGTAGAAAAATATATCCAAGAAATATAGCTCCACTGTGAGACAAATGAAGGCTACTTCTCTCAGCCCAACACAGCACATCTCACGTGACTGAAGAAACATCTGGATTTTATCTTGAGATTCCTAATATTTTACAGTACACACACACACAGAGAATGCAAGTGTGCTGGGCAAGACAACTTGGCATATTTATTGTTCAAAGAATAGGAAGATGTAGAACATTTACATACAATATTTTTTAAAATTGTTTGCATTTTTGAATTTTATGTATTAGTTGTAATGCTTTCTTTTTTTTAAATGCTCATTCAAAAATATTTAAAAGGTATTCAGCTTTTAACATTTTAAAATCAATATGCTCAACCTTGTAATACAATATACTTGAGCTCTGCAGCACTAGGGATCTCATTAGACATTTCCAGAAGTCTCCATGCAGCACTTAGTTTCATTAACTCTATCAAATACACATGTATAACTACAGGTCCAAAAGTAAGAATTGCTAAATACTACTGACTGCCATTTAATGATTTTTAAGACTACAAAAATACCCCTTTGTACTAAGCGCTCTATACGATTGCTAGTCACTGCAGCTTTCTGCAGTTAAAAGACAGAACTCTCAAATCACCAGTGCTAGAGGCAAAAAAGAAAAAGAGAAAGAAAAAAGCCCAGCTGGATAAAATATCTTAAGGTCAGGCTTTTTACATGTAAAGCAGCCGCAGCAAAATTATTCACATTCTTAGCACATAGCTGACCGGGACAAGATTCCACGGAGAGGTAAACAATTCCCTCTAAGAGAGCAGCTGCATCTTCCTCAGCTCTGGAGCTACTGGGGGGAGGGAGAAACACCCACCAGGGTCCCCAAAAGTGACCAGAAAAGGGAAGAAAATGAACGACTGCTTCTGCTCCATGGTAATGCTTCACACGACCGCTCTGTTTCTGTGTTCAGTAAGAATAGAGAAGTGTATAAACAAATAAATAAATAAATAAAAATAAAGCCAGTTGGTAACACACACTTTGATCAATGTCCTAGAGGAACCTTGTAAGCAGACACCCAAGTCCAGATCAACACAGAAGAGTACGGGGAGAAACATTATACAATATTGAACAGAACAAAAGGAATACAGTAACCCAGCTTTACTTTTATTGCATAATTATTTTCAAAAGTAACTTCTGAAAGTATAAACCCATTTCTTCATACGTCTCCACAATAGCTCTCTTAAATTGTCCTTTTTTTATCTGGTATTTCCTTAGCAGTGACTTTACTCAGTTCACCTCAATGTTAGTTCTGTTGGCTACTGGCCAAGCGGCACACTTTAATAGTCAAGACACATGGTACTGAAGAAGCATCTTTCTCACTCTGCTCCATTTACATGCAAAGGCTGTGATATGTATTTTAGGTTGTTGTAAGAAAAGAAATCCTCTTGCAAGATCCTCCTCAACGTCATCCCCTTAACATTAGTATCTCCTCACAAACCAGCCCCTAGCCATCAATGAAATCAGCCGCAGCAACATGAAAAATGACCGTATCACTACTTTTAACATTCATAACTTAGTATTCACGTATTATCTTCCAGCTGCAAGCGTGCCAGCAGAAAACGACTTCCACCTTGTCCCTGGCTGCCTGTCGGTGCTCCCCGTGCCGGAGGTATCACCCGCTTCCCTCCGGCCTGACCGCACTGCGGTCTGCCCACCCCCAGAGACAGCTGGGTCAGCACAGACCCGTGATTTAGCTCTTGAAGCTAACTCAGCTCATTTTGACCCCAGTGAGCTAGGGTTAACTCCAGCAGCAGCTCCGCTGGGGCCGTAAGACCTGGGTGAGAGGAGGAGTAAGAAGAGACAGTGCGGAGGAGCAGATGGCCATCTCTGGAGCACAGCTGGAAGGACAGCACGTGAGCGCAGGCTGAGCTTTCTCTCGGCATTTCCTCTGATGGTGGTTGACAGCCAAGGCAGCTGCCACTGCTCTCAACTTCTCTGCTCCTTTCTGTGCCCCCTGCTGCACCCCGCAATTGTGCTTGTGTCCCTCCCACCATCCCCCCAAAGTTATTTTTAACCTGGATCAGTTCCCTGAACAGTCACCACTCAGCTCTGCAAACACTGCGCTGGCACAGCTTGCGGGAATGAACCAGGGAGGAACGAGAGGAAAGACAGGCAGCTCTGGCAGCACCACCAAAGCTGCTCTCCTGGAGCCCCAGCCCAGGACTCTTCTCTCCTGCCTTCACACCAGCCTACAAACTTCCCAGGTGAATGGAATGTGCTTGTGATATCTCAGACCATAACGCTTTTCTTCCCCCCCCTCCCCCATGCTGCCTTAAGAAAGTTTTTTATTGCAGTATTTTGTGTGTTGGTGTCATATTAGGTTTAACAAGCTAATCCCTCTCTTACTTGTGCAGTTATCACCTAATATTTCAAGGCAACAACAGGACATTTTTCAGAAATACATTTGATCATCTTAAAAAGATACAGCCAAGGGGAAACAGTCTTACATGACAGGCTATAAATCAACATGTTAGACAAGTAATTTTAAACCACAGGAGGAAGAAAAAAAAAAATCTCACTGTATCAAGCCAATAAAAACCCTGTAACACTGACTCCAGAAGATATTGGACCTATTCCATAACAACTCTATTTCTTAGGAAAATACAGTACTTTGAACTCTAAAGAAGTCTGAACTTGATTAGACTGAAACAAAGGAGAGGGAGAAAAGCAGAGCAGAGGACGTGATTCCACTCATCCTTCCTCCACAGCTGAAGTCTGAGGACGAAGCTTGAGAAGGCACAAGCAGATCAAGAAACCGTTCCCTTGACCAAGTATGGTGGTGCATCACACCAAGTCACTCAGTGTTGACACATTTGCTTACTAGTTCCCAGTAATCCTGGCAGTGGATCAGTGTTCCTCACCTCCCTCCTTCAAGCCTTTACTCAAACTTTTAGGAGACTGTTGTTTTCCAATGCTCTCAACCCATGTCATTTGACAGGAGAACAACTGGCAATTGTTTTTCAGGTTTCATTATTATCATCATCATCATTATTATTATTGTTATTACAGCACAAGCTCAGTTGCATGAATACTATTCAAAGACAGCAATGTTTCTTCCAAGATCTTTAAGGGTGCAAAATACTAAGGAACCAGTAAGAGACAAGTAATCACTTTTCTTCATTGAGAAAACATATTCTTAAAAGTAAGGTCTACAGCAAAATCACGCTGGGCAAAATTCTTCTCGAATATTTCAGATGCAGAATGAAACCTTGCCAGTGCTTTGACAGGATAACACTAGCGGTAACACGCACAACGCTGCATGGCATGAAAGGGAGGCTTCATAATACAGAGTCCCAGAAACTAAGACTCAACAATATGCAGTACTGCACTGGTGAACGTCTCAGTTTCTGGACGAAGTAAAAAAATATAGTTTCTATGCACCTGTTTGACAAAGCTGCCAAAGGTAAGGATACATGTCTGGTTAGGCAGCCAAGTTCCAAGTCCCAGATTTCCCCTATGAGAACTGGGTGGAGCCAGAACTCCTACTGGTTTCTAACCTGTGTGTGTGTTGCCAAGTACTGTTAAACAGATGTCATTGCATCACACTGCACCACAGGTTCATGAGAAGATCCATGTTCATACTCTTTGAGCATGCCAAGTCCAAAACAAAGCTAAGCCTCCATGGTAATGGTACATGGAGACGGTCCCTGTATTTTGATGATCAAGCTCACGCTACGCCGGCAAGCTCCGAGAGGTTGCCTTGAAGTAATTTCTATAGCTCTAGTGAAATGCTCTTTCCTCACTTCTACTGTGAATGCATCTTACTTGGGCTCCGGTCTGTGTGTACAGTGCCTTGGATAATGTTGTGAGATGCAGAATTACAGATGCAATGATTCCTGAACAGCAGTGTTCAAGAAGACACTCTGCTTACAAGGTTAGCATTCACTTCCTGTAACAAGCATCGCAACTGTCCATTCCTTTTCTCCAAGGCATCCATCAGCTCTTAAAATTGTCAACATCATAACTATTTTTCATCAAGCTTTCCAGTATCTGCCACCACCTTCAGAGACTAACCACATGATAAGCAATCTTAGAAGTGTCTGTATATATATATACACACAAGTATAGAGTTATGTGCGAAAAACTGAATTTTGGCAATTTTTTTCCACAACTGAAATTTGTAGGATTTATGTTCCAGAACACCCAATATCTGAGATGTTGGAACTACCTGAAGTACTGCCATGCAAAGAAAACAGTAATATAGTCATAGTAGTTCCATATGCAGACCATTACTTGAATTACTACAATGATTGTTGTATATCAATTTTAATAGTTTTCAACTTTCAGCTTGTGTCTGCAAAAGGGTAGAGCTAAGAATCTAGAGCAGAAATACCCTAACCTGTAACAATCTGACAGCCCACATCTTAAATAGGATCTACATCCTAAATGCCAAATGAGCTTTCAATGAGTATTACAATGCTCCCATCTAAGCGATCTATCTGTCAAGCAACTTCTGCATTCTTTCTAACCTGAAGCGTATGGGCTGGGACATCCCAGCAGCTGACTACTCATCTACTCCTGCTCTGAACATTTGCCCATGTTTTCAATACAAGCTCAAGCTCTCCTCTTGAAGAACATTGAGTAAGCAGACAGTAAGAATGACAGATATATCTATGCAAACAATAAAACCACTAAATATCATTATCCTTTTAGCTTCTCTGTGCTGCAACCTCCCTACATCCCTACTCTAGGAACATCAATTCAGGTTGTAATGGCTACTGGGTAGAGACCTCATTTTTTGCAATGATGTTGCACCACACAGCTTTACTGCAATACCAATATAACAGTGGCTTTGTATTTGATTATCACTGTACCAGAGTGATGCAAATGTGAAACCCAAGGTGAACAGTAAAATTCTTGTTAGCAATTTACACTGGTAACACAATCCATACCACACCAAGCTTTTCCCAATTTTTAACATGCAGGTCTCAGACCAATGATCCTGTTCTGCTAGGAAAGGTACCAGCATGTTTTCTTATAATGTCATTACAAATGCTTGGAAAACTCTGTGGGTGCCAACATCACAATTTAGAGAAGAAGGAAAATACCAGGTATGCTTCCAATTACAATATCTTAACTGGTTATTAATTATTACATATAGCTGGGTTTAACTATCCATATAACCTGAAATCCAAGCTACCGATATTAAATGGATTTGAACAGATTTCCATTTAAGGCCAAAATCTGTGCCAAAACCTAAGTCAAAGTAAATGGACTTAGCATGTGTGTGTGTATTGGGGTGGAACAGGAGTACTCTTTTACTGCTCAAAATAAGCAGCAAAGCTCTGGCCTGATGAAATCAATAGGAATTTTCCTGCTGATTTCAACGAGGACAGAATTTCAGCCCAAGAATCTTCATCTTCCAGGATGGTGGGGCTGGGGATACAGTCCCAGTCTAGATAGGCACAGCTGATCTGCAATCCCAAACACACTACTATTCCCAACTTTCTCACCTCACCGCATTCTGCACAGCAATGATCAGAGAACAGAGCCAAGTTCTACCAGAAACTCAAGACTGTACAGGCTTTTCATGTTTTGTCTTCTGACCCAAGCATCCAAGGGACCCTCTGTTGTTGCAGGTGGGGTCTGAGGAAGGAGAACACTGTTACTCAGCAGCTGATGAGATGAAAAGGCCTCCCCACCCCCAGCACTTCCTGCAATGCTCCATACACTAAAGTCATATATACCACTACAAGCTGGATCGCAGCTCAGTGCATTCCACTGCACTTTGTCACGCTTCCCTGACCGATACTATGCCAAAAATGACTAGCTTTAACAGTTCTCTGGTGAATAAAAGAGCTTTTGCAACTCTGAAACAGAGCTGAGTTTTTAATTCATGTTAAATCTGCTTTTCTGTTCTGAAGGAACATTTTTAATGCTGCCTGTAATTCCCCTTCTGTGCTTTTTTCTTACTTCTGTAGCGACTTTTGTGAAGATAAAGGGAAAATTCAAGCTGACTAATTTTTAAAAGCCTTACAGAGACCTCTAAAATATGCCTGAAGGAAGTAAAAATATGAACTAGCAAAATACGAAGATGAAAAAGATCCACACCATGTTCATATAAATCTAGAAATACATGGCAATGAGCCAGAAGATTCACGAGACAGCTACCATAGAGAACAAAATCCAAAGTACAGCTGGACTATCTAAATAATCATAGAGCAACATTATCCAAGATTTGCACATTTACTGTTTATTTACTCAGTACCCAACAGAGCACAATCTTGTGGAATGATACAGACTGCTCCTGCAAACATCCCTTCTACTCAGACACTCTAAGCACTTGTAGTTACTATGCCATAAGAAACCTTCCTTTGTAATCTTTTATTAAAAACCCATGTCTACAATTACCAAAAGAACATGATTATGAGAAAACTGTAAAACTAACGCAAGTACTTAACAGAATAAAGTGCTCATTATGTCAATGCTTGGCTCCCCTCCGTAGCTGAAGAATACCAGCATGTTGCATGTCCACCCGAAAAAAGGATCCCACCTCTCTCCAAGCCAGTTAGCTTTGCTTAGCACATCAAGAACTGTTGCTGGTTCCAGCCCATTTTTGGAACAGAGGGTTTCACTATCCAACCCCATCTCCAGGCTGACCTGGAAATATGCCTGCCCCGATTGCTACTCGCGTATGGAAATAATAAAACTCTTTTTACATG
>JAVJGG010000027.1:7784640-7803086 GCA_035590195.1 Aviceda cuculoides | reverse complement strand
CCCCCCCCCCCCCCCCCCCCCCCCCCCCCCCCGGAGTATAAATTAGTTCCATTTTAGTTCCATTGAGTGTCTTCCCAGACTGGGAAACCACAAAAACTACTGTGTGAAAGTGGCAAAACAATCTGTGGTCTAGTGGCAGGTTTTTCCCCCCAATTCATGGACTCAAAACTTAGTCTGCAAGAAGGGTTGATGGTGCCCTGCTAGTTAAGAGTTTTGTCTAGTGCTGGGCAACGGTCCTATTTCAAGGTAAAGGGAGAGAGGAAGAGAAGGAAGTTTTATGCACAGCTGAAAGTAAGGTAACCAGCCTCCCCTAGATGCTGTGCTAATGCTACGGCTGCTGTTGTTTGGCCCATGTAGGGCAGGGTGATAACTGAGTTCAAACTCCAGTAGACAGGGGTGAACTTGGGAGTACAAACCCTCCTCCACAAGGCAAGAAAAAAAATGGCTCTTTGCAAAAAAACAAGGAATCCTGTTAAACATATAGCACTGCTATTTGGCCAAAATAGTGTTCCTGGAGATGCTAACACACAGCAGGACATTCTGACCTTCCCAGGAATTTAGGACAAGGCAGCTCCACCTCCAACACCAGAGCTCTGCCACAGACTGTGCTGCAGCTCAGACCCTCCTCTGCCTCCTGAACAGAGGTGTTCCAGGCTCAGGAGGCAACAGCTTCTCCCTGGCAGTAAATCTGAGCACCCATTTCTGCCTGAGTGTAGAGCAGGGCCTGCAACAGCAAGTTCTCAACCTCCACCAGTTTCTAACGCTTACAAACCACAGGGAAGTTCATGGGAAAGTAGAACTGTTTTGTTACAGAAGGTTTTACAGCACCAAAGTAGTACTGAAAAATACTTTTTCTAGGTTACTTTCATGTGGCTAAAAACCCTGAAGGTTCACTTCTCAGTAAACAGAGAGGTAGGGGGCAGGGGGAGGCACACCGACGCAGATGAAAATTCTTGTGGCTTGCTTTTGAATTTGCTGGCGCTTCCCAGTGAGGTCCTGCTTTTGTAGTACGGGGAGCTAGCTTGCCACGTGCCCTGGCAGAGACTGCTGACTTTTGCCCACTTGTAAATGCCTAGGTCTTCGATTTGCACTGTTGAGCACTGCACCAACACCTTCTCTCCACCATTTGCATGACTGCAACACCACACGTTTCACAGGTTCTTCATAAAACACCTTCAAGAAAGCACTCAATGAACTTAGTGCTTGCATTAGAGAACATAATAAAAAGATTTTCAGAATGGGAGGGATGGCCAAGGTGCAAGAAATGATCACAGAAAAGAGATGGAAGTGAGTTTCCAGCACAGCAACTGCTGGAGCACTTGAAAGAAAAGAGAAATTCCAGCCTGCTCCAGCACGCAGCCAGCTGGTCACTACCATGTCTGGGCAGCACACATTACACAGGCAATCAGGGATCAACTAAAAGCACCATCGAGAAATTGTTCCAGACAATCAGAAAAAACAGGGTCCAGCAAGGTGGGATGCATATCTCTGGAGAAAATTATTCAGCACTTGTTTGAAGCAGGGCAAAACCAGCCAAATATGGAAAAGATCTGTCTTGATTCAAAGATCTCATATGGCCACAAATTTCTGTGTTTTTAATTGGGACAGCCAGAGATTTTTTTTTTTTTTTGTAAACCAGGATACCCTGCACATATTAGTATTTCTAAGGTTCCAGTTACATTGATTAAATTAGATTTTATGCATCTTTATCAGGCTGACATCTGGCAGGAAGGTGGAATGAACACAGTGACTGTGGCAAAGCTGGAAGAAAAGCATGAATGGGACAGGTGGCTAGTTTAAGCACAGACTATGGAGTCCTGACATTGAATGGAAGAAAAGATGCAGAAATGAAAATATATGGGGTATTCTGTCAAAGTCACATTACAGTTGCATCTATAATTCTTTAGGATGTCACATCAAATTGAAAAAATAAGGTTGAAGTCTATAGAAGAGTTCTTTCTTAATAGTTTGCAATTATAAATAAAATTAATTCATTTAGGGTATTCAGAGGCACATGGAGAAAAGCACGTAGGAGGTGTTGAATATTAGTCATTCAAACCAATGGAGCAGAAAAAACAATGCAATAGGACAACAGGTAAAGGAAGATATAGACTTGAATAGTCTTGAAAATATTTAAGAGTTGATACAGTGGAAGAACAAAATGAACAGGGAGAGAAGGAAGCTGCAGAGCAGCAGCAATGATCTCCGAGTCTGTGCTGGCATTTTCTTCTGTTTTGAAATAACCCACATCCAACAGATTCATAAATGGTGGATAAAATCCAAACCTAACCAAAGACTTACACAGGAATAATTTTGCACTGCTAGTTGTCCTACTGAAGTCATTCTTTGATGGGCAAGAACTTCACTATATTATCACCTACTATCAGCAGTCTTCTTTCTAGCATTTTATGCATGTCAGGAGTAACATAGTGCTTCAGATGAAATGAGTAATTTACAAATCATGCATTACAGTCATGAAGAATATAGACAGTAGCAAAATGCTTAGTCATTCAAGCAATCTACATTTAAATCTCAACATTTTTCCCTTTACGTAGTGTTTATATTTCTCTAAATGCACAGAAGACAGTATGTGTTGCAGTAACAGTTTCACATATGCGCACATACACTAACAACAAAGCAGCACAGAATATAGTTATTTTCACAGGCTGTCCCTGCCATAGCTGTTACCTGATTCACAAAGTTATGGGTACACAGCGTTCTTTGGCTTCAGCCTTCTGCAAATTAACCGACCTAGAAATAATTTTTATTTTTAAAGTATCTTCATATCCTATCCTGTTCTCTTCATCCTTCGCCTCCCTGGGGAAATATTTTTAATTGCTTGGATTCAGTTAAAATGAAGAACACAAGTTTCTCATCAAGAAGAATCCATCTCTTACACTGCAGGGAAGCAGAACGCAGCCTCAAACATTATAGTCTTGTTTACTTAGACTGAAAAAGAAATCTTCAATGCAGTACCAAATCCTATGGATTAAGTTCTCTGCAAGCAGCTGGTACCATGCAAACACTGCAGTCATCGTAATACATATATGCACACATGCATCTCTTGGGTGAAACCTAATTTCTGTGTGTCAATTTGTGTATAAGAAGTTTCTCATGAACTGCCAGTGACAGTACAGATGGCAGGACAAGACTTTTAGAACAAAACCAGTTTTGCTGTGCTGCAACCATAGCTGGGTGACCCCATCAAGATCAGAGCTGACAGAACTACCTCAGCAGAAGCCACATGGCAACAGGGAAGACACATCAGCTGCCAAGTAACACGAAGTTGAAAATATTCCAGCAGCAACAGTATTTTGGGTGACCAGCAGCAGATGCGTAGAGCAGGCAGCCAGCATGAGTTTGACTTTCACCAGGCTTTTATTTAAGCACCTTCTGAAGATTGGAAACTGAGATCCCTCTCGAGTCTGGATAATACAAGCCTGCTTCTGCTTAACACCAAAGGCCACAATGCCACAGCAACTTCAGCCTCCATTTTGGTAATGAGAAGCATTTTTAAATTTAATTTTTTTTTTTTTTTAAAAAGCTAGAGAATGATGAAAACCTAGAAATAAGGACCAGCATTTGCCACTCTAAGCCTCAGGTCCAAGCAACATAAAAATGCCAGATCTAAGCTACAGTCACAATTAGGTTACAAACATAAGCAGAAAGAGTGAAAAAAGTGGAATGTATTTCATATGCTGTACATGACTTATTTAAGGATAAGGCCAAAATCAACACAAACGTCTGTAGCTTTAAGCAAACAGACAGGGGTCTGTCCCTCCTTGATTTTGCTAGTGTAAACTGTGTTTGTTCCAGCAGTACTTGATTGTAAAACATCTACTCTAGAGTAGCTATATCCACAGTGAGGCAGCTTGTAATCCAGCCAGAATTCTTTCCTAAGTCAAATAAAGGAAAACCTGTGCCTACCCTGCTGTTCGTTAAGAAAGATTTAAGATAAAAAAAAAAAAAGAAAAAAAGGCAATGGTGGAGAATTAATGGACATACCCAATAAATGAGAAAAACAGAAGCTGCCATCACCAAGAAAACTTGCTTTAAAAGTCTCTTTCATGTCTCTCATCATCTATTTTAGATAGCATTGCATACATGCATTTGCAAGTCACAGAGACAGCCAGTACCCAAGGAAGATAGACTGTATGTACTGGAGCCTGATTTATGGTAGGCTGGGGGGATACAGGGGCAACACACACGGGACATGGGCATTCCGTTGGAGTCATTACCACCCCAAGCAGCTGCTGAGCACGATGTGAATGCTGTGCCCAAGGGAGCACCTACAAGCTGTGGTCTGCTCAAGAGTGATATTATTGACCTCACAACCAAAAAGCACTTCTGCTGCATTTTGTAGCACGTAACCACTCACCTTCAGAGCAACAGTGGTGTGATCCTCAGTCCCTACCTCCTGGGCGTGACCATGCTGGTCACTGTTTCTCCTTCCAGCAGTGGTCTGGTAAGAATTCAGCCAGCACTTTGAATACCTCCAGAAAACTGACACACAGTTGGAATACTACCGTGCTTTCAGAAAATGCGGTCACAGCAACTTCATTCTGCCCTTGGGCAAATATGACAGTATCTGGCAATGATATTTTATAAATAAAATGGAAGAAATAGTAGTTTAGTTCCCTTCAGTTTATCAGATTATGTTATGCAATTGAATGCCTGGCTACATTCTTGTAATTTAAATTACTATAAACTCACATACCTGCTGACAATATTAGTACATCTAGACAGTGTAGTGATGAAATTCCCCCCCCTTTTTTTCCCCTTTCCGTTAACTTAGTTTCAGTTCTGCTGATCAACTGATTTTAAAATGTTTGCAAAATAATTTTTCCTGGGTGTACAGTAAGAAAAAAAGTGAGGAAAAAAGGGACTGCCATTGTAAGTTACTCTATGTATATTCAACCACGCTTTAGGGAAAAAAAGAGATTTAAAAAAAAAAAGCACTCCACACAAGCATGGCACATACCTGTGTATCACATGAGACATAGTAATGGACTTTGATGTGCATGCTATGCATATTCAGTTAGCAGCTTTAACATAAACTTTTATTTAGTTTAGCAACTATCAGAAAAGCATTATTAGGTTGAATTAAATGAGTTCTAAATTCACATATTGGATTACATCTAAAGAATGTAACACACAAAAGCCTTGAATCCAGTCCTTCTACCGAAATCTCTCTAAGTTTAAAAGTGTCGTTCCATTTTTTTGAGAAAGAAAAAAACCCACAAACACAACCAAAAAAACACCAACACCACCACCACCACCCCCCCGCAGAGACGCTGGTTTTCAGTCGCAGCATAAAACCACATTGGTCCCTCTCAGATACAAGCTGAAAAGAACAACAGAGATTTAGGCGAAGAACGACAAAAAATGCAAAAGGAACAGTTACACCCTACTACTATTGTGATATCAACTTCCTGTTATAATAATGGCAATCTTCACTTTTGGTCACAAGGGCTTTTTTATTCAGAGACTGAAGTTAATGCTTACGCAGAATTTTTAGTGACTGTGATGAAGCCATTTCCTTTTTTATTTAAAAAAAAAAAAAAAGGAAAATCCACAGCTCAACCTTCTCCTGGCAATTAAATTTTAATAAATACAATTTCAGTATCCAATGCAAGTTAATCCTGCACCCTGTTACAGCAATATATAATTTTATATGTTTATATTAACTCCCAAGCCTCTAGAATGATGATCTGACATGAGGAATAGGGAAGCATTAGTTCAACTGTAGATAAGTGTGAATCTTGAGTTATGTTAAAGTCTGGCATCTGATTCCTGTTCTGTCATTTCAAACGTAATCCTACTACAAAGATGCAATTTATTCTATAGCTTGCCAAAGAAGAAAGGATGCTAACAAGAATAAAGGGCAGAATTTAAAACATACCGCAGCCTTGTTCAGTGCCACATTACTGCCCAGCTGCCAAGAAGCCACATCTTGTCACATGAAGGAGCACATGCAGTCACCTACTACTGCCAAGGAATATTTCTACCGCCATGAAAATGCAAGGGAAAAAACAAAATTATTTTCTTTCCTCCGCAGGACAAGAGCATACTCTAAGCCACGCTCACACAGAACAAATCCAAGAGCACCTTCCCAAATACATTGCAGGAACTGCATCACAACACAGAGGATTTAAGTATATTCACTAAGACAGTGTCATCAAGAAGTGACAGCAACATAGAAGACTGGCGACAAGAGAAACCTGATAGAAGAGAGAGGTGTCGGCAGATATTGGCTCAAAAGCAGTCCTCACCTCTTGCTTTGAGCCCCTGGAAAACTATGACTTACTATTTTTCTGAAGCAGCTAAAAACTGAATTGACTTAAGGGGCTAACTTCAGGTGTATTTGTGGGAAAACATATTGCATTACATACTTTGATGGAAGAACACTGGATGATACTGGAAGCTTCTCAGAAATGAGAAAAAGGCTGAAACCAAAAAGGTAGGTGGAGGTTAGAGAGAAAAGAAAAAAGCATAGGAAAAGATCATGAAACAAGCTCTCAACACAGCTAGCAAAGAAGAGACAGAGTTAACAACTTACCTTCAAATGAGGGAGGCAAATGAACACACAAGAGACTGTTGGCCTGAATTACCAAATCTACTTCAGTTACTAAAATAAAATCCTTCTCCTGCATTCAGCAGTGAGTGCCCTCATTTGAAGGCCCCCTTTTTCTCCTTGCAACCCAAGAATACTTATTTCCTCCTGATCTGCAACATAGGTTGTAATGACTCTTGCCACCTTTAACATATGTCCCACAGAATAAACTAGGCAATCTTGTAACAGCTCATTCTTCAGCCATTTTTCATTAACAAAACAATCTGGACCCAAAAAACCCAGATGATGACTAAGGTCTTCATCCTGGAGGTTTTGGTAAATAGCTGAGCAAGCAGAACTCTTAACACGGGTAAAGTTTACCCAATCAAAAGACAAAATTTTGTTATGGGACAGGCCAATGTTAAGAAAATTGATTCCCCCATTTGCTCAGAGCTATTACAAATTTGCTGCCCTTCACCTTGAAGGCAAGCTGTCTTTTTAGACCTGTCCTCTTAACAAATACATCACAACAGATATTTTGCTACAAGCAAAACTGCAACCATGCATTGTCTGTTACCAAAACAAAGCTTTGCATTGTATGTACTTTCTGCCATCACTCCAACGATAGGATGAAAAGTCATATTGCTCAGTAACACTCTGCTAGATGGCATATGGATCATATGTGAACAAACATGACCTAAAACCCTATAGAGAAAAGAAAAAACAGAATACTAATTCCACCTGCAAAACATAAAAAAGACTTTCTGCCCAAGCTCTATTTGGTGTAGCAGAATTTCCCTCACTTGTAGAGGTGCAAATATTTGTTCGAATTGAGATAAATACCACATTCCCCATTCTCAAAGTTTCTCAAAATCAAGTGGTAGTTCCCAAATCAGGGTAGAAACTTTGCCAAATGGGTTAAATAAAAAGGATGTCATCCATGATTAAGAGATCAAAAGAATCTTGGGATGCAAGAAGGAGGATTTAAAACAAAACAAAAAAACCAAACCAGAACAAAAAACCACCCCACTTCTACAAAGTGGATTCCATGAACTCAGTGTAACACAGATGACAAGATGGTCAGCTTGATATTCTTAGACACATTACAGTACCCACAAACACCATTCCAGTTCCTTGGAAGACATTATAATTAGTGTCCAAAGGACAGATCTTTCCCTTTGGAATGTTCTGCTACTGGCACAGGTGGGGTGTACATGTTTTATTACGGAGATATTTATAAGAGCCTCTGGAAAGAATGAAGTGTGAGAACTTCCTTGCTTCACATATTCACATAGTTATGCTGTGTATTGTACACGATGCATGTTACTGGAGGTACTGGAGGTAAAAACCCCCTAAACATCCATTTTCCTTAAAAATAGCTGCCCAAATAAACTATGCCTAGATATCTTCACCCAGAAAAGGCACCCCTGATCAAAGCAAAGAAGTTTGCTTGGGGGGTGGGGGGCGAGAAGTGTGTAATGTTCCACAGTTCATCTAGAACTGCTGCAGCCCACTCTAAATTACAATGTCAGTGGCTGTTTATGCTCTAAGGAAGTACAGTAAGTACAGTACAGCCCATTCAGGTTGCTGGAATGTCACTGATCATATGCTCAATTGCATCTATTCATTGGAAAAATTCAATCCACAACAGCAGCTGCTTTTACCACCACACCCCAAGCGCCATCCAGTTGCCCCAGGTGATTCCGGTGGTTTACCAGCCCACAGGACAGCCGCTCCACACTCTTGTCCCTCTGCAGTGACTGCAAGTTACACTTCCAAGCCCAAGAAGTTGTATTTACTAAAGAACAGTATATTAGCAGTGCTTTTGGCTTCAAGCTTTTGCAACAAAAAAGGTCCAGCCTTTTGCAGTCATGTTCTACAAGCTTCAAAACCATTTATGCTGCACTTATTATTTTTGATTGAAACTTGCTAATAATTACTGTTGAAAAGATGACTTAAGCAAACAACAGACAAGTTACTCCATTTGTTTGAGAAGAACTATGACTAATTATGTGTGTAATTTTGTTTTGTATCTCTTAAAAAAAAACAAACTTGTGTAATCCTGGCTTCTTTCAGGTCAACAGCAAAGTCTCCATTAAGTTTTGGGGGGCAGTTTTCACTGCAAAATCATAAGCTACACAATGGCTGAAAAGAAAACTTAGTGAAAGAACATGGGTCACTTAAAAAGACACTGGCAACTTCCTAATCAATTTTTTAAAAAAGTTTTCATATGTAACACCCACAATGACTGTAACTGAAAGACACAAGAATTTTGTATTTACTTCATGAATTACACTGCATTTTATACACTTAAGTTTACCAACCAGCTTATAATCAATTTCCTGTCTGTGTGGGTCTTTCATAGAGCAAGAATAAAGTAATAAAATGTTATGATGTTTCTTTTTTAATTAAACCAATTTCAATTTCATCTTAAGAGTCACTTAGGCAGAATGGGGAGCTACAAACCCTACTTTTATGTTACCTAATTGGCAACACCTCTTGTAGTATGTAAAATGGTTGTTAAAATCTAACAACGCTACAGATATGCTAGATGAGTGGAGCTAATAGGAATAATAAGTATCCTTTCCCCAGCCTCTAAAATGTATACTCCTTCCTTCTTCATTGTCAATGCTCCCCTTCACCCTTCCAAAAATCCTTATTGCAGCCTAATAAACAGACTGAAAAATAATCCTGATCCTTGCATGGTGTCCACCAGAACAGATTACCCAGAAGGTTAGCATTACTTTCCAGTGTTCCATCTAGAACAGAACACCAAAAAGCATCAGCCCAAATCCAACTCAAAAATGGAGTTCACATAAGATCAAACTGAATAACGTTAGAGCCTTCATTCTTCACAACTTCCTAGAGTGCCCATGATTAGAGCTTCTTATAACAAATTGCCAACTTCAGGACACTTGCAGCCACTGAACAGCTCATTAGTGTAGCACAAAGCAGGATCAGGAGGTGTAAGATCTTGTACTCTGCTTGCTGTAGGGGAAGGCTCAAGCAGACCATTAGCTATTCATGGACTGAAATCCTTAACCTCCAACCATTTGCTCCTGGCGTTTGGGGGGTGGGGGGGGCTTCAATGCCCATTTACCAACCTCACAGTAGCATTGGGCCCAGAGATAAATAAAACCATCCCCGAAGAAACCGAAGCTGAGTTCACCTCTCTCTTAAACCAGAGATCTGCTAGCTGCCTACAGGACTACAGAAGATGTCCATGCAGTAGGCATTTAAAGGCTTTGATTCACAAGCAGGGACAGGGCAGCTTGAGATGGCTGATTTACTACAAATTACATTCTGAAACAGTTCAGCATTTGATTCGAAACAGCTCAGGCACCAGGAGGAAAGGAAGAATCTAGAGATAGTAATCAAGTCTGTCACCCTACACCATGGCATCCCCAGGACCAGATACCATTCACACCATTTCAAGAGCTCCATTCATTCACAACCCTCCAGGACAGCCAACCTTCATATAGCCTGGACCCACACTAGGAAACCCGGCATTTTTAGCCACAAGATTCCAGTTTTGGATTGCCTGTCTGGACCCTAGCCAAATGTGATCCTGCTTATGCTTCAGTTTGAATGGCAAACACACCTAAGGGATAGGCTCAACAATGCCGTCTCCAGGCAACAAGTCACAGCTAGGGAGAAGAGCTAAATGTGAGGATGGAAGGATCATGGCCAATGGGGAGGGGGGGGGTAGAGCAACCAACCAAAAATGTGCAGCCAAATTTAAGGAGGTAGCAAAAATCTCCACATCAGAGTCAGAACTGGGCTCATTCTCAGTGCTCTATAAGAAGTAATACCATAAAATAGCTGAAAATATTAAAAACTTTACCTATATAGTGTATTACACTGCCTTTAATACCAAGACATTTTAACAGGTGCTTAGGTATTTCTGTTTTATACATTGGCTTAACATTTCTGTGCTGTAGTATGCTCAAAGTACTTTCCAAGATTTCAGTCCAACAAGCCTGTTCTGTGTGTGAACAATTTGTCCATGTAACCTACCAAATGCGCATTTCCAATCCAGAATCCAGCTGTGCTCATTTAACCTTGGCTCAAATGCACAGGGAGTGTTCTCATCCTAAACAGCTAGGGAAATTTAGAGGGTAGAATTCTAAAAAAAACACTGTGTTTTCATGGCATGCTTAAGATCAGAGAAAATCCTTGGTTCTTCCAGTTAAATAATTCAGTTATTATAATAAACCAGCATCTTGGTTCACTGGACTAGGAAGTGTTCAGTTGTACTGCAGCACTTCTCATTGGATCTGTAATCTACTCTTGCACTGATTATCTCACATAGAATAAACTCTTTGGAAAAGAAACAGCACTAATTAATGTCTATATAGCTCCAGAGAAATGCAGACTGTTTATAATAATGCCTGGTGTTAGTTTTGTTGTACAGATTCAGAATATGGTCTAGGACAGTCGAGAGACTCACACTCTGCCATGAGTAAATGAGGTTAAGTTTTGAAATCAAGGAAATGCCACTGAAAGCACTTTGGTTTTAAATCTCTCCAATTTATATCAAGGACTATAAATGGAAATGTTTCAGCTTGTCAACAACTGGCATTCAATCACACAGGAAAAAAAGTTGTTTCTACAACAATCGGAATCTGAACCCAAAACATACTTCATCTCCAAAAAGCAAAATTTTGAACTATTCCTGGACAGAGGTGAAATTCAATACCAACACTGGAAGCACATGCAAGATGAATACAGCTCAACACAAAAAGACCATGTTCTGCACCAGGCAAATCGTCTTTGAATTAAGAATATGTTCTAGCATCAATCTCAGAATGACAAAAGCAATCATCTCTGTGCCAAGTCCCTTATCTGAGACAGGGCTACCATCTCTTGATAGAAGCAGAGAAGGCGAGCAACCCTTCCCCAGCATGCACCCAACCACTGCTGCTTGCTGAACATCCAGCCAGTTCCACCTGCTTCTGGCAAACAGCAAGTGAGCTTCTTCAAAGACTGCATACTGTCTCTCATTTCTTCTAGTTGGTTCTGACAGTGAACTGACTTTAGCTGTACTAGACAAAATTCCACCCTAGTACTCATAGCTAACACCTGTTCCAGTATTGAGGGGGAAAAAAAAGGAATTAAAAAAAAAAAAAAAAACAAGCTACCCTGTTCAGCCTTATACATCAACTGGAGAAACCATAAGAGAATCCTAGAGGTCACCATGACCATCTTTAACACAAATTAACCCCACATTAGGCACGTCTCTCAACACCAAATCCATCTACTCTGCTAGTCATAAAGCAACACAACTGTCAGAGGAATTGGTGCGCTTTGTCAGCTGTCCAGCTTGATAACATCCATCAATATCCTTTCCTCGGTCCCAAGTATAAACTTGTTTTAAAGGCAATGACAATCCCACCACCACCACCAAAACTCATACCTACCTGATCACAACCAGCATTCACCAGTTCCTGGAGCATCTGCCTATTCACTTCAACAGCTGCTGTAGTGCTCGACTCATTAGCAAAAGGCAGCAAAGAATATCTAATTTCTCGCAGAGCTTTCTGATATGGTCCAAACTTAGGCGTTTGTCTCATCTGCTGCTGCCTTGCAGCATCCTTCCCTATTAAAATCTTAGGGTCCAGAGACGTTTCGCTGCCTGGTCCAATAGGTAGTCCTTGACCTGCAGATTTGGATGGTTGCTTTAAACCTTCTCGAATCTCTTGTAACCTTTGTCTGCTGTTTCCAGAATATGTCGTAGCAGGAAAAGTCTTTGGCCTCATTGTTAATCCAGTTTTCTCTGAGCATAAATACAGCTTTATTCTTAGGGGTTTTTAACTTACTTTATTTCAAAAAAGTGTCACTTGATGGTATCAACTTCTTGTAAACATAATCCTTCAAAGAGAAAAAGAAAAGGCAAAATTCTCAAGAAATTTCTGCCAACATTTTACTTCAGCTCACGAACTTCACGTTTCCTACAGAAAGTGAAAATCCTTGGAATCATCATTTTGCAGACTGACAGTGTCTGAAACAAAAGAAAATAGAAAGTACATGCAATTAAGTTGATATTGTAAATGCCTCTGAAGGGACAGCATGACAATTAATCAAGTGAAAATGAATCAGTTTAACCTATTAAGCTGTCACAGCTGGATTCCCTTTAAAGATTTTCACTTTATCTGTTTTCAAGAATAGGATTCCAAAAGGCTTTCTCAACATAAACAATAAATAATTAATTTTTCTTTAAAGTTTCATTTTCAAAATAAATGAAAATTAAACCCTTAAAAACTACAACATTTAAGAATTTTACAGTACCTAACTGCGGTAAGTTTCCCACCCAATTGCATAACCAAATGCTGGACAAGCCTATCCTATTTCATAATTAGGGAAGAGTATGCTCATGAAATGTTTTTCCCCCACTCAAGATTTTGTTTGTTTTACACTAGCTGAGCTCAGTTTCAGAAGTTTACGAAAGAGATTTATAATGGAAATATTGATGACTCTAACCATAGCAACTTCTAGTATTTCGATAACAAAGTGAGTAACAGAAAGACAAGATATTTTGCCTTTCCACATGAACATCTTAGCAAAACCTGAAGGTAAGAATTCTCCCCAGAACTGGAAGGAGGAGGGGAAAAAAAGGGTGTGGGTGTGTGTGTATATGGTATTTCATTAGCTGTGCCTTATACGGAAGAAAGGGAAAAGAGGTGTAGATGGAGCTACTCAGTAACAACAGAAAAGGCAGAACCAGCTCAGTTAGCATCCCAACACAGAAACAAGAAAAGACTTTGAGATAGCTTTAAGCACATCTTCTGACATGCAGCAGAGAACTATGCAGCACGGCTGAGCTACCATGCAACCTGCAATCTCCGTGCAGCATGAAGTTACAAGAATCTTACCTTAACTAAGTCTTTGTGACATCACCATAATAGAAACATTAAATAATGGTGCATTCAGAAGAGGATTAAAAACATAGCTTAATCAGAAATGTCATCTTTCTATTGATGCTGCTTACCCAAGTTTGCTTCTGCTGTTGATATTAGCACTTGCAAAGTGACTCCTGAATAGTACTCAAAGTCACTTTGTTGGGAAGCCTAGAATTTGGTTCAACTGTTTTAAATGACAAATACAGAAGATGGGAACACACTGTATGTTCCTCTCCATCACTCAGAAGCCAACTGGATTTTTTTTTTTTTTTTTAAAAAAGGAATTTCACTTCTGATCATAGCACATTTATCACTGTAAAGAGTTTCTCCAGGAAGTATTGATCTTTATTTTCATATGCTCATACTAAAACTCAACTCACTGCAGCAACTCTTTCTGTGATAGCTACAGTATTTCCCAACAAAACAACCATTTCCATACGTTTACCATCTCTTCTCACTGCCAAGCAAACAGCTTACTACTCTGAAGGCCAAGAGGATCTGGACACATTCATATCTGAAGCCCATCACCACTTCCTAGTTAGTACAGAGTCCACTTCAAGCTTTCCTCTACAACCAAGGACTGAAATGCAATAGTGAACTCAGACCCCAGACTCTTTTTTTGTGATGGTTTACCAGTTTGAAATGCAGGAGCATAGATTAATCACTTGAGATTAACCCACGTCAATCTCTTTTGCTAAGATTTAAATGCTCGGTTAACTAAAAGACACCTATAAGGTGTTCAAGGTCTTGAGCTTCTCTACTTGGTACTCTATAAGGATATCCTGCAACCCTAACTCACAGAGGACTAAGAGCAACATAAATGCCCACATGCACATTGGACAGGGTTTGTCACTTGTTTTAAGAGAAATGCTAAAGCTGTGCATCTAGATTTTGATATTTCCACAAACAACAAATCAGCTATTAGTCAATAACAGCTCAAGTTTTTGTTGTTCTCAATGAAGACAATAGCAACTGAAGGATCCCAAGAACAGAATTTTTTCTTAGACAGAATATAGCAAAAGATAATACATAGCCTCATTAAAAAAAAAACAATAGTACTGCAGCCTGTTTAGGATTACATCATAACTAGCTAGTGCTTAAAAGATACAGAGCAATTAATTGGTCTATAACTGTTTTTCCTTTCCTGACAGCAGCAGGCACCATATGGCTGGGTTTAGGAATCTGTGTTGTTCTTCCTTTTCAGTCCCTGTGCCAATCCTCAGGCCTGGGATGCACTGGAAAAGCTTGCAACCCCCCCACCTTTTTGCAGTGAAGGACTGCTTTCCCACTTCACACATGCTTCACATAAAGAACTTTTGTGACCTTTAGCCTAAGCTCGAGTCTAATAATGCTAGGTCAAGCCAGCTGGCAACTTCTTCAGCTTACACTTACAATACTGCTAAACCAGAAAGAAATGTTGATCATTTAGACAGTATGAATGAGAACAGCAACAACAGTAAGTTGTTGGAGCTAACTGCAAACATGTTTCACATTTTGCAGAAGGGTTTTTTTGACTAAATATGTAAGGTAAGACAAGAAATTGGAACATTAAATATTACAGATGACTTACAAAGAAAGGCAAGCTGCCTGCTTTTTTAAATCTTCCTGTGATTTGCATTTTTAGCAAAAAATAAAAGGGTTGTATGCTTTAAGAGATATGTACTGTGTCTAATTGTGTCTAAGCATTTCTGACTGTACATCTGGATTTGGATAACTCCAAATCCTTCTAATCTGCACCTTGCCTACAGCATGAATGTATCAGTAGCCTTCCTGCCATCACGAGAAATGACTTTTCAGAATTATTTTTGAGCTTCAAGCCATTCTACTAAACAATCCTAAGGCTTTTTTCCCAAATGTTAGACATTCTGCACTAATTAGAAGCTTGTCCATTATCCTGAAGATACAATCAAATAAGTGCAGCATTACTTTAATTGCATCAAGTTAGACACATTTTTTAATAACCGATTATTCTTCTTCATTTGAGAAATACCAATAGCTGCTCTGGCAGCAACCAACCAACCACACTGAAATTATATGCTGATGTCTGTTGTCTCACCAGCACTATTCACTCTCTTGTTTCTTCGTTCACCAACAGGCTGCATGTGCTACTACTGTCTCTGTGGAGCTAGGACACAGGCGAGAAACTACAGCTCAGTTGTGTTTCAAGAGCTAAGTCCCACACCCCGAGCTGGAGAGCTGCTTCCCTATCTATAACTGTGCAGGCACTGTAGTGAGCTGAGCTAGCAATCACTGCAGAAGGAGTAAAGTTTTAAGAAACTGCTACAGCTGCCTTCCCTCTCTCAATTTACAGGTATTGCTTTGGGTTTTTTGGATCACAAATTCACGGAAGCAGGGACCATCCACTTTGTACTGGAGGTCCAAGGCTGTCAGGGGGGCGGGGAGGGGGAGTGCTTCAGGAATTTCATTATTAGACAGACTGCACTCCCCTTTATAAGTGAGCACATGGTGAAAGTGAAAAGAACCGAAGTGAGAATTTTCCCCCAAATCATTCCTTCTCTCCTTCTTCCTGCTAACAAAACTGTCCAAAAGTAACTTAACTCTGTGCCTGCATCCCACTGCCAACCATAAGCACTGGCCCAGCCCAGTGCTGTGGGAAACAGCTCACCTTCCCCATCCACAGCAGACCAGCAGTAATTGACCGCAGAGCCTGGACACTCCGAATAAGCTTTTTTTTTTGCGTCATTTGCGCGAGTACCTTTGCCGGCGAAGGGGGGTATTTCAACACGCACGCCGCTCACGAGGCAGGAGAGAGGGGTGGCGAAGTGCTGAATTTTGGCAGCGACCTTCCGCGGACCGCGAACAACAGGGCCCCCGCCGCAGCCGGGCGGCACCTCACGGGCTCTGGGTGCCCCCGCTCGGCTGCCCCCGGCCCTCGCCTCCAGAGACACCCCCCGCGGCGGGCTCTGGCCCAGGCTCGCCGCCTGCAAGCCCCGTGCCGGCCCGGAATGCCCCCCGGGGAACGCGGGTGCCCCAACCCCTTCTCCCCCAGCCCCAAACCCACTCCTTTCGCAGGCAGAAAGCTCCCAAAATAAACTCCGGCCATTTAGCAGCACCTCTCCGGCCTGCTGGGGCAGCCCGCGGAGCCGGTCCCCACGGCGGAGGGGAGCCGGGCGGACCGGCCTGGGGCAGAGGCCTCGGGCGGGCGGGCCTCCCCCCCCAGCAGGGCTGGGCTGTCACACGGGTGTCCGGAAAATGTCGAAGGGTGCGGGCAGAGCGCCGAGGCTGCCCCCAGGAGGGGGGCACACACACACGGGACGCTCACTCCCGCTTCAAGAACCGACCCGCCTTCGCACCCCCCTCCCCTTCTCCACACGACTTTCCCCCCAGGGCACAGAAGTTGACGCGGGGGGGGGGGGGAAGAAGCGCTCACACCCGCGGTCGAGGTGAAACCGCCGCGCCGCCCTCCCCCCCCCGCCCCTCTTCGCTCACCTCTTCGGGGCGCCCAGCGCCGCCGCTCGCCTACCGGGGAGGGGAGGAGGGGGGGAGCGAGGGGAAGGCCGTCACGGAACGGCTCAACGACGGCGGCGGCGACCCCGACGGCGCGGGCCGGTCTCCATCTTCCCCCTTGGCCGTCCCGGGCGCCGAGTGCGGGGCGCAGTCGGGACATTCGCTACATTGTTGGCATTCCATTCGCGTCACGTGACCCGCGGCGCCCGCGTCATTCCACTCCCCCCCCCTCCCTCGCGCCACCGCCGCCCCTCCCGGCGCATACCAGCGGGGGGAGGGGCTTCGAGGGCGGCAGGGCGGGAAGGGCCGTTAAGGTTTGTCGCACCCTGAGGGGACCGGAGGGCGGAGGGGAGGCCGCCCCCGTCCCCTCAGGAGTGCTCTTCCTTAGGTTTACAAGGAAAAGTTTATGTGACACTCTTTCCCCTCACAAAAACCACTCCGCCCCACAAACAGCCCCTTAGCTGGGTCTTGCGGGAGAGGGGTGGCTGAGGTGGTGAGGGAATGGCGTTGCCTCCGCTTGGTGAGGTGAAAAAGGTTGAGGTAGGCAGCTTGGAGGTGCCCGTCGGCCCCAAACTCATTTCGAGTGTGTGTTTCGTGGCGATAATCTTTTATTGTTATTCCTTCCACGCTGAACTAAAACTACACGCGCACACAGAGTGGCAGGACTGTCAATGCCTATTTGGGCTTTTCTTTTGGTTTCTGGTTGGTTGGTTTGTTTGTTTGGGGGGAGGGGCTACATATTTTTCATGGTTTTTATCACGTCAAGGGGGCTATGAGGTGCCAGAGGAGGGCAGCCAGGGAATTCACATCTGGATCAAAAATGCAGACTCAAGCTGCAAAGGATTTTTGGAGGCAAAGCTCGTGTTTGACCTTGTTATGGATGGAGCTGCCTGGATCTGAGCCTGTTTTTCATGAAAGCAGGAATATTCTGATTTTAGATATCACTATGTTCTATTTTAATACAGACAATTATCAATGAGAAATAATCCCCCCACACCCAAATACAGCAATGTTTGGATGTGGGAGGCTGGCTCTGACCCCTCAGCATGACAGATACACACACTAGCCATAACAAGGGTATACTAATACAGAGTAAGAACAAAAGAAAGTAAACTTTCCTATATATATGCATGTATCTTTAGATCATCAACATGGAAGAAGCCTGCAGTCCTGAAATAATACTTTAAAATTCTTGAAATCTTGTTCCAAAGCTGAGAGGTGCTCATTGTAGAGGCGCTCTGTTTGACAGGGAAAATGTCAGTCTTGCAGATGCTTAAGACACATGGTTATCTTTAATTATGCGACTAGTCCCAGTGTCTTCAACGGGACCAAGAGCATATATAAAGAGAAGTCTGTGCATAACTGTCTTTCCAGGATGGGAGCTATATTTACAGCCTTTTCCAAGCCATGAGGACTATTTTTGTAAGTAATATTACTCATGGACAGTCCTGTCTAAGGATATTTATCTTAGCTTGTTTATCATGATCCTTTTTTTTTTTTTTTTTTTTTTTTAAATTGCTTCCATG
>JAVJGG010000027.1:7755673-7784540 GCA_035590195.1 Aviceda cuculoides | reverse complement strand
AGGGGGTAGAAGCCTTTTGGAATATAAAACCTTCTCGCAGAGCAGGGAAACAGGCTGCCTGCATGACAGCTCTGGTACGTGTTAAAAAATAACATGGCTTGAAAATAGAAGCACCATTGTTTTGCTTAACTACTGTAACAGTTTTATATGAAATGGAATGCATCATCTAAAGTGAAACAACTGCCAAGGTTGCAGACTTCTATTTTTCCCCCTTGTCTGCAAGAGGTAAAACCCATGAAAACCCAAATGCTACATAGGTGCAACAGTTCGGCATCACTGCATATTTTTCTAAACCCTCTCAAAATATCTTTGGTCTAGTCTGCATTTTTGCGGACCTAAACCTTTCCTAAAGTAAGTAGCAATTAGAGCACTTTACATAATTGTTTTAAAAACAAACCAAAACTGTATGTGAGAGAAAGAAGCTTGGTATGTCAATTCTTTGGTTACTTTTCTGTGGGTCCTTGCTTTATGAAACACTAAATAAAACCTTTAAAAGAAACACAATGCAGCATGTGCTGTGTATTAGCTACAGTAGATACTCACTACACCAGGTTTACATTCCCCTGATATAAATAAGCACAACTCAATCTGGATTTAAGCAAATTCTGCTTTTGTCACTGTAGATTGTACAAAGTTAAAAACATAAAACATTAATTACTTTAACCACTTTAAGGAATTTGCTTCCTCTTTCCCTTCTATCTTTTAATTTTAAAGTGGATGTCAGTGAAGAGGTGGCTTCAAAAATTTCCATTCTATACAGGAAGATTAGTCTGTATTTTCTGAGGTCTACTTTCAAGATCCTGTTCAAGAAGGTATACAGTACATGATTAACTTAATGGAAGTAAATTTGACACTTTGGTTTCAATAAACTCAAGAGTCGGTAAGTGACCCAAAATCCTGCTTAATCAAGAATGAGGTGCACAGAATCTATGGTTAGTTCACTTGTGTTCAGAATAGTGTTTTTGTTTAACTCTTTAAGACCTTTTCTGACACAATAGTTTATCTCTGTACTGAGTTTTGTTCTTCTGGATGTTCTTCTGTCTGTGCTGTTTCTCAGGTGATTTTTTTTTTGTGTGTGTATGAAAATATTCCTAAGCAAAAGAATATGCTGTTCAATCTTTTTCCATCCGCAAAGGTCTAACCACAGACCTTTCAAGTAAACAAAGTCGCTAATACCTGTTACATGCTGTACTGGCAGTTGTACATATCTGCTGGTGAACTTTTATGTTATATTCCTGCAGAATTTAAACCTTACAATAATGATTTGCAAGAGTGGGGTTTAATTGCTGTCTCTACATTTCTGTACTGGAAGTGTTAGGTTTTCTAGTGTCCATTTGCAAAATGGAGTTGTTTCATTCCTCCTTTCCTAAACGTGTAAGGCACTCAGCCCTGTTGATGACGGGGCGGGGGCGGGGAACAGGCAAGCATCTGCCTTGCAGTTGTATTCTGCAGTCTGCACCAGGTTTCTCTTCCTCTCTTCACTTTTAGTATCTATCCAAAGCCCACTTCACTCTTCTTCTAGCCCACACACACAGATTTTCCATGGGTGAAAAGCTAATCAAAACAGGATATAGTGAAGAAGTGGGCAGATACTGTGTGCGAGTGAGCCAAATCCTGGGCATGTGGGCTGGTAAGTCCATCTGGAGCCCCTGTGCAGGTGCAAGCCTTGTCTTCAAGTTTTATACCATGATTAGGTGAAGACATCTTCCAGGAAGTCTTCCACTTTAACTTATTTTCTAGTGCTTGTTAGTTATTGTCATGTCCCAAAGTTGGAGCGACTCAGGTTTGCGGATTTCCTTTGTAAGAATTAAGGCGAAACGACACCAGGGGAGTTCAAAGAACAATCAGCGTTTATCCAACCTAGCTAACCCCGCCCACGTACAAGTGAAATTATCAATGTGAACCTTGCATCATGTCATTAAGCCGCTGTTTGAAAAAAGGGAGGTGTAGAAAAAGAAATGGAAAAAGGAACATGAAACTGTGTCATGGAGAGCCCTCGCATTGAGTCATGAGGTTCAGAGCAGACCCCCTTGTTTTCTGGGCTCCTTCTCAAAGAGGGGGGGGGGGGTGGAGGGAGAGAGAAAGAAAGAGAGAAGAAATGGGTTTCACCAGTCCTGGGTCCAGCGTTGGTCCAGCCAGCATAGAGATCCAGTTCCAGACAGCATGCACTGAGATCTCATTCTCCCTTCATTTATAGTGTTAGTCGGTGGCCTTGACATGCGCAGTTCACGTTCCTGGGGTTCTCTGGAATCGGTCAGTGAGCTTTGGGAGGGCTCATTGCAAAGTTGCTTCTCTTTCCCTGCTGGCATGACTGCTTAAGATAGAAGCACAGTCCCATCCTCCATGTGTCCCCCTCCTCCAGGAGCATATACACCTTCTCCTGGTTACTTAAGATCAGGAATTGTGGCTTTGGAGAAGCACAGTTCCACCCTCTGTGGGGCCCTCTCCTCCAGCCACATTGTCCTGTTCACAAAACTCCAGCGTTTTTACAGAGGCTGTTTTCTCCACCAAAGGTCTTTAATGAATGTTTGAGACATTGGCTATACTTTGTCAGACCGTCATAATTATCAAAAGAGTGCATCTTATAGATGCTTAAGAAGTGTAATGAGGAATAGACTGTCTTTGTTTCTGGCTAAGGAAATGACCCAAGTCATAGATTCACTAAACTTTTATTACTTGGGCTGACACTGATGCAAATACCTTCTTGTTACCATAATGTTTGCACTACAGTAGTGCCTAGAGTGTTGGACCGAGGTTTGATTGCTTTGAAGCTTGGAGCTGTGTTATTCGTAACTCAAAAATACTCTGTCAGCTCCAAAGTACTCATGAAGGTTTTCACTTATGCATCGATTTTACAGCAAACTTCTAAAGTTTCAGCCAAGAACTGGCTTATTCATCACAGTCTTATTAAATAATACTTTTGTCATTCATAGCACAAGGGACATACTGTGACTAGCAGGGAATAATCCATACCTTGATAACTATGCATGGTAAGTATTCATCAGCTTTTGTTACCAATCTGAAAGCAACTCACGTAAAACCAGAGTCCATTTGTGAATGAAAGGACAAAATCCGTGGCAAATGTTAGTCATAACAATAATCTACTACTAATAACATTTACAAGTCTTTGTGCATCATCAATAAACAAAGGTTAGAAATAATTTTGTCTATAGTCCTCATCCATTCAAAGGTTTATTTGATGTTCTTTATGCCTTAAGGAGCAGGAATGAAAGAGGAGGCAGCATGATCAAGGTTGAACATATGTTTATAATATTCTGTATGGGAAGACTGGGCATGGCCCCAGCCCTAAACGACTGTTTTTGATTATGTTAAAACTTTCTTTTGTGTCAGCTTTCTTCAGAAACAACGAAAAGCTGCCAGCTTTTAGGGTGAAACATATGAGAGTAGGAGATAATTTTGTGAGCATTTTCCTCCAGACTACAGAATTCCCTTCTAAGTGAATGACTACAAGTGTGGTTACAGATTTCACTGTTTTCAAAACAGAACATAAAGCTCATGTCTTCAGTTTAATCTTCAGTTTAATATCACAGTAAAAACAACAATGAAAAGGAAATAGCATGAAAACAAGTCCCACCAGCTGTTTTGGAAAAAGAAGGGAGCACACCAAATCCTACCTGTCTCTCTCTAGTTTGGAAATGATAATTTGTAGTATACTTAGGTGCTACTTGTGTGGTTAATCCCAAGCACCAATTCTCAAAATGTTTTTCAGCTGCTGCCTAATTCTGAAATGCTCCCACTGTTGGTCCTTTGTTTTCAGGCATTAAAGGTCCTCAGGTTCCATTGCTTACACAACTCAGAACCCCCAGATGAAGTGTTAGATATTGGGCCTATTTGAATATCACACTTTGACTAGAATAATTTATTTTTTTTTTTTTTTTTTTTGGGGGGGGGGGGGGGGGAAGGTTAAAACTCACACTCTCTACCTGGAGGAAAAATTCTCACAAATTAATTTTAGACTAAGCAAAATAAGCAGTCAAAACTTTTCTATTGGGCACATACAATTAATACTTTGGACCAGCAATTAAAAATAGCTTGATCATGACTATAAAGCCTTCTAGCAAAGAGGAAGGGGGAGAGGGTAAGGATTTTTGGATAGCAGACTCTCCTGCCTGGATGTTTTTTACATTAATCACTGGAAGAAACACAGAACCTGCACTGAGGGGGAAGGGGAATGTAAGACCTGGTCTCAAAAGAGTTTCCTAGACATTCATGCTCCAGTTAATTATTTCTCTTAAGCGAAGTGTGACAGCCTCAACAGGAGGAATAGAGAGTACTTCTTTGCAGCAATTATAGCTGTTCCTTGGAGGTGTGGGTTTGACTTCTGCTATGGCAAAGAGAACGCTGTATATGGGGCTCTTGACCTCACTGTAATGCTTTAACAAATGAATAAAACAAAAGTGTAAGTGCAGGAACAGGAAAAACACCACCACTACAGTTTCTGGCTGTGATATTTTAAAGAAAACGGCTCCTGTTTTTTGAACAGAAGACCATAGGCACTAAACTTCAGCAGAAGCACCTACAATATTACTTGATGTAGTATAAATGTTCTTTGTTTGGTAGAGACCAACACAAAAAGTTTAAAGGTGTGATTAGAAAAACGTGGCTTTGGAGCAGATGTGCTGAATTAACCACTTTTTTTTTTCTAATTCTGCAAAACTATCAAGGTTAAAATGGAAGCCAAAACAAAAATTACTGGAGGAAAATTTTAACATAGTGTAATCACTTTACACACCTCAATGCAGGAGCAGTTACTTACTTCAACCTTGTCAGGACTACAGTGGAGCTGTTGAACACTGAATATTGAGATGCAGGCTCCAACATCAACCTCAGCAGTGACCAGGACTAATCTAATCACAGTCTACATCTCCCTGCCCTGTATTTCGTATCGATACCTCACTGAGACTTGTGGCCTCCACGCTGGGCTGCAGATGGCAGGAGATCAGATGCCTATCAGTATTGCAATACCTAAATCCCCACTTGGAAGCTATTTTCAAGAGTGGGATACAAGACAAAGAATACTGAGGCATCACCCTTCTAGCAATATATCAACCCACATAAATTTGCTGTTGTTTAGGCCTTTTTAACTAGCTTAATCTCACTAATTTTGTTGTTGGTTTCGTAGTTTTACAGAAAGACTATCAGGAAAAAATGAAGCTATATGACCGATTACACTGCTGATAAACATTTAAAGTCACTGTCTACAAAAAGAGATACCATTCTAACTCGTTCCATGTGCCTCTATATTATATCAGAGTATCACAACTTATTTATGCCCATTTATGTGACTTGAAGGATGGATGTGCAAATTCAAGATGTTCTCTAATAACACTAGAGCTCTAAGTACAGACAAGCTCTGAACAGGTAAAAAGTACAGATTATATAGAACTATTTGGGATTATTCAAATCAAGTAAAACTAAACAGTTTCAGAAGGAATAAACAAACCAAGATCTAAAAAAAGCATAATAGTTTCTGCATCTAATTGTTAGACAATATGCATGTAAAGGATTAATATGAAATCCTAATACATCTGGATGGGACTTAGAAAAATGGGTCCAGGAGTTATTATGTCTAGTTTACTGTAAATCTCTGTCTAGTGCACACAGAAAGGAAAAAGTGTGTGTGTAGGGGGGATGAGACTAAACAAGGGTTGGATGAATAAGCTTTCAGACAGATCCTGTAGGAGATAAGAATAGCAATGGGTGGAAAACTTGAATAACTACACCAGCAATGTCCTAGGTAGAGGTGACTGCTTTTTTTTTTTTTTTTTTTTTTTTAAATGGCTTCCATGCAGACTGTCAATAGTGCTTATAAATTATGCTGGTTTGAGAGGAGAAGTGACTGCCAATAGAGTGCTATGTTTCATGAGAAAAATGCAGCCTGGTGCACAGAAATTGTTTAGCATCTCATCTGAGGGCAGCCAGTTACTGTATATAAATTACTGCCGGAATTTCAATAGTGTCATTGGCTGGAATATATTGCAGGGGGGAGGAAACCTCTGACTCTGGGGAGCTAAAGAAACCCATTAGGTTCAGAGCAGATTCCAACGCAGGCAAAATATTACAGGGTAACGTGGTTCATTTTGCAATCTTCAAATACCTGCAAAACTGAAGTAAATTTTAAACGGTATGACAGATGCAGCATGGCTTCATTTTCTGAATTACTGCTGTGCTTAACCGATGAAGCATAGCAACATGATTGCCCAAACCAGAGATTGCTCAATGGCTTGAGACCTTTTCCCAACAAAGTTCAAGCTGGTTTAAAGGAACAGCATCAAGATAAAAATTGCTTACTCTGTGCTAATACACTCTTTCGTAAGATTTTGTTGTCATCCACATTCTTAAATCTAGGTAAAACAGATATTTTCATTTATTTTTCTCCTTTGGAACCATTTGTTTTCTTTTTGCATTCCAATCCATCTGGGAATGAGACTGAGCTGCACTATTTCACCTCCTGGTTCCAGCCAGCTGCAACTTCTGAATTTCATGCATTTGCACGGAGTTGCTGGGTTTGAGTTCCCACCAGCAGAGCAGCAGATATAGGTGAGATGGGTTGCATCCACTCTCTAGACAGTACCCATATTTGGCTGGTCTGCCACAGATGAGGGGACTCTGTGGACTGTTTCTGCTTTTAGCCTTTAGAAACCCAAACTGTTAGTAATCACGTTCCTCAAAAATAGTAAGGAAATTGAAATCAGTTGGGTTGTGGCATGATACAACAACTTGGTTAAAACATGATTTGATCTCTGTAAATTTTTTGGAGATTACTGTGTATCAGTCAAGTCTTTCCTCCCAGCTATCTTCTCCACAGCAAGGTATCTCCAGAAGGAAAGACACTACATAAAAAGAACAGTACAATTTGTCTGTATGAGCAAATCAGTTCACAGACTAGACCATGAGATAATAATCTACCATGACTAAGGGTCAGTGTGTTTATTCATGGCTCCACTTCAGTGACTCTGCTGGATCTATGGTGATTACAGCGCTCGCCTCCTGACTTGCCTGAGCAGCTGTCTGCCCCGCCGTGTGGGTACGGTGGGAGGGACCGTGGCTCCACCATCTCACATGCTTTCTCCTTCCACCCACCTGTGACAGTGAGGGAAGCAGGAGCTCTGTGCAGCTCCATCCCCTCGCATCTAATGCTGTGAATCGCCTCGTCCCCTCCCTGTACTCCTGCTTCACTGTTTGCTGAGCCACAGTGTGACTCCTTTTAAACTATTGTATTTGGAACCAATTACCAAATCGTGCTGCTAAAAATACTCCTAGCAACCAAATAATGGTGATGTGAGTGGATGAACTTTTTCTTTACACAGTACTGGTAGCCAATAAAAACTTGAACCCATTCAGAACTTGAAAAAGAAAGGTAAAGCAAGAATATCATCAGCAACATCTAGTCCTCTGCTAGTCTTTTTTCAAAAAGAGGAACACACACGCACATGAAATGATTATGAACCTGTGAACATAGGTGTGTATGAGCATACAGACATAAAGAATTTGCTGACAGTGACATCCTTCACTAGGACAACATGTCTAGAACAAACAACCGTGACACAAAATTAATGATGTGTAAGGAAAAAAATCTTGGGTAAACATCACTGAAATGTTCTTGTTTTAATATATTGATTTTCTTTGCAGAATTATACTGGGGAATCATTCTTCTGAAATCACCAATGCAAAACCAGTTAGAAACAGGAGTTCTGAGTCTTCCAGCACAGTAATACAACTTATATGTGAATATAATGTATATGTTTAACCGTGATGCAAAATTACATTTGTGGCAGTCAAAGTTAGGCTCATTGCTTCAATAATTGAGTGGGTGAAAAAATAAACTAACCAAATTCTAACATGGTTTAGATATGCTTTTTTTTTGGTCAGGACTATGCCTATGAGGATCTCTCACAGCATTCTTTTTAGACAGCAAAGGTGTAAGAAACGTAAGAGCTGGTACTTCAGAAATACATTTGACTTCAGCACAAAGTAGGTGAAACAGGACAAATCTGACTGGGAACCTGCCTCAGCTTTGCAGAGGAGACATGAGCCCAGGCTCACGTTAACTGGATAAGGCATTCTGGATGCTCAAACTGCCTTTATAGCCCTCACACAGAAGATTCAAAACTGAATTTCACAAGGACCTGTGTTCCTATGTACTCTGCCCCCAGCCCCACACTTGTTATCAATCATTGACCGCAGCTGGAGCCCAGGCAGCGCCCGAGAGGACTGCAGGAATGTCGGGACTTTGTGTGGAATTTCACCAGTGTGAGCCAGTTGTGCTCTCCATTTGGGAATGAATCGGCCAAATTTTCACTCCCTGCAATCAGCTTGATGGCATCACTTTGTTCAGATGCAACGCAGATGGCTTTTGAACATCACAGCCAACTGATTCCAAAATTTTAGGAAAAGTTTTTAGGCATCTGTAGGCAGTGCTCTTCTGATCCTGGAGAAATTGAGAAGGGAGTAATGCAGGACAAATGAAGCCCTGGCATCTGGTGAGGGCATCCAGCAACCATCAATCTGGCCTGTAATTATCTTTTCATCAAAGGCCTGGCACAGTAGCTGTTAGCATCTCCCAGCATAACAATACCCCCACCACAGCTCTGCCCTTCCTGCCGCAGATGCCCTGAATGATTCACCCTCCAGACAGAAAGAAAAGGTGTGGGAGGAACACCGTGCACATCCAAAGCCCTTGGCTTGGTGCAGAAGATGAGGGACTCTGGAATTGGCGAGGACAAGGGTAGCTTCCCAAAATGCCTGTGTGGGGAGCAAAAAAAATTGAGGGAGCCATGAGGAACCCCTACCCTAAGGGAACAAATGAAGCACTTTTCTTCTGCAGTACTCTGGGGAAGGAAATACAAAGGAATTCCCAGAGTCGGTGGTACGGAGGTGAGGCTCTGGGACTAGGGAGATCCTAAAGGAGTGCAGGATGGGCAAGCAGCACCAGAGCATACGGGGAGGAATGAGCCACGTGTGCAGCCTATGGAGACTACAAACTGCCCTCTGCCCTGCCCGTGCACACACATGTCAATGCAAGGGCGTTTTGCAACCGTAAGAGACCATCCAAGGCTTCAGAAGGGTGATACTCCACTAAACCGTTTCATGTTGATTTGGAGGAGGGGGTGGTAGGCAGGTCTGTTGAGGCAAAGATAACCTAGATCAGCTTTTGTCCATTCCCCATCTCGCTTTGGGACTGTCAGCAAACTATTTCACTTGTCCACTTCAGCTTCCCTCCCTGTAAGGAAAGAGGAATGACTCCCACGTCTTGGAAAGACTAGGAAATCTCTGGATGAATAGTTCCTTCTGTGAACTATCGTTACGTTAAATTGATGCCTCAAAGCCCAGTGTCATAATTCAGCGTTAATTTAAAAGAAAGCTGTGTTCATTTCTCTGATAATTTACTGTACCTATTTAGGAGGCCTGGTATTAAAGTCCTGCGTAGCTCTTCCCATGAGAAAATTATATATTTTTTAAAGTGTCTATCAAATTTGCTTTTTTGCATTAGACTAATCTATCAATTTTAAAACTGTTGGCTGCTAAGGAATTTATATTGTCACCTCTACAATAAACAAATATTTTGAAGTGAGTTTATCAAGGAAAGGATGTCTTTCATATGTTTCAACTGTTAACCTGAATCCAGTGTTTTGTTGTTTTCTGCTACCAACTTTGAGTCCAGGAGAAGAAATCTCCTATTTCCTGTGATATATTTGGTTTATTGAAAATCTGAAGTCTGGAAAGCAGAAAAAATGGTGTCTCATTTCACTGAGAATATTGAAATAAGTTACTGTGTCAGTATAAAAAGACACATGCTTTGTCCATTGAGTAGCTCATACATAGGGGAAATCTGCGATTTTTTAGATAAGACCCTGGAAGAAGAGACAAAAATGACTCATGTGACAGGGACCGCAATCCACTCAAATGAAGCCCAAAATAGCAGTGAACAAAACTTCCTTGAAAATGGGTACTTTCAGTTAGTTACCTGTTTGCAATTAATGCCTGGTCACTAAAGCTAAAGCCACATTCCCCAAAAGCACCACTAGAAATGTAGCTACTAGACACCTCACCAGAGAAACCTGATCAATAATTGCCAATAGGGAGACAAAATGTCATACAGATGCAGCAGTCACAGCAGGGGGACGCACACAACTCGCATCCTCAGGGTTAGTTAGGAACCCACGTCCATCTGGTTGCAAACTAGACTGAGTCACAGGCATTTTACCACAATTACTCCTAACCCTTCTCAGAGCAAAAACCAAGACCATTTCAGAAAGCCTCGGGGTGTCCACATCTTAGAAACTTATCAAGATCCTTCTTGTCCTAAGGAAGGACAAGAAGGTATGGCTAGAGAGAATAAATGTACTAACAAAGGATTTCAAAACTGAGGGCTGTCAGTCCAGTACCCTTGGAAAATAAAACTAGACAGGCTATAACCATCTCAGCTTACAAACATGCAAATGGTTCTCTCCCAGCTAAAGGGTAGAACTGAGTCAGAAGTTAGCACTTTTAATAGGGTGCCTTATCAAAAGTGATACAAGGAAAAGTGATACTTCAGAAAAGGACGAGAATTAGTCAGATTAGATATCCCTTGAACACATTTTGGGTTCCCAACATAATGTGTGGTTTGGGCTAGATATGGGACTCGGAGGAAACGATTCCTCTTCTGAGATGTTGGATCTGCCAGAGTCTATAAAAACAGGGAAGTATAGTTGGAAGATTATCAAAAAAATAGTGACCATGGTAATGAGCTTTGGATCAGATCTTTCAACAAGGCTTGGATCTTTCCCTGTAAGCCTTGTTATTATGACTAAATCAGCTCAAAAGGAAAAAAAACACAACAGCAACAAATTCCAACTGATTAAATTCTAAGAGAAAACTGGACATGGAACAGAGTAAAGGAAGGGATGGAGTAGAAAAATGGGCACTGGCATGTGTTCAGAAGTACTATTAATGTGTATTTAGAGACAATTAAAATAATAGTACAGATGGGCAAGGAAGTACAACCATGGATAGGAAAAAGACACATAGTGCAGAGGAAGAGATCCAGACGGATTGCAGGCTGACATCAGTAATGCACAAGGAAAAAGGGTGAGCCAACAGAAAGCATGGAAGTCAAACTGTAAGAGATTGAACTATGTGCCTTCATATAGCGTAGATACACTGAATAAGGCCACAGTGGAAACAGGGATAGATGTCAGCTATAGACAGAAGTGGTGAGTTTTTTAAAAATCTATTTATACCTCTGTTTTTAAAAAGTCTGCTTTTGTATCAAAGACTGTAGGAAGTAGGTGACAGAAGTGACCATAAATTAAAAAAAGAAACAGAAGTAAGACCATGCGAACGCAAAGCAACCACATGTATGGAACAGCTACTAAATGAAAACATTCCAGAGAAGCATGGGGCAAGTATCAGTTAGTCTTGCTATATGTGATGGTGCACTGGGAGGCTGCAATTGCTCTCAAAAACCCCCCCCCAACATAATAAGGGACCACCTCTTCAGAGCAGAGATTACATTTCTACAGATAAGATGGACAGAGAAGTTGAATGGAGAAACACAGCTAGGCTGCATTGAACATTCACAAGGAACATGGCAATTCAATGTCAAAGACAGGACCCAAATCCTCATCTCCTGAATCACAATCAGCAACTAGACCCCACTGTCAGTAAAGAAAAAGTTAAAAAAGGATGCAAAACATGAAGAGTCAGAGGGGATGTCCAACTTTTCGGTTCCAGGCTATTGCCCGGACACAAAGCTCGAGGGGAAGCCTGTAAGACCTCCGTCTTGCTGCAGACTGTCTGCAGAAATTCAGACCCTCGCCGCTTCGCCTCTCTTTGACACACAGTAATTTTCCAGTGGTGCTGTAAGTCTCATTTTCCTAAATAAGCTGGTTTTTCACGGTGACTGTGCCAATCGAGCCGGCCTTATGCTGGCACACCGGCCACATCTGCAAGACGGCGTGGAGCAGCCCCGCAGCAAGAGCACAGTGGAGTTGCAGCACTCTCCTGTTGGAGGTCTGCCCACAGAGGTGGGACGTTCTCAGAGCTCCTGCCGAGCCCAGTGCCCGGCCACCACATTTCTGGCGCTGTAGGAGAGGGCCTGAGAGCTGAGCAGTTGTGTGGTGCGGTTGTGAGGGGCAGGGCTCCAGGGGAAGCCTCCCCTGTTTGGATTGCCTGCAGGAAGGAAGTGGGATAACACACAACTTGGCAAGGCATCTCAAAGCAGCTCCGGTCAACAAACCTCCCATATTTTCTTGGGGGAAGACAGAAAGATACTGAGTAGAGGCAAAACTACAGTCACACCTCTGTGTACTCTGGCAGCTGAGATCCTGTGTGCTTTGTGCTTGTTTACATACTTTTATCAGCAAAGGACACCAGAAAACTGAGAGAAGGTATTTACTATTGTCTATGAGGTGAGTGACGTGCATGAATAAAGTAACCCGGCCTGGATCCTATGGATCAGTTGGTATAATCACAAGCAGGATGGAAGGTGGGGTAACTATCGCCTGGCCTTTGCAGTAGAAACAGAAATTTGCATGTTGGGACTTTGTCATCTGTATGTGCCACATGCCCATTTTAAGATAAAGTTTTATGGAAATAAGGTTCAGGATTACAGCCCCTAAAAATCTGCTGGGGAAAATTCTGAGAGACCCTACGTAGGAGACTGTGAAAAATCCCCAACTGTCCATAATGCTCTACTAGAATATCATCACGGAATAATATAGCATGAAAACAGCATCCAAACTGAAAGACTTTCCACTCTAAAAATGCTTCACCACCACATGTTCCCATTTGATGACTATCATTATCACTGAGCGTCTCCTGGTCTTCCACACAGTCTTTCAACCTACATCTATTTTGAACTTTCTTCCCACACCAGCCACTGCTTTTAGCTCACTTCAGGAATACACACTTGCTTGTCTAAAAAGCTCCACAGCAGTCCTAAACATGCTTTCAATTTTTAGCTATTTTTTTTCAGTCTCTGCTGTATGTTACCTTTGCACACTGTGCTAGAGCTCATAAAATCTCAACTCCATGGTTAAAGAAAAAGGGCTCTGAATGTCGGGGGCAGCTTTTATTCATCACCAGTCACTAAAACTGCAGGCTGGAAAATATGTGATTTGCAAATAATTAAAATACAAAATTGGGTTATAATAAGAATCACATTCTGAGTCTGTAACTTAACTGAGTAAAGTCTTCTATAAGTCTTGGAATGTGATAAACACATGAATAGTAATATTATTATACCGTGAATCAAAGTGAATAGAGACACAGAAGTCACAACAAATTGTTTTAAAGCAGCATCTTATGATGGCATGCAAAACACCTCAAGTGGCCCTTGTTTTTCTATCACCATGACTACAAATCTTCTCTGTCCTCGGGCCATTTCTTGCTTCAGGTATTGTAATTTATTTAGTTACTCTCCACACTCCTTTGTACTCCCTTTAGCCTAACAAAATCAGTCTAATTGCTCCTCCATCTCTTTTCCTCTTCTCATATAATTGCATATAATTCCAGATGCTCTAATGCTCTCTGCAATGCTAACCCCTTGGTGTGTGTGTAGCAAGAGGGCAGGCTCAGGCTATGTCATGAATTTCTACGCACACCAGATCTGTTTAGCCATCCCCTGGGTACACAGCGATATGGGTGTGCAAATTTAGAAGTTACTTTTTAAGAAGCCTTGTGCAATGTTGTGAAATGCAAGCAAAGACTGTGTGTGTGTGTGCAACGAGTGTTTTCTTGGCCACTTGGGATTTCACAGTTGTTGCTGTTGTTCACTTTGTGTCCATTTGAAACATCACGGTAAATCCTCATCTCGACAAATGAGAGGACGGGTCTGCGCAGTGTGGGTGACACCAAACATCGGTACCGGTGTAGCTGGAGTTGTTTGGTGGCCCCTGAAACATGGCACCGCTGATCATTCCACCCTCCTCCCCAACACACCCGATCATTTCTCCCTGCACCCTCTCTGGTGGGGAAATGATTTTCGATTCTGTCCATGACTATCCAATTTCATATCCCTGTGGGTGTTTTAATTTCTTCTCCTGAAGTCCTTGCTGCTATTACATATCCATTCTGCCTCAAATCGATTTTTTTCAATATAAAAGTATCAGTTCTCTTTAAATCTGCTTTCAGTACTTCCTCTATTTTTTCTGGGTTTGGGGAGTTTTTTTCTCTTCTTTCATTTTCTTTCATACAACCAGTTTCTCATTAAAGGCCTAATCTGAAGCTTTTGGTTTCTATCTCAGTATCTTCTTCTTCTTGAAGTGGTCCTTGCTTTTCTATCACCATGACTACAATTCTTCTCCATGCTCTGGCCATTACCTCCTTCAGCTACTGTAATTCGCTGACAGCTACTCTTCAGGCTCTTCTGTACTCCCTTTAGCCTAACCAAAAGGTTGTTAATCTACATTCTCCTCCCCCACACTTGAAGGATACCATCTTGTTTCTTAATCTTGTCATTGGGTCTCTGCCTCCTCAGCCTTCAGAGGTTTTCTCTTCTTTTCCCGTTTTCTCTCTTGCTTCCTGTGTGCCTCCTGATCCTCTCCTGCCACAATACTTCTTGTCTCCTCTGTTCTGCAGCCTGCCTTTATCTTGGTAGCTGCATGAGTTGAAGTAATATCAATTTTACAGGGAGGAGAACTCACATACAGATTCCTGGACTCCTGAAGGTCATCCGTGAGGTTCATGGCAGGTTAGGAAAGAAGCCTCAGTGTTTCTGAGTGGCATCCAGTCATTGAGCCCAGGACCTCTCCTCTCCAGATCTGCCCTTCAGACCTCCTGCCCTTGAGATTCTTGGTCTCTGCAGGATCCATTTTTTCCCTTGAGACAATCGCCTAGTGATTTTTCTTGACCATGTTTGACTCTGAATTCTTTGGGAATGAGATTAGTGTTTTTGTATTTGCGAAGGACTCAGTTCACCTTTATAGTACCACATAAATGCTTACCCCATCGTAATTGTGGTAGCCAGTGGCTTAGACATGCTGTACTGTACTCGGGGAGGAAGCAGACAGATTTCTGTGCGTCACACAGAGGAAAGCGACAGACTGTGTTTGCTCGCTAATTAAAACATTTCAGTGACTTTAGCTTGAGCAATATAAAGCTGCCTTGGATAGCATAAATGTGCCTCAATTAAGGTTTCAGATAAGATCTCCTGCCAGAACTGAGAAGATGCCCTGGTAAAAGTGACGGTCAGGGCAAAGTGCTGGCTCGGAAGCATGGGAACAGAAAGCACAACCCTGTCTGTTCCCTCACCTTCTGACAAGAAGTGACAAATATTCTCAGAAAACTCTCTGTGTCTTAAAGTATGAAAAATCTCCATTGTTTTTCTGGATTTATTGTTTTAACAGGTTCAGAGGGCTTTGGCTTCCTGCCACTAAATTAGCACAGTGCATTGACTGGGGTAATGGTTGCTTCTGTCATGAACCAGGAGGGTTCCCATGGGGCCACAGTGTGTTAATCCCATGTAGAACCCAACCTTCTCTTTGACTGTCTTTTTTTCATGATTATGCAGCTGGGTAAAGCATGGATCAGCCTTGGCCCACATCTTTAATACCCAGTCTCACCAGAGCCAGAGTCAGTGAGTGAATATCAAGTACATTTATTAAGGTTGTACTTTTATTTAATAATTTACCATGAAGGTGAAAAGTGCCAGAATGATCTATACTGACATTAGGTCTCTGGCCATTGCTGGTCCGTTCAGAGCTGGAGCAGGTTGCCTGGAGAGGCTGTGGAGCCTCCATCTGTGGAGATACGCAAAAATCTGACTGGACATGGTCCTGGGCAACCTGCTGTAGCTGTCCCTGCTTGAGTGGGGGTTTGCACTAGATCACTCAAGAGGTCCCTTCCAACCTCAGGTATTCTGCGATTCTGTGAGCTGGGCCCTACCAGTTTTGTATCACCTACATCCATATGTTCCTTCCAGGCAGCAGAGAGAACTCCTACACAGGATGCAAAGCCCTTTGTCTGAAATCAAAGCAGAGTAGGGGGAGGGAGAAGGACCCCTATTCATCCTGTAACGAAAGTTCAGCTGGAGAATTGTTCTTTTCCTAACCTTATTCTCCTGTGCACATTTTTGATGACTAACACTCGGGAACCCAGCGTACAACAGGCTGGATTTATTCGTAGTCTGAGCATTATGAAAGCACCCTCTGAGGCAGTTTCCTCTCACACTGCCACACCATTGAAGGCAGCCCTGACCTTCGGGGACCACCCTCGTCAGGAATGGAGGGTTATTCAGCCTGCATCCTGTTTGGGAACCACACGCCCCTCCTGAGCGGCCGGCTCACCGCTGGAGTGGGGGCCTGACTGTTTGTTTCGGAACGTTCCCACTGCGGAGCAGCACTCCTGAGGCGGCCGGTTGTGAGAGTGTGACCCCCTCGTCCTGGTGCTGGGTCAGAACTGAGCTCCCTCTGGGTGTACGCAGCTAAAGCAAGACTGATCCCACACACCGGCAGGCAGAGGTGTCAGCAGCTTGGCCCGCATCAGAAGGAAAGCACGCCCTGTGGGTATAGGCTTGCATGTCGTTTCACCTCAGCTGAATACACGTAGGAAGCAGTGATCTGGCTCCCTCTAATCCTTATTCAAGATAAGTCCTTTGAAGTCCATGTCAGCTGCAGGCAGGGCCAGCTTGGCATTTTTGCCAAGTCGGTGAAACGTTTTGACAGCAACTGCTCTCCTTTTCCCCAAAACAACAACTGTCTCTTGTTCTGCTTATTTTAATCCTAAAAGAACCCCTTTATCACGTTTCCGTCTTGCTCTGCATTACTATGAGAGAACACCATTGCCACCACAATTTTTCTCGTGCATGAATACAGAGACTCATTGCATACAAATCTCCCTTTTCTCAGTGCCCAGCCCCGTTGGGTTGGGAGTAGTGTCTGTCCTGTATTTTGTGCTGGTCCCAGCAAGAGGCTGGAGAAAGACAGAGCAGGTTGCAGAGCAGAGAACAGACTGTGCTTGCCATTCTTTGTGCTGGGGAGAGTCACACCAGTCCTTCCTTACATGGAATCACAGCAATATAGGGCTGGGAGAGATCTGGTTTAGGCTGTTCCTCTTTACTATGGCAGATTTTTGTGTAGTCTTGAAAACTCCAGTGCAAAAATTCCACACATTTCTCCTTGGAAGCTTGGTCTAGTGTTTCACGGAGGCTTTGACTTAAGGCTACCCTGTGTCCAGATTTGCTAGGTGTTTTCCTTTTCTGCCTAGAAAAATTGCCTGCACAGATTTTTGAGGATTATCTGTACTGTAGCTTGGATAGGAAGGCTACACATGCGGAAAACCTGGACGTATCCCCAGGACCTGTGCTGACCTATTGTACAATCTGTGTGACGGAAACCGGTCCAGGAAGCGCTGATCTTATTCTATGGATGGGATGCAGTTGCTTGGTGAATACACAGTAAATTCACGGTGTCCCAAAAGTGTGGGATTTGCTACATGTAAACAACATATCTGATTACAGAATCAGAGAGGAACTACTGGATTTACTGCATGGGCACTGCAGAGCATGACAGAAGCAGGCAACATGCTGAAACTAGGATCCTGAAGACACACAACGGGAACTGTGTGATGCCCGGGGTGTTAGACACCGACACGGCTGCAGTATCTTGGGTCCTGCTTCGAGTTGCACTCATCCTTTGTGGCCACTGCTCTTGGGTATGTTGCACAGTGCCGTGGCTGACTGTTCGGTGAACTGGACCCGGGGAACTGATCCAGGTGAAAAAGAATCCATTAGAATAAAATCAAAAGAGACCATTTTCAGTGCCATCTCTTTCTCAGTGGGGTCCACTGCAGGGGTGGAGAGGAGGAACCAGCCAGGGGACGGCTTGGTTCACCCTGCACTGCTGCCAAAGAAAGCCCCCCATGACCCTCAGCCCTTGTCGCATGAAACTACAGCCTGAACATGGGCAGTTTCCTCACACCTACTTTAACCGTATTCTTGTATTTTGTTTCTCAGCACAATCTTCCATTCTGAAGGGAAGGGTGGTAATTTTTCTTGAAAATTCACATTGTTTTGTTAGCAAATAAACTCATGTTTGACACAACATCCGCCATGTCTGCCAGATAGGCAGGGTTTTCTTTCTTTTCTCTGGCTCTTTTCCTCCTTGTTGGTTTTTTTTTTTCCCTTCCAGTATTCTCTTAATTTAGACTGGACCCTCCAGTAACAGCAAATCAGCAACTTGCTTTGGGCAAAACAATTTGTACACTAGATCTATTGTCTTCCCGCTTGGATGTCCATCTTGTAAAGTCTTCCGCATCCAAGCCCATCCAAGTTTCTTTCTCTCTTTTTTCCTCTTTACTTTGAGCTTAGTGTTTTGAAGGAAGTTGATCAAACTGAGCATTCTTGTGAATTTGAGCTTGGTTGCCAAGAATGTAAGTGATTCATCTCCGCGTAAGGAAAAGTGCTGGCAATAAAACATTCCCCACTCCTCTTTTTTAACATGCAAAATACTGTTACTGCTCGAAACAAGCAAGTCTTTTTACTCAGAACAAAGTGTTACGCTATTAATTGCATGACAACTAGAATTCTTAAAATACCTTTAAGCTCTATTCTTAGAAGAAGGAAATATTACCAGCAGAGGCCTTGAAAGCGATGAGATGTAAATTACAAGCACTAGTAAAGCACAATGAAATGGTACCTTGCCTCATATCCTTCATATTGTTACCTTACACTCAGCAGGACCAAATTCCAGCAGTTTTTCCTTTGTGCTTTGTGTCGCAGATATTTTAAGCACCCTTCAGGGAAATGCAAAATAATTTCGGGGGGGAAACGTGTTATTTACTTGAATGAGGACAGCGCAAGAGCTGAATGGTCTATTCAGTGAGGGGAGTTTGACGTCCCAGTTTGTCCCCTATGGCGGTGCTGGTGTGGCAGGACAGGCGCATGCCTCAGCGCCATTTAGCAAACTCCCGGGGGACCTGCCACAGCCGCGTTCCCCGTGCACAGACACCCTATGTCTGTCTCACCCCTCTTCTGCTGCAGGGCTCCGGCAAGCGAAGGTTTTCGCATGTCTGTCAAGCAGAGAGCCTGGCGTTCGGCACTCTCCTTCCCAAGAAGTCAGAGGGCTTGTTTATACTTTGACAGCAAAAAAAGGTAGTTTGGAATTAAATATGCATCGTTGTAGTCAGGAAAGCAGGATTCATCTTTTCTGGGAATCTTCTTTTAAAAGCTATGATATGAGTAAAAAAGACTGCATTGCTGTTTGTCATAGCTTTGGCTTTGCTCCTGGCTGGGCCAGGAAATAGCGTGCACAAATAATAATTTCCCACATTTCAGCAGTGTCCCCGCAGCCTTGCTCATTGTCCAGCAGTGACACACAGGTAGGACTAATAACACTTGCACCTGACATTTGTTAAACCTGCCAAGGACCAGCTGCTTTCAAGTGCCTTTTACCATCTATTATCTCTGCCAGCTAGTCTCCAATAAAGCCACTCACAACCCTGATCCTGATGGCTGGGATGATGGGATTTCTGTCCCAGCGAGAAGCCAGGACTCATTCAAGCAGCCTGAAGGAACTGTAAAATCTCCTGCAGTTCGGCTGTCAGCATCCAGTGTGTGCAGAACTAAAGGAGCTGTACAGCTCACATCCTGCAGAGAGCAGGAGGAGGATAAATTTCAGAGCCCCCCAAAGCAGGTGCACAGCCCATTCTTGGTGGCCTTCCACCACTGACACCACCAAAAATTACCAACTTAAGATTCTTAAAGAACGTGGGATGAAAAAGTGTTCATCCAAATCCAGGCATCCCTGAGTGCAAATGGAGCGAGAACTCCACGACTGACCAAAGATTTCATCTGCCATCTAAACATAACGAAAAATGCGTAATGCCTTTGTACACCAAATCATTCGCTTCTGCTGGCCATAGTCCAAAGAAGAACTACAGCTTGGTTTCAAGGCCAGGTTGGATGGGGCTTTGAGCAACCTGGTCTGGTGGAAGATGTCCCTGCCCGTGGCAGGGGGGCTGGAACTAGATGATCTTTAAGGTCTCTTCCAACCCAAACTATTCTATGATTAACACAAACACACAGATCTTCCCGCTCCATTTGGAGCCTGAGATGGATGAACACTCATAAATCTCTCATTCTGAGTAGTCTTCATGGTTTCTAATCAGAAATCAATTAGTAACTTCTACAGTGTATCATTTCATCTTTGGTCTTGGCTAAAATCCTTTCTGAATCTCATTCAAATTACTGTCTGAAGTAGTAGCTCCATAGATTTTTTTGGGTGAAGCCAGACCCAAGGCTGAAACAAGTGAACAGCAGCCAGACTGCTGTACTTTAATGGCATTTTAAGATCTAGCCCATACATCAGAATTTGTATGTAAGAATTTAGCAATAACTGTGCCTTGTGTTCTTAATAGTTCACTTTCATATTTTCAAACCCTCACGCTTAGCTAATTGTTTGTCTCTAACAAGTAGAGAATCTACTTGTATCTCTAGTAATAGAATTTTTGCAATTCTTGTATTTGATTGTTTCACCTCCTTTCAGATAATGGTGTCTCTTTTTCTAATATTTGTTACATTGAAAGATCTGAGATCTCTTTTTTAAAGGTAACATTAAGTGATAACGGTCTTTTAAAAATCTGAACACGTGCATTAAATTGGTGTATCAGCTGGTGATTATTATGCCCTTGCATTTCTCAAGCCCAAACAAAACACCAGAGCATATTTTATCTTGCTTCATATTGAACAAATCTAATCTAAGATGTATAGAAGAGCCATTTATCCTGCTCTTCCACACTCTTAAGTTTTATAGAAATGAGTCTGATTTATTCTCAGCTTTGTAGCAGGGGTAAGAAAGCATAAAGCTGACTGTGAAGTAATGTCAACCTAAGGTCTTTTTTTTTTTTTTCCAATCCACTTCTTTTTAAATAGTTTCTTTTTTTCCTTCCTCTTTCTTCATTTGCAAGAATTTCGCCCCAGCAATTCTGTGAGGCACTTATTTATTTTTTGGGGTGCTGCACTTTCTTATACAGCTTCTGAACACAAAATAAGAGCACTGCTCACAGCAATCTGAAATGTCACAGTCTGTCACGCCGTCACATAAAATGTCACATAAAATGTCACATGGCACAGCTTGTCATTTGAAAGCACCAGGTTATGGATGGATGTCATCGTCTGGCTGAACCGCTGCAAGAGGGTGTCCTCTACCACTGTCCCTCTGGCCCACTGATGTGCCAGCACAGCTACTTGTGTGAACTCGTCCTCGCCTATTCCAGGCAAATGCAATGAGATTATTGTAAGCAATTTAAGCACGAAGTCTTTGCTAACCTGTCTGTGGAGAGCTTATCGTGACCGGCTCTGCCAAGAGAGCTGACAGGGAAGGAATGGCAAGAAATGTAAAAGCAGCAACTTCTTCCCGCTAGCGCCCTGGCTGCAGTGTGCGCCTCTGGCCATGCCCTTATGGTCGCTCATTTACAACCCCAACGTGCCTCCATTGCTCTGCAGCAAGACTTCACGGATTTGCAACAAAATGGCCTTTAAATTTTCCCAACGCCTTCTGCCATGTGCAAAATGGAATATAATACAGCTGATAACAATAGTCAGCAGTACATACAGAGATTATTCTTTCTTGGTCAAAGAAACGGGCGCGCACAAATTTTCTATCAACTTTTCTTTCAAAGCTATTGTGGTCTGGGGAGCTGAAGTGATTCTGCCTTACATTATGCCTACAGGACATTCTGTTTTGCTGGCACTATTCCCGCCACTATCATTAAGATTATGTCAGTGTTTCCACTAAGCACTGTGTCTCTGAGGAGCTTATGGTAAGCAAGCTGTCAGAATTCATTCTGGACTCAAACTTCACAAATTGTAAATTCCCAGTGATTTCCTTTCTTTAAAAAACATCGAGCCAATTGATATTGCCATACATACGACATAGCATTCAGAAAATAATTTGGTTTTATATTGCACTATTCAAAATGTTGCAGGTAATTTATCGCAGCCAGAACATTTTGGTCATAAGTGGCCACTCAGGGGAAAAAAAAAAAAAGGACAAAAAAAGTTAAAGAATTGTGTTTTCTGACCTGCATGTTGAGCCACAAAAGATATTTCTGCAATGTAGCTGAGCTGTCTTGGGGTGCTGAGGTTTTTGCCTTGTGCTCGACAAGGCTTGCCACATGGAACTGCTTATTTTGGAGAAATGTTTTGCTTGACTCTTTATGATGATGCTTCTGGAGGCAGGACACATGCAACGGCTTACACAACATCAACCTTTGTCATGAAGGACATGCACTGCTTTCATAAACCTTCTGCGGGGCTCTGTGAGCCCCTGAACAAAGCCAAATAAAACATGCCTCTTACTGTGGCTGACAAGAGGATTTATTTATCCACAGCTCTGTTGTCATTAAAGAATCAGTGTGAAATGCCACAGACACAGGGAGATTCTTTAAGATCTGTCATCCTGGGGCAGAAAACAGGGAAGGAAATATCTGTTCTGGGTGTGCAGGATGCATCTTTATCCACCTGCTATTTTCAATAGGCACTGTGTGTGCCACAGACTGGAAACTTCTAGAGATGCATGGCAAGTTGAAGAGAAGCATAGCCAGGGAGCTGTGTATAAAATGTATGTACTTCAGTATATTCAGTCAGATCTCTTGGAATCCTCTGCTGTAGCAGAAAACACTTGAGTCTTTTAATATTATTCTTCCATGGGAAGGGAAAAGAACAGATATTTGGGGGAAGATACTGCAATAACCATCAACCTAACCTGTTAATGCTTATTTGTGGAAATGTTCCCACCAAAGCATGAGCAGGGCTATGTCTATCCGACGGAGACACTCACCCCCTTCTCAGACTTTAGTGTCATGTTCAAGGATGGGATCACATTAATCCAGGAAGCAGCCAGGGAGGGGATTTGTCTGCTCAGGAAACGCGGAAGACAATATTAAGGACATCTCTTCCCGACGATGAGGTTGCGAGGAGTCGCGCTGGCTTGGCCACGCAGGGTGTTTGGAGGACAGTGCTGTTGCCCTCAGAGCAGCTGGCGTAGGGGCTGCAGGTCAGGCAGCCTTCATGCTCCCAGGGCAAACCAGTCAGCTCAATGGGTGGCAGCAACACCCGCAACTGGGGAAAGCACCAGCAATGACAGTAACCTTCACACTGGGTTTCCCACCACTGCTTCCAGTAGTGGAGCTGCCCCAGTGAAGGAAAACCGGGAAACATAGCTACAAGGCCGCGTAGGCAGGGGCCCATGCTGCTGACCTAACTGTTTGCAGTGAATTACAGGCTGACAAACCTCTGATGATGGTTGTCCTCTCTATAAAACACATCTTGTACACAATTTTTAAAATTTCCACTTATTGCAATGACAACCCATTTATTCCTTCCTTTCAGTGTATGAGCGTTTCTGTACTGAGGTAATTTCATTCAAACAGTAGGGGGGAAATCAAAAATCTATGGTAGAGTATAACCCAAGTTATAAAAGCAGTTTATTACTCTATTGTGTGTCTAAAATTTCTGGAACATTGTAGCAGATGTATTTTATAGAGAAATGACAACATGTTTTAATGAAATCCAGGTTTAGATTCTGGCAACATTTCTTCCTTAATTTTATATTTTGTAACTGAGTCTACTACTCCTCCAGGAAAAATCAATAGAATATTTAGTACATCTCACCATCACACCTTCATGTGTATTTGTATAGAGGAGAAAATAACTCTACATGACAGACCAGGATTTACTTCTTTACTTGAAACTGAATTCTGTCTTCCTCTGCTGACAGTTACAAGTTCCAGTTTGTTCTGGTCTCTTCCAGGTGAAATTTAAGCAGTCATTACAATTTTCACTGGACCTCTCTTGCATAACACATACTCTCTTGATTCAGATTGCAAACGGTTTTACACTGGGTCAGCCTGAAGTGCTGTGGAGCTGCTCTCCAGCTCCCTCCTGACACTGCTCAGGGGACGCAGGCAGGGTCACATCCTGCATCCCTTGTTGGAGCCCACTGCGGGGAGCAGCACCCTAAGGAAAAAAAGAAAGAGCTCCACTGTTCCCAGTTCCAGTGTCCAGTCCTGTTGCAGAGCACAGGAGCACTGTGGACAGTCCTGTGAATCCCTCACACACCCAGGTGCATCAGGTACAATTTAGCTGCCCAATATTAGTAGGTATTTAAAATGGACAAAAAATAACACAAGTATGAGTGATAACGCTCATCTGCCTGATGTATTTATTCTTGGGAACATTTTTTCTGAAACTGAAAAAAAAAGCATCCTGAGGATATTCTTTCAGGAAACACCTGATGTGGAATAGTTCCATCTGAGTGGCAGGATGATAACATTTGGCAACATCACAAACAACTTTAAACGAGGTCTTACACTGGCAAGTATGAGGCAGCTTGCTTACAAGACACGCCAGGGGCTCTGCCTTGCGTACGCCGCCTCTGTCCCTGGAGCATGCACAAGGCTGTGCGGACTGACCTGCTACTGTCACATTAACAGTTAAATAATTTTGCTATATTGTACAATAGTAAATCATCTTCAAAGCGTTTTTATTAACTTGTGGTCCTTCTGATGACTTTAGAAAGAAGAAGAGAACATACATGTAATCTATACACAAGTATAGATTCCTCCCAGGCTGCCAAGTCTTGGTGCTCCTGAATTAGGATACTGCCTCGGGGTCTCCACATGCTTTTCACACAGAGTGACAGAGTCCTTTTATCCACGGCAAAGGAACAGCCCGCTCCTGCTGGCCTTTACCACACCGGCGCGTTCACCTGCTGGCTCACGTGCAAGTTGACTAGGAGCACAGAAGCCCAACAGTTATGGTGCATTTTGTGAGCCCAAGTCATCTCAGTTCAGAATAGGACAGTGAATAAGAACTGAAGCTCAAATGAAGACAGTATAATTTTCTAGCACCACTACGGGCTAACTTTGGTACAAAACACAGGAAATTAAAACACTGTAATGAAATCTACTGCACACAGAGCATTCTGAACATAAAACATATCTGTGGCACTACCATGACGCAAAATGTAGGAAATACTGGCAATCATATTTGCTAAGAAAATGCGATGGTATTCTTCCACCACCAGTTAAAGCTGGTCTGCAGTAGAAGCTCCATCGTATTTGAGACTTTGCTCACTCTACTGATTGTAAAGATGTTTGAAAGATGATTGTGTTGCTGCCAGAACAGGGTAGTTTAACCTTCCACAATCAAGGTAAAGACCAAGTCCTCTATCAAACAAGCTTTATGGGATACACATACAACCATGAAAAATTAAGGAGCAGTATGTAGTCCTGGTTACAAAGAACTCACAAATGCAGTCAATAAACCAGAAATCCTGGGAGCCTTGGGAAACTAAAAACAACACACTGCAGAGGGTGAGGGTAATTCTGTTTCTTTGAATGGAGATTCAGTATACTCATGGGTCTGAATTGTTCAGAGATCCTTGCTCCTTGGTCATCTGTTAAAATTTTTCTAGTTTCTTGGAGGTTTACCTCAATGGTTGGTATCACAGGCCCAGTGGTGCCATTCCTTTCTGTATCTTCCCAAGGGCACTTTTTATTTACCATCATCTTCTCTGTTCTGCCTAGAAAGTTTTAAGTCACCCAATATCAACTGCTCCTTTTGTTTTTCCCTTTCAATCACAATTTACTTATGGTAAGTGTTTCACAGGCCAACAGGCTTCTTGACCCACAATGCTCTTCTCTAAACGGCTGTGGCAGCTCTGCCCAGTCACATATCCTAACGGCACCAACACGCCATCTCATTCATACCTTTCCTACATGCTCCAATAAACAGAATTTTGCTATTTAAATAACCACTTAAATAGGAATGTGTGTTAACAATTCTTAAAGAGGCAATTCACACTTCTGAGACCACTTGTCTCAGTTCTCTACAGGCATTCATATCTGAAAACGTTTGATTCGTATTTCAGGTATCTCCTTTACAACAATAGAGGCTAGAGGCTTGCTTGTATATACAGTCTTACCCTGCCTCACTACCTCAGTGAGGAGCTTTCATTTTCTCTACAGCATACACTATATATACGTTTGCACATATATACACTGTGTGCACAGAACACAGCGTCCCTGACAAGTAGAGGGGACCCCTCACACCACAAAACCTATGAAAATGTGAAGGGAGCGTGAAGCAATTGACCAACTCACTACCACTGAAGGGACAGACCCTACTCCATTCCTATTCTCTCCCTCCATCTCCCAGCTACTCCTGGGCATGCACTTCTACCGATTACCTTGCACCAGGCCTACCAGTCACGGAATCAGTTTAGCAAGTGTCAAATGCAATAAACTGACAGAAAACCAGCCCCCAGCTGGACAGTTTTATCTTAAATTAGGGAATTAAACTTATTCTTGGAAGCATCTAGTGAGGGCCACACCTGGCAGAAGGGAGGGAAAAAACCCTCACGTGACTGAGAATAAGGACAGGAGCTGGGAGCTAAATCCCCCTCCTTTGGCAAGCGCAAGCTGTTAGACTAACTCAGGTACACGTTGGATCTTAGCCTAAACTGGTGGGAATCCAGTTTACCGTGTTATGCCTTGTTTAACCAGACAGCACCGGCTCTGGTAAAACCTGCATCCCACAGTCCAGGTTACAGATCACATAACTGCATTTCCATTTCCAAATAATTTTCAACTTTCTCTTCCAAATACATAACACAAGAATCTAAGATTTTAGAGTGAAAATAAATTGTGATTGTTAATACAGTTAATGAATAATAAATTAAGTCACGCTTGAATTTACTTAAAACTCAAGCACACTAGGTCATTTTTCACATAAATAAAGCACTCAAAAAGTTCTAGCAGAAGGAACTACTTAGATTCATAGCAGAACTGTGCTTTATTTGTTACAGCTGCTCCTTTATGATACCTGATTCTAGACATAAATTCCTTTGTTTTGGAAATGGCAGTTCACATACTGAGCCCAAAGCGTGTATTATCAGGGCAGATACAATTAATTTTAACAGTGTAATAAACTGTATCATTGCCTGGGAAATGAAATCCTGCAAATGGTGGCAAGGCTGACTCATTCCCTTTGGTAATAAAATGATGATATGCTATAACTTAATGTAGATTAAAAACTGTACAATACTATCCAGGCTACCACAAAAGGAAGTTCATAAAAGCTGAGGGTGAACTCTTAATAGGTTGTTGGTTCTCTTGTCTTGTATAGGTGTGCCATAAATCAACATTTTAAACCAAATGCTATTGGTTATATTAGCGGTGAACTGCAAGAGCTTTTTTTCTTTTTTTTTTATTTTTTAGTAGTATGGACTCATAACCCTTTTTCTTCTTTATGATATACACAGAAACCTCACAGGTGACTATATTTTTATAATTTTTTCTCCCCTAAGTATTTAATAAATAATACATTGGAAACATGTATCTACAGTGCTTGGAAATGTGAAATCAAACCACAACAGCACCCTTAGAGCACAGGTACTTCAACCATTGTAACACCTGAACAAGCATATGCTTTTTTCATGGTGCAGAATTTATCATAGTTCTTTCTCTCCGATACTAAACCTATACTTGGGAAAGCAGCCCAACATGGATATAAATTCACCCTGAATCTCCTTACTCAGAGAAGTTCATTGCAGAACAGGGACCCTGAGACGCAGCTTCAGTGGCACATAGCTCTGTGCTGTACTCTGCTGCAAGCATCAACAGAAAGTTACATGAGCAGTATAGGAACACTATAATAATATAGCATCAAATATAGCTTAATGGCATGGCTAAGGGATGGGAGTGTCTGTCATGTGAGGACAGGCTGAGAGAGCTGGGACTGTTCAGCCTTGAGAGAGACAGCTCGGGGGAATCCTATCACTGTGTATAAATACCTGATGGGAGGGAGTAAAGACGACAAGTCAGGCTTCTCAGCAGTGCCCCGTGACAGCACCAGAGGCAACGGGCACACACTGAGATACCAGAAATTTATTTTAAATGTAAGAAGAAAAATAAACCAACTTTTTTTTTTTTTTTTTAACTGTGAGGGTGACTGAGCACTGGAGCAGGTTGCCCAGAGAGGTCTCCATCCTTGGATGTACTCAAAAACCACCCAGAGGTGGCCCTGAGTAATCAGCCCTTGCTCACCCTGCTTTGAGCAGGGGTGTGGGCTAGGCAGTGTCCTCCAGAGCTCCCTACCAGCCTCACCAGTTCTGAGTCTCTGATGTTTGCTTATTTTGCATCTGCAAGCACATACATTTCTGCATCATTTTACAGAAAAAAATTAATTTTTACTCTTGAAATGAGAAATAAATTCACAGCACTTGAGGAAATAATGCAAGTGTAAATTCTGTGAAACCAAATGAACCACCCCTTCCCACATTGTAATAGTAGTAATGAACAACTCCTGACATTTAAAAAAGTTATCACATCAGAAACACAGATCTCTCTCCTACTTACTTTGTAAGACACAACCACAGACTCAAATTTAACCTAATACAAGATTCTATTATTGGAAAAACAAGACAATAAACGGAAAGCATATGCATTTGATCTTTCCCGGGTGTAATATTAGGGAAAACTAAATTCTAAATATGACTTACCCCCTTCTCATTTATTTTAATCTACTGCTAGTTACAGCAGTTGATTGTATTATTTACCTACATTTGACACCTGTTTAAATCTGTCTCCGTATAGAAAGAAGTGGGTTTTTTTTCCAAGAGGCAGCAGCATCAGCAGCTTGTTAAAAGCTTTTCTTTCAGCCGGGATCCAGAAGGTACGTGGGTCTAACACGGAGCACAACAAGGAGAGAAGCCAACGGCAGCCCAGCCTAACCCCTGCCGCCTCAGGGCCTGAGGAGCGCGGAACGCCGCTCACATCAGCGGCTCTATCCCGCGCCTTTGCAGGCTTTAGGCAGAACCGCCTCAAGTCCTGTCAGGCAGCTACGACTAATCACGCTGCC
>JAVJGG010000027.1:7722244-7733408 GCA_035590195.1 Aviceda cuculoides | reverse complement strand
CGTGGTGCTTAGTTGCTGGCTGGGGTTAAACCACGACACAGCTGTAGTATTTTAAACTCATTTGACATATCTGGATTTTTCACACAGGTGTGTGTGCACTTTCTGACTGGATTAAGGATTTCCCATGATCAAGCTAGTACTGTTTGCCCCATGTCACCTAATCCCCATATGTGCTTCTCTCGTCCCATTTCTGCCGCAGAGCACGTTATTTTAAGATTTTCTCTATGGTGGTTTAAGTTAATGGAATCATCACATATGAATACAAACTAATTCAGATTCATCTACAATAGTTTCCCACACATGAGAAGCTGAAGCAGCATAATTCTCTGCGTTATGAAAACATGTTTGCTAACATGTTTTCTGAATATAACTATTACTGTAGGGGAAAAAAACCCAAACCAAAACCTAACGCAAACCCCACACACTAACTTAAAAGCTTGCCAGGAGATCTAACTCTTCGTATTTTGGTTTATTCTTATGGCACCAATCACAGCAGAATCTTTTACCCTCTGGATGTTATTATAAAGCAAATAAGATAGATGTACTTGATCTCTTAATTAATAGAAATATACACATAGCTAAAGAGAACATTTGTCTTCACACACTGTATTACCTGTAGAGTCTTTGACAGGTGGTTTGTAGCCGTATTTCTGGAACAGCTCTCTTATTTTTCCAAGATCTGCTGCATTTCTTTGCATCAATATTTCACTTGCCTTCATAAACTCATGAATTGCTTGTTTTTCAGAGCAACTCTTACCAAGACTGGCATTAACATCTTCCTTTGGGGGCAGAGGGAAACGCAGAAATACTGGTTTTCAAATCATCACATAGTAGTTGTTTACATGTGAAGTGTTTTTGGCATAAGTATTAAACTTCAATTCAGATGACAATAAGCAGCAAATTTAGGTCTTATCTATACCTAAAAACTAGGTTACAAAATACTGGGAATATATAAGGCACGAGCGTACAAAACCTTAAAAACGTTAAACTAAGATGACAGTTCACAGTATGATAACTACTTACTGGTAACCTCTCAAACAAAAATATATGCTTTTACTCCATAAAAAAACCCGAGATAGCAGCAATTAGTTTGGACTCCTACTCCTCATGTACAAAGAATTAGTGCAGAGCAGATGGTAAATCTCAAGTTGATATTCTAGCTTACCTCTCAATTATTTCTACACTTGCTCATTTCTATAGCCCATTTTTCCTACTTCTATTAAAGAAATAAACAACATTTCTTCATATATAACTGAATGGCTGAAGAAACTGAAAAACTTTTGTGAAGACTTTCTTTATTCTAAGTACCAATCATCAAACACAAACAAGCATACCTCTTCTCTAGGGAGCTGCTGCTCCTGAATCCTTTTCCCCTATATCTACACCTTGGCACAGCTACAACTTCCCTGTTACCTTTGTCCCCTGATGATCCAAGTGACAACACTGATTGCAAACTAAAAAATACTGCTAAATCTACTTTAAGTCACCCAAAAGTTTTTGGGTACTACCCCAAAATCCACAGCCATTATGAGGACTTAGAGGTAAATGAATAAAATAAGGGTCATAACAGCTGACTAACAAAGTTGTGTTGTGGCTTAGTGATGAAAACAGAACTGTAAGTATATGGACCCCCCCCCCCCTCCAATTTTTCAAGAAGTGAGTCAAGATGTTACCTTCAGACTCCTGATTTCACAATGGAGGTCATGTAAGACTCTTATCGGAGATTCATCTTCATAGTCTTTGATACGTATGTCACATAAAGGGGTGTGGAAAGCAAGAAGGGGGGTTAGTATTTCAGCATGAAAGTACATTCTACATCAGAATGTAATCTCCTATATTAGAGATGTTGGAGCCATATGTTACAGAGTCAAAACAGAGAAAAACAAAGACAAACTAGTTCACATAGGGTACCTTGCACCACATGAGACTGCAATTTGCACAGTATGTTAAACTACACTGAGAAACTGCACAGGCTTCCATTTTACTGTTGCAGCTACTACTGTAAAAATTGATGTATAGCAGATATTGGTACAACAGGTAGGCCCCGGGCTACCAAGGATTATTTATGCTAAATTTTTATCATTAAAGAGCTTGAACTTGAAATAATAAAAATTGAAAAAAGCATTACAGACACCACTGAAAAACATACACCAACAAAAAGCTGAATTCTTCTGCCTTATTTGCATGTGTGTAGATGCTAGCATTATTCACTTACGCATGCAGCAGTCATTACTTATTTCACTGAAAATCAAGGTTAATTCAAGTGGTGTAAAAGAGGACACCTGCTACGTGACAAGAGATAGCACAGCAATAAATCCAATTAGAAGCCTGTGCTAGCTGTGCAGAGAGAGAATGAGCCTTACAAATGCATTTTCCTGTCTCAATCCATGAAAAGGAATAAAAAAGCAAGAACGTGATTCCCAATTTCATCCTGTTCATCCCCGCAATAAAAGCTCACCTACGCACCCACAAAGGAGCTCAGAGAGACAACGGTAAGAGAGGGACCCCAAGTAATACCCTGCTGACCTATGCCCAGGCCCGCCACCGGCCCCCCAAAGGCCCGTCTCCTGCCCAGAGGAGCACAGGGGCACAATAGCAGGCGGGAAGCCAAATCAAGGACTCCCGAGGACCAACCGCCTTCCCCCCTGCCCCCCCGCGACTATCCCAGCAGAGCCATCAGCCCCAGCGTCCGGGTGTGAGCCCCATCACCACGAGTCACCGGGAGCAACTCTCCAGATGACCTTCCGAACTCGGGGTCTTGCTGCCTGGAGGGGTGGGACGGACACGACAGCAGGAGCCCCGGAGCATGGCCGCGGCCCTGGGAGCGGCAGAGGCCCCGGCCCCTTCGGTCCCCCCGGTAAGGAGACGAGGCGAGGCCGGCGCTTACCCACGTCCTCTCTGCGCAGGGCCCTCTCGAGCTGCCTCGCCTCCTTCTCCAGCGTGAGGGCTAGGGCCCGCAGCTTACCGAAGAAGTCCCTCGACACGTCCATCGCCCACAGGGAACGGGAGGGGAGGGGAGCACCAGAGGGACAGCGCCAGCGCCACCCGGCGAGGGCCGCCCGAGCCCGAGCCCCAGCCCCAGCCCCAGCCCCAGCCCGCCCGACTAGCCCCAGCCCGCCCAAAGCGGCCGTTAACGGCTGCCCGGGAACCGGGGCTGGGGGCGGCCCTGAGGAGAGGAGAGCCGGTCCGGTCCGGTCCGCGCGCTGCCTGAGGAGGACGGTTACCGCCCGCCACCAGCTTCGAACGGCGGGTCGCGCGCGCCCCATTGGCGCCGCCACGCCACGCCACGCCACGCCCGCCGCGAGCTCTCGCGAGACGGGCCGCCCGCCGCCATCTTGCTTCTCGCCGTGGCGGGGCTGGAGCCGTTACCGGGGTCGGTGAGTGAGGGTGGCGGGGAGGGGTCCGTTAATTACAGGGCTCGGAGCATCGCTGCGGCCTCTCATGGTGCTTCTTCGGCCCGAGCGCGGGGTGACTCCGGGTGGGCTGGCCTGGGCCGGAACCGGGAGGTAACCCCGGTGGGGAAGGGGCACGGGCGGGGATCCTTCTCCCCAGGCAGCAGCGCTCCGCCGTGCCGGCCGAGCCCCGCCTAGAGCTGGCGGGTGCCCAGCGGCCCGGGTGGCTCCTGTGGCACTAGGAGAGCCCCGGTGGGCAGCCCTGTCGTGCCGCGCGTCTGAGGGCCTGAGGGCGAGCAGCCAGCTCTGCTGTGGAGACGGGTGCCCTGCTCTGCCGGGAGAGGAACCGGAGAGCGAGGCAGCGATGCCCCCGCGAAGCCCCACAGCTTCACTTCTAAACAGTATGGGGGAGTAGAATATCAGCATGCAGTTGCACCAGGGGAGTGGGGTATGGTGGGCTGGCTTTTCTCAGCAGTAGTGCTGGTTAATGCCGTGTTAAGGTGCTTGGCTGACTTATTAGTTGATGAAAATACTGTGTAATGAGAGACTTAGGAGTTAGGCATGGTTAGGACTAATAAACAGGTTAATGAAGAGCAAGCGTGTCAAATCTAAACATAGCTTGGCCTTTCTTGCCTCTTTGTTACACCTGTGAATTGTGTCGGAAACTGTATTTGTGCTTTCTACGTACACTAGTTGGTCTACTACAGGATATTGTTCTTCTCTACAAACCAGATTTCCCGTAGTTAAAATACAAGACTAGGTTATCGTATATTAATAAGTTTATTGAGATACTGTAGTTCCAAACTTAATACTGAGGAAAGGCCAGATCTGGATCTAGAAGACAGACCTGGAAAAAAACATTCCCTGTTTTGACAATGCAGTTAGCTATTTGAAGAAGGAAGGAATGAAGTGAATCCTTTGTTTAATAGTACCTGGGACTGGATTTTTTCATAAATAATTTATGGATGATATGCTTTAATCTCAATGTAAGGATAACTCAGTAAACTTTAACTAAATAAAGATTTCAGTTTCCCTTTTCTGGTCTTAAGTTTACAGTATGTCTGTCATTGTACTGTCTACGTAATGGCTGGTTACAAGTATCAGGTTCTGAACTTCGAACTTTAACAGCCAGCTAAAAGGCAGTGTAGTGTGTTAGGAGTTTCTTATTTTTCTTGTTAAATTTTTAATTTTTGTCCCTAAGGTAATGAGTATTTTATATTTTTGTTTGTATTTTGAGGCATAATGTTTTTAACAACGGTATTACTCCGAAAGAGAATTCCTGGAAAACAATGGATTGGGAAGTACAGGCGACCAAGAGTGGTTACCCTTTCAATGAAGCAAGCAATGATCCGAAGGCTGGAAATTGAAGCAGAAAATGAATATTGGCTGAGTCGACCTTACCTGACACGGGAACAGGAGTACAAACATAACACAGAAGAGAGACATGCAAAATGGGAAGCTTTCAAAAGCCTGAAGAAAGCTAAGTTTCCTGAGCATAGATACATCAGTGATCATTTAAACCACTTAAATGTGTCAAAAAAGTGGACATCTTGATTAATACAGCGTATTTATATTTAGCATGTATTATGCACTACCATGGGATCTGGTGTTGTACTTACTACGGTAGTTTTGTAACTCAATATAATAAGGGTAGATGACAAATGAGAATTTGATACGGTATACAAAATCTTACATTAAAAGTAGTCCTGCAGAACAGTATATGTTTTCTTATTATTGTCTTTTTCTAAAGAGACAGTTCTTTCTGTGGCTCTCTACCATCTGCCTGCCTTCTGTTCTTCAGGGGTTTTGCATAAAACAGCGTGAGTTACAAAGTGCAGTGCCGATGATTTCAACTAGATGTATAGCTTCACCGTTTTCCTTTTGAAAGCTAGAACACACCTGCTCTGTTGAAAGGGATTATCCACTGGTACTGACCAGATGGCTCTTACTGGTCACTCTCCCTTCTGAAGGGATACTTCTGTAGAGATCAATACTCGAGACACAGCTGATGCTATGTAGGTGGTGCTCACTTCATCAAGCCTGCAAGGACCAAGATGAACTAGAATTACTCAGGTGGATGAGGCTTGAATTCATGGAAGATTGTAAAATGTTCCAGTTTTTTTCAGCTTTCTGGAAAGAACTGTTGACTTTAAATGCCAGTGTCATTGTCATGTCAGTGTCAACTTGGATGTTACTGCCCTTTTACGGAGATTATTCCTGATCTAAAAGGAACATAGCTGATTCCTGTTTGAGTGGCAATCTGATTTCTAAGTCATGTTTAGCATCCTGAAGGAATATAGTCAGCCACAAGTCAGAGTTTTTTTTATTTCCCCTCTCAAGACCAAGTGACCTGGAAGATGTGTCAAGAGTTGAGTGTAGTCTCAGGTTTGTTGCAGCTGGAGAGTAAGAACTGTGGAACAGTTACAAAATGTTTCCCAGGTAGGCAGTTTTTCTCACCAATATACACACAGGCTACAGCTAAGCAATTTTCAGATTCTTTCACATACTTTTATTAAGTTGATGTTGCATTCAGTGATGAATTCAAGTGTCAAGTCCATTCATATTTTGTCACTTTGGAAAAGAGGCCTAAAATGGTACAACTTTTTTATTTAAACATGAACTATACTTCGGAGAAGTATGAACAGGTCTGAACACTGATGTACAAAATCTTGAATGCACTTTTAATGGTTATAAATGGCTTAAGATAACATTTATGGAAAAGTATACATATGGGGAAATTGCACAGTACAATTAAAACACGAAGGAACTTCCAGGCAAAGCATTGTGATTCTGTATTTAATTCATTTATAAAAGCCCATTTTAAAAAGTTACTTCAAGTATTAAACTATAAATGGCAACATGTTTTCTCTGTGCATAGGACTAGTCCTATCTGTAACATACCAAAAATACAGTAAATGTGTTGTTATTACATATATCTTATACACTTCACCTCAAACTTAAATACAGCTCATTACAAGTTTAGGCAGCACAATTAAAAATGACTGTGGAAGCAGAACAACTGGGACATTGTGATTAGTGCAAATGTTGATGACCCTTGCTGGCAAATGCAAAAATAATTGCCGAGATAACCCAGCGATATTTAACTCATCTCAGTTAAAAAGGGGATGGGGAGAGGGGGCAGATTTAACAGCAGGTTTGCTGCCTCTTTCTGTGATAGTTTTATCATTGTAAATTGTCATTCAGAAAGATCTAAGTTTCTCACAATAAAGCTGATTGATAGCAACAGGTTAAGGGAGAGGAGAAACTGGAGAGGAACATGCTAAGTGTGTAAGTTGTCAGCTAAGCAATGTGAACACAAGGGAATGTGCCTGTCACCGTTAATGCTTTGGTGCCAATAAAGGTGATCCCAATGCTTCATCCCCAACACACCTGCTTGACTGCTGAGCATGTGCTCTCTGTTTCTCGGGGCAGGGGATGGGAAGAAAGATGGGGACCCCCCCCCCTAAACAAAGCAAGCAATCCTGTAAACATTATCAGACTTCACTACTACCTAATGGAAACAAGATTCAAGTAATTGCTGCAGAAAACAAACAGCCAAACACCAGTTTTAATCAGCATTAAAACTAACTACAACTTGCAGCTTCATTACATTTCGTGACAGTTACATAATTAAGAAAAATGCATATAAAAAGCTGTTGATATATACAAAATAAATTGATAGAAATGAGTGTAGTAGATGTGTTCAGTATTATAACAAATCACTATATGCAGCTGCTCTCTTTGGTGCCATTCAGGGATAGAAGAGCCTCTGATGTTGCATACCTAGCTATTTTTTAGGTACTGTGACAGATGTGTTCTTGATCTGCACTGAGTTAAAGTAGCTGCTGTTTGGAGCCTCTGTAAACACATACCTGAATCCCCCAATTACAGGCAATTTTAGACAGTGTGATCAGAGAATGTACACTAGGAAGCTCAAAGCTGTAGTTTGGTTTTGTGGTTGTTTTTTTTTTAATTTTTAATAAATATGGTCAGTCAGCGCTCCAGATCTAGGCAGATCTGGTTAATCTATGTCAGTCAATGCATCTCTTGGTACACGTGCCAGTTAACGCTGCTGCAAACGCTTTTTTCCTCCTCTTGGGGCTCTGGTGAGCTACAACTGGACCACACACTTTAGATGTATCAAGAAGTTCTTTGAGTGCATAGTGAATGGTACTGAACTTAACCAAAACCTCCAACCCCCAAAAGATTAATTACAATACAGAAGAGCCACACAAGATCAAATGAGGGAAGAAACAATACCTGAAAATTGTAGGCAGTTAGCACTCTGGAGAACAGGACCAGTTTCTAAGAATAGCATACCAAAAGTAGCTTGGTACTTGCAAATTGAATGCTCAAGGGGCAGCTTTAACAAAAACGTTACCACAATTTCTACTCAGATCACTAAAAACAGAAGTGCCCAAACTCCCTCTAAAATAACCCTCTGAATATTTAAAGTGGAAGTTTTCAGTCAAAGGCTTATGATTCATCTAACTTGTGACACTGCGATCTTGGGATAATACTGTAGGAAGTCAGTTATGACAGCAACCTACACCTCCTGCCCTCTTCCTATAATATGCCTTTGGTAGGAGCAGCAATGATGTGCATGTTGTGCACTCTGAGAACAAGTAATCATAAGAAAAAAACCTGTTATTAGCTGTGTTTCAAGTATTTTCTATTTACGGATCTGCCTGCCTCATCTTCAGAGGGACAGGTATATCATCTCAAGACATTTCAGAAATCTTGAGAAGAAATCAAACTGAAATCTTGCCCTATATCAGGCTTCTGTCCTCACACTGGTAGTTTAATGTCATTTTGTGTGCATGACTCCTGTGTGTATGTGGATTTTTTTAAAAGAAAAAAGCATTAAGAAATACTAAAGTGTCATTCCTAATTGTAGCCACTGTTGACTATCCTGCAGTAACTGCAATACTATTTATGGCTTGCAATAGTAATTATTTTGATGGATCTAAAAGCTTAAAGGCTGTTATTTTTAGTGATGATCTAGGTATTTTCAAGACGTGCCAACAGAGAGTAGGTTAAAGCACAAAACCAGCACGTGACGCAGCACCCTAAACAGTTGCTTTCTCAGGATCCATCTCTCTTTTGGCCTTCTGAACATGCAGAGCTGCTCTTCTTGGTGCATTCACTGCAAGTTTTCAACTCTTCAGTGCATTGGCCAAAAGGACCTATTTCCTGGAGCACCTCTACAGCCCCCCCTGCTGGCAGCAATACCTAAGTCTGCTTGCAACTCAACAGCCAAACAGCTCTTTGTCCTCACCAACTTTTAAATTCCTGGCTTGCTCCATCATTTTGCCTATCCTACTCTTTGATACAGCACAGAGTGCCCTTGCTTATGGCTAGGGAGCTGTCAGGACAGAACTCTGAAAAACAGAACAGAAGACATTGTCCTGCTGCCTTAGACATGATACCTCCTCTGCAGCCAGGGCCTGCCAGGAAAACATGACCCTCCCAGCCCACTCACTGGTGAGCCCTTAGAGTCCATCAATACAATTCCCTTAGACAAGTTAATTCCTTTATACCAGTCTGGTGTTTCTCTTGGTAACCAGTTCCCTGGAGGGGAAGAAAAGGGGGAGGGGGGTGAATTTGGAAGAGTCATATTTGAATCATTTTACTACATTTCGTATTTGTCAAAGTGACTTTTCAGTAATGCCTGCTTTTACACCAACAGTAACTCTGGCCTCAAGAGTACCCTAAGCACACTGCTCTCCTCCTTTTTTCATCTCAAACATGAGAAAAATCTGGGACAAAATGTACCCGTGATCTGCATAAAGATGTCAGAAACATCAGCTCTTCATGAAAAGCTATAAAAATGTCCACCATATATGCAAAGAACTGGTTTCAGAAGACCAGCACTGGCTAGAGAACACACATGGTGTTAGCCCCATCTGTTTACTTGCAGTTTTTCCTGTAGATTAACTATCCTGACTTAAGAAATCAAACAAGTTACACTGATGTTAGCCTACAGTATATATAAATTCATATGGGGGTATATATCAAGCACTTTGGGGGAGGGGGCAGAGACCGTATTGCTGAATCAGTGATATCTACCACCTTAAGAGACATAGATTTTGCTTATAGTTCTGCTACACAATGACTGCATGTATGTATTATCTCAGCTGTAATACACTGATGCAGTAAAAGCCAGATGATATCCTGGGCCCTCCATTAGTTCCACCAGTATTTGGGGCTGCAAATTTTGGTATTCAGAATGAGCTATTTGAACTTGCAGTCTTCTGTCTCTGTTGTCTTCCTGAAGAAATTTTGCTGGTGCAGTACTGCTGAGAGGTTATATTTAGATGAGCACTTCTCACTTGACATTTGAGAAGAAAAAGCTAAACCTTTCAGATTAATGTGTAGCAAATACTTTTGTAAGTTTTGATATTAGCAAATGCAAAATTTCTTGTACCAAGTTTGAAGAAACATTCTGCAACTTTTATAAAACACTAAACACAATGGTGTTTAGAACATTACTTCTGTCTCAGGAACATCCAACAGTGACCAAATCATGTTCATAGCTTCTCAAAGTGTTCTTGTTCTGTAAGATTAATATCTAAGAAAATTTATTCTTTCCAAAGGCAAAAAATATTGTTTTAAACCTTACAGTATACTTGATACCTTAGTATCTCCATCATAAACATATTTGACTTAAGTAGCGATCAATCTGGGAGAGAAACCAAACAGGTTCTTTTGGTCCAGATCATCAACTTGGCTACTACCTTCAGTCTGTATCAAAAGGGCTCATGTCTATTTGTAATCAGCATCAGCTAAACATCAGAAAAGTTAGACAGGAAAATAGTATTTGTCACTTTTTCCAGGTGCAAAATTCCAATACCACCCAAAGATGAGTTAGCAGTCTTCTCTATAGAGGAGTGAGGGGGAAAAAAACCCCATATTGTTTGCTGTAGGTCTTGAGCTTAGGATGGACTTTATTCCTCACACAGGAAACACATTTTGTCTTTTGTGAACAGGTACATCACTGCACAAAGTACTCAATCTTTAGCAATTTCAGCATCACTTAAACTGGACTTGCAAGTGGCAGACTAAAGCATACAAATTTTCAGTGTGTTAACCAGATGTATGATCCAACACTAATTTTCTTGTAAGTACTTGATATTGGTTTAAATGGTACTTTAGAATCAATAAAAACTTGTGCCTTTATTAAAAAGATAAAACAAAACTATAAAACAGTATTTATAAACCATCAAGAGTCCCACAGAAAAAGCAGTACTCTTCCAGTTCCATTTTCTAACAACACACAACTGCAATAAGGTTTTTCTCAGGGGTGCATTACCATTTTGTTACTGCCTCATAAAGAACACTGCAGACTAACAGAAAATATAACAATTGTTAAATCATTTTTAGAATGGCTTTTCTTTGTATGCTGATAGACAATTGTTGGAAAGTAATAATCCATACTTTTTTCAACTGAAAAATGGAGTTTGCTTCTTTGAACTCTGTTCTTGATATGGTTACATATATCAAGTTAAACCAAGGAGGGGGCTCAGTCCTATAGCAAAAAAGCAACACCCAAGTAAAAGGCTTTTAAGTTGTTAGCATTGCCTTGCTCCAAAGCACAGCTAGTAGAAGGAATCCTCAGTCCTGAAAGACTTGGAGAGCTATGATCATGGGGTAGACTGGTTAATAGGAAGGCAGGGAGAAGACACCATCCAGTCCATTCCCCATCACCTGGTGCTTGAACTATGTATAGTTGCACTTCAGACTCACTGGCCAGGCTCTCTGTTGAGGGGGGG